>VZRZ01006755.1:184493-246633 GCA_013398175.1 Climacteris rufus | reverse complement strand
TTCCCCCCCCCCCCCAATTTTTCATTTTGCAGGAGTCTATTGTTGAGTTTCTCATTCTCTTACAACTTTGCCCTCAAACTTCTACTTACTTACCGTTGTAAAGCACTTAGTGATAATTACTTTTGAAAGCTGCAATATCAAAATACATTTTATTGTGATGCACTTACTTCAGCATAGTGTGTTCCATGTTCTGCCAGTCCTTATGCTCTTCTGCAGGTGTCTGTAAGTACTCAGGAAATGTAGAAACTCAAACCAGTCTTTTCAATTTAGTGTTGTAAAAAAGAAGTTTTAGCCTTGTTGCATTTCATTTTTATAATTCATTTTATTGTGCAGAATTCTGAGAGGGGTGAAGTGATGGGTGGGTAAAGGAGGCAAGAAAAAGAGAGTGGCCTTGTTTGGACCCACTGCTCCAAGACAAAACAGAAATGACGGTTCCTGGCCCATAATATTTTCAGGTGCTTTTATAAAGGACTCCTTTCTTTCCCACTCTTTTAGTTTTTAAAATATAATCTCTGTTTATATCGTGGTCCTGAGGGCATAGGAAGGTATGTCTTCTCACACAGCCCCTGCATGGTGTCAATAGGCACTACCCAAATGACAAAACCCTGCTTTTTTTCTAAGTTTGGTCAAGCAGAATTTAAGGGGTAGTTTTAGGACAGTGAAAGCAGCTCCTTGGGGAAGTCCACACAGTCGTTGCCCCGTTGCTATGACTGCCCAGGGCTACTGATCAGTGTCAGCTCTAAGAGCACTGATGCTGCTTGTGGTATGTCCAAACAGGTTAACACGTAGCTAAAAAGCAGTATCAATACCTGCCTAACCAGTGAGAAGGGGGAGGGAAGGGATAACAAACCCCAAACTCAACAGCACCCTAATTCCCTCATATCTTGAAACCTTAATAGTCCCTATGATCAGCTGCTGGTGATGCTCTCCGAGGTCTGACCTTCCATGGTAGTGACAGGACAGTGGGAGAAGAGGAGAAATCCTACAGGCACCTCTGCCACATCGGTTGGAGACTCTTGTCTTCAACCTGATATTCTTTGAGACCATTTTACCCCCTTTCAGAGTAGTGACATTCCTTATTAGCCATCATTTTTTTCCAAGTGAGACACATAGCAGATGGTTAGACTGGTGAGCTATGTGTGTTTTTCTCACAAGAAAAAAAAAAAGGCCAACTTTGCAGCTCTGTTTTGCATTAACCACAGAGGTGTAAAATGCTGCCAAATTTGAGAGCATTTTTATTTATCTCTGGCTTGGCTTCGTATGATTGCAAATGACTAGGCAAGGTGTGGAAAGTGAAAAGTCAGGCCCAGACTCACAAGGGAAAGGGGAACTGGCTGAAACATCTCTTGGACTGAAATTCACTCTGGAGGGGAAAAATAAGAGGAGGAAAAATGTTCCTTCTTTCTTCCTCTTGCTGCCCTCTTTCTCCTTCTGCACTTTTCATTCTGTTAGAGTACTTTTACAGTCTGACTACTGAACCCCTTCTTCATCTAGACGTTATTTCTTCATGCCATCCAGGGAACTACTAGCTTTTTTTTTGACTGACTGAGATTATTTGGCAGGGATACTGCTAGTCCGTTCCTTCTTGCCCTGTCACAGATCTCATATCTGGTGCTGCTTGCTATTTTTATGACTTCTGCTTATTTTGCTTCAAACGCTCATATCATGGGCATCATGACCCCAGTATGCTGGGTACAGCCTGGAACAACAACAAAAGATGATTCCTGTCCCAAGTATTTTTCATTTAGCCAGCCCATTTCCCAACCTGTATTAGCAGAGGAAAAATGAGACAAAAGAAAACTTCGCGGCAGGGGCCTTGAGGTTTTCACATGTTGATGTTTTTCAGGTTGGCAGCCTGCCCCGCTTCGCCATGCGGCTCTTTAAGAGGTGGCATTTCAATACCATGCCTCCAAGCAGGATGGGAAAGGCGGGCAGCAGAGCTGATGGCCCACCCTGGGCCGAGTCCTCAGCCAGGAGAACCTCTGGAGACACAGGCACAGCTACCGCTGATTATTTCTTTTATTCTTTCCCTCCTGCTTGGTCATTATGCTTCAGCTTTGAAACTGAGCTTTGTTTCAGCCTGGTAGCCCGTGGCAGTGGACTGGAGAGAGGAGACTTTTACTGAGCTACCAAAGGCATTGTGTGCACGGGAAGAAAATGTGTGAAGAATTGAAATTATATGGTTGTACTGGGAGTTTGTTGTGGTGGTAATACTGGCTCGCATCTTCTGGTAGCTAATGGAGCATGGTGGGATGATCTGAAGATGAAATGAGTTTGATATGCTGGGACATGACATTTAAAAAGAATAGTGAAATTATATTTCTTATTTTCCTTTGTGCAGAGAGAATGCATCTTGGCTTTCAGTACAAAGTGTGTGATTGTGGGGTACTTCCAGTCTAGTTCTTGCCTTCAAAATAGAAGCCACACTGTCCACTCCTGCCTCTTCCCCTATTGTTTTACTACTGCAGACAGTACACAAAGCACATGGTGGAGTCCCAGATCCAGATCCTGAGTTTCCCCTGGCCAGTGCCCATGGGCAGCACTACCAGGTGCCTCCACCATAGAGCTGCTGCCTTTGATGTTCCTGGAGACAAATTCCTGGAGACAAATTCCCCTGTTCCCTGGCAGCAGGGTGTAGAAAGGCAGAAAAGGAATATTTCAGAGATGCTACTCCCAGCAAGAGGAAAGATGGTTTAACAAAGCTTTAGTGATACTGGCATTCAAGAAAAATGGATCTATTGGCAAAGTGGAGAAGAATGGGGGAAAGCTGAAGTCTGAGTGCAGAAATACCTGTTTTCAGCGTACCTGGAATCCTAGGAAGGGCAAAGTGGGTCATTTATCCAATGGAAGTGCTTGTGAGCAGGTTGATATCTGGGTTTTTGCTAGCCAAGCTGGTTGGTTAAAGTTGTTTAAATGGCATCAGCCAAATAAGCCACACATTTTTTTCCCTGCCCCCTAATCGGCTGTCAGGAAGGTGCTTTCAATGTGCACACATATGAGCTGAAATGGCACATGAATAATGTCACAGGTGACGCCTCCAGTCTGTGTGGGAAGGTGCATGCCCGTGAAACCACATCACAGGCACCTGCATGCTGGTAGGAAGCACAAAAGGAGTGTTAGCATTGCTGGGACAAAGTGATAAAAAGAAAAATAACATGAGAGTAATTATTCCTAGAAATGTTTTTTCAGTAGTCACCCATTCCTAATAATCCCTGTGATTTTTGAGAGTGTCATTCTGAGCCCTAACTCCTTCCATTGAACACTGAAGTAATTATGGGAGTAGACATCCTTAATTTGCCTTTGTGTAAATTAAAGCTGGATGCTGGCTTAATTTATGTGCTTTCTCTAAATGTCTTTGTAGAATTTTTTTTTTAAGATCAAAACCAAAAACATCCACTGAATATGATAAGAATGTTGCTGGTTTGGGCTGATTGCACTTTTTTTGTGTATAATGAAAAGCTTACTACTTGTGAGCAGGGAGAGGATTTAATGAATCACAAAAGTACATAATTTATTGTAGAATGTATTCCACACATATTTCAGAGCAAATTCCATGGAAAATGTATGCGAGTCGTATTTCTATGAATCAGACTCTCAGAATATTTCCTTAGAAACAGCTTGTCCTACATTTTTATAAAGGAGCTGCAGCATTTATAGTGCACCATTGAATTAACATTTTGTGGTTAAAAATGCAGCCCAAGAAATTAAAATGATATTTGAAACATAAATCCTGCGTGCTAACAACTATCGTTATAAAAGCCAGCCAGAATCAACAGACATAGCTTGTTTTCTGCAAGGCTCTTTCTGGAGACCAGTTCTCCAAAAACATCTGTGCAAATGCAGGGGAAGAAAAAAAAAAAAAGAGCCTCAACAGGAATAGAAGCCATCAGTGGTTAGGTGTGTTATAAATACATTATTACTTCATTGTAATGGTATACAGGCTTTGGCGAGACTGGGGGTGACCTCACTGGCTGTTGGACCTCGAGTTACTCCCGGGGCAGGAGCCTGCAGGATGGGATTCCCTCCCAGCACTGCGTTGGTGGGGAGTGAGCAAGCCCAGATAGTGTAGAGGGGCTCCATAATGACTGTACATGTAGGAGCTGCTGGGTTGGATTCGTATCAGACCTGGCAACAAGGGGTTTTGAGAGCTCTTGTTATCCTGCCTCCAAACTAAATGTGCAGAGATCTTTCGTTCCTTACTGAGAGGTTCTCACTGATGTCTCTACCAGCGCAAGCTCAACTTGACTCAGTGCTTTTGTGAGTCTTTGCAAAGCAAAAGCCTGTTCTCACTGCTGAATGTTGACTAATGATTTCAGGTACTCACCTTCAGGTGAAATCTTCACTAAAATGCCAGGGCATCTGTCCTCTTTAAAATCAACATGTATATTTGGACACCCTAAATATTAGCTGCTGCAGAAATTGCTGGTCAATTCTCTTTTTCTTTAGTCTTATTAAAACATATTTTTAAGTTATAAGAAAAGGCTCAACCTCCTCCTAGAAGACTTTTGAGCAGAGGAGAGATATTTTTACAACTACAGAAAACTACAGAAAAGACTACAGAAAACTACAAGATGAAGATTTATAGAAATACAGTCTAGATTTATCTTGTGTTACTGCTTAGCAGACAACTATAGGCAAATTTATGTGACTGCATACAAGTATAGACTTGCAGACCCTCTCCAATTTTCCATCAAAATTGGCAAGACTAAGAGGAGAAATTATTTAATATAGCAAGACTATGGCTGCAAACATTAATTGTACTAATCGAGGATTTTTTCATGTTTTGGTGATGCATTTTAGACTCTTCCTCTGGGATTTTGAGAACTGGACAGGAAGAAAGGTGCTGCTGCAAGAAGGGATGGGGGATTTCAGTTAATATGGTGCAAGTTAATTGGAGCTGTCAGGCTTCTTGATAGGGCAACACTTACAGGGAGGGGAGCGCTGAAGTTCCTATTGTTCTCTATCACTTCTGCAGCTATTCTTGATGCCTTCAGCCCCAGATGGCTTCTTTGAAGCCAGGCAGGTAACTTGAAGGGCAAAAGTCCCAAAACTAAGGGAAATAAATGATCGAACAGTAGTACTTTTGATGCTTTGCCCTCTTTTGTGGTCATCACAGCTGAGTCCCTGTGCCTGCCACATCTTCTGTGGAGCTCAGAAATGCTCTGTGCCAGATGCACACCACTTCCACTGAAACCAAACCAAAAGAACCAAGACACTTCAAAAGCCTTGAGAATATTACACAATTGAAATAAATTATCTTCCTTAAGGCCTTTTCTAGCTTAGCTCCTTATATATGTAGAGGCTACAGGGTCTAAATCCAAACTGCATGCAGCATCTTCTGGGGCATGAGGCCAGTCAAATTCAGGCACTTCATGCTTTTGCAGCCACTTGAGATTCCTGCTTCACCTTAACTGTATAACTCAGACCTTTAGAGATGAGCCTGTTTTAGCCAGTGGTATTTTAAGAATAGACTCTAATTAGAAAATAAGCAACTGGAAATGGTCAAAAACTTCAGGTTTGGTTTGTTTGTTGTTTCTTTTTTACGCAAATAAGTTATCTTCCCTTCATAAAGGAAGCCCAAAGCTGATGTCATGACTGGTGTTGATCTGAGTTTAAATCTACATTTTCCCAACAGAGACCAATAACCTCTACTCATCATCTTCTTGTCATCTTGTTTATTTTTCTGTGCACTTTTCCTCTTTAACTGTGGAGGGAAGGAAGCAGAATTTCTGCTGCTCTTTTGTCTCCATTCTTGGTGTTATTCACCCCATGAAATGAGTGAGATCCATAGTTTTGGTGACCATGGCAGGGCAATAGACTTGATCTTGGTACAGCCTGGTCCTCAGGCTGTGATGCTGAGCAGCATGGATGCATCTCAGGATTGTGGCTCCATCCCTGCAAACACTTTACATCACATTAAGCACACCATAGATGCATTTGTTTGCTAGTTCAGAGGCTGTAACAATATGTCTTTATTCCAGAGATTTTTTTTCCCACAGCTCAGTAAAGCTATTACAGTAGAATATGGAGGAAAAAAAGGCATTTTCAAGATTGTATTGACTTTTTTTATGTGTCCCCCCCATTAAGTAGGTATTGCTATCCATGCAGTCAATCTAATTTTGCTATCCACATCACGGCCAAATAAAAAAGTAGGATTTTACATTAGCACTTTTTGGATAGGATTATGCTGTCGTAAACAGGCTCAGCAGGAGTTTCAACCAGGGCTTGATGTGCAGTAATATGCTTGAAATGTCTGCTTCTGGTTTCCTTACATGGGATGTCGGTCCCAGCTTTTGTGGCTCTGACAGATAGCTGATAACAACTACATGTTCCCTGCTTTATACTCTGCTTTTTGACTTGTTTGTCACTAACTTTAAGTATAAAACAGAAGGTTCACAGAATCACTGGGATAGGGCAGGTAACATCTGTGAGCAATTATATGTGGACTGAAAAACACCCCAAACACTGGTGCTTTACATGGAAGTCAGTTAACTTTATTACTGAATGTAATGTAAATTTGAGGAATACTGTGCAAAAAAATCCTGTATTTAAAGAAAATAAACAAATTAATACCCTTTCCTGTTTTATTAATATCTAAAGTCTTTAACACTGGAAAAGGGAGAGTTATTTTGTTTTCATGCTGACCACCTCTCCATGGTGGTACCATGTCCTTTCCCTACTCCTGCACAGAGGAGGAGAACCAGTCATCCAGCTTTGCCTGCTCAACCACATGGGATTGTGCCACTCACCACTAAAGGCTCTGGGAACATCTGCAGACATCTGGTAGATGTACCTGGTCCGTCTGTCTGGTCTAATCTTTCACTAGACATTTCAGATCCATTTTTTCAAAGCATTCTGTAAAAGATTTGCATCATTAAAAGGGGAGTGAATCTTCCAAAGGGACAGGTGCCTACTTCTCTTGCCTCCTGCTGACAGCAGAATTGGCTGGGAAAGGGTTAAACTGAAGTCCAAAAGTCCTTTTAGAACCTCATGCTTGATTTTCCCGTGTTGCTGGTGCAATTTGGGGTGGAATAGTCCTCGGGATGTCTGCAGGAGCTTTGCTTTTAATGTCGGTTATAGCCTAAGAACTGGGATTTTTTCCAAGGCGTTTCACACTTTCTTTTGAGGTTGGGGCCAAAGTTTAGATTTTCAATACCCAGCATACAGGTCTCCAACCCCTTCCCTGGAGCTGGCCTGCAGACCACTAATGCAATAAGAGACATGGCCTAAGTAATCCATGTTAATGATGTGCCTATTTAAACCATGTTGCCTGATAGGAGATGTCTGGTATCTATTAACACAAATACCAATTATGCTCAGAAGATGGGAGAAAGACTACTTTTCAAGAACACAGACTATAAAAGATGCACAGAAATAGATGCATTACTGTAATTTTCTTCATCTCTGTTTCCAAAGGGGAAAAACTGGAATGTGCTTGGCAAATCTTAGGCACCGGACATTAAAGAGTAGCTACTGTAAACAAGGTAATAGAAGCTATGTTATCCCTCCACGTTGCCTCAATGTGCAGCCCTTTATTTATGTTTCCTAGGAAAAGAGATCTCTCTTTCTTGGCATGGAGAAAAGACTGTTTTTGAAGAAGCCAAAGGACTTGATTCTCAGAAAGGTGGAGGGTGCACTAGTCCATTAGACGTCCCCGGAGTGAGGTCAACCCATCTTGGCAGAAGCTGAGTCCGATTATCTGTAGCATGGAGCCAGTGGGTGGGGAAGGTAAAAAAAGAGGGTTGCTACTGCTGAGCCTTTTTCATTGGTTCTGTTTACGTGGAAAGTTTGTTATTCCTTTTCCAGCTAAACTAATCAGATGTGAGGAGATGGCCTAGAGCACACACAAAGCTCCTGTGGCCAGCAGCAAGCCGTAATCAGTGGAAGACTGCGTAGAGTTGTGGTCAGGGATCCAAATATTCTCTTTCCTTGGAATGCAGCTTCCCTCGTTTCCTCCGAGAGCAATGTTTGCTCCCAGCCCCCTCCCCTCTCTTCTGGCACTGCTGAGATGAAGCACTTGGTGGCTTTTATAGAAGAAACCAAGGGGCCTGCCCTGCAGGGTTGAGGTCTATTATTTTTCTTAAAGAAGGGGGAATTTGGAAGTGACACAATATTATTTCAAGTTGGGCTATATTTATACTCTCAGCTTCTTCACCTGGTGTATGTTAGCAGGTTGCCATGGGCTTCATAGTGGCAATGTTGACACACACCTTCTGAGAAACTGAACCCGATTTTGTTGAAAATTCCCATTTTTGCATGACTTCAGCCAAAACATTTCACGATCAGTGTTTGTTTACTTGGTATGATGAAACTTCAGATATGCTAAAGTAAGGCTGGATCCTGCAATAATAAAATTGGTCTGGATCGCTGAGACAGAAAAAGAGGCTGATAACTGGGGGAGATCTTTGTAAAGTAGGAGTTGTCTCAATAGCAACGAAAAGACTTGAATTGAGCTCCCCCTTGCTTTTTTTTTTTTTTTCTCCAATCACTAGGGGCATATTTCATTAAGTCCCCATTGAGGTTAGATATGCTGAGCCTATTTGCATATTTGGAAGAGGTCCCCTTATAGAGGAGCACAGTGAATACCTCTTGCATTTCATATTTAAGTTCTAAATATAAATGCAATCTAGAAGGAGTTTGTCTGTGAAACTATCCTAGCTGCTTGCTTTCTCACTAACTAGACTTCTTAATGGTATGATTTTCTCTGCTAGAGAAGTTCTGATTATAATATGGGCACAAATGTGCATGTTGTGCACCCTTGTTAATTGAAAGGCTGAATATTTAATGCGCTGAGGGTGCACATCTATTTACTGAGCACACAAGGAAGGCTGCGAACCCTGAGCACAAATATCCCATAGATATGTGGGCCAAGACCTGCATTTGCACTGTTTTGAGTAAAGACAAGAACTTCTGGACTACTAGGACAATTTGGCATATCGGCCTGGCACAGAACAATGTGTGATTAAAAAACAATTCCACAGTGTGGATCCATTTGAATACCAAGTTATTTTATAAAGCCTTCACTGTGTGTTTTGAATGCACATTTGCTGTTATGAATAACAGGAATTGTTTGGCTTGGCCTGTCTTTGTGCCGATGCCAGCTGGCACAGAACGAAGCTGTGACACATGACACTACAGCTGTGTCCACATGTTTCTGCCTTGCAGTATCCACTTATATAATTTACTTTTTTGATCCGCAGTTGAACTATTCAAGTGAGTATAATTTGCTTTTTTGATCCAGAGTCGAACTATTTAAGTGAACTCATCGAATTACACATACCAACCACTTCTGTGAGAATACTTATTTTGTCATTGTCAGAAAAGTATATTCATTATTAGTCATTTGTGGCAACACGGCAATTTTATTAAGCCCTTTCCAGTAAAAAATACATCCCTAATTGAAGTCGGGTATTTATTCCACTTGATACACATAATTGCAAGACAATAGCTCCCTATTTAATTAAATGAGCCATTAAAAGAGTAACTAATGATGACCTTACTGTAACTGATAGACCAGACCCTGA
Source organism: Climacteris rufus (assembly GCA_013398175.1). Lineage (NCBI taxonomy): Eukaryota > Metazoa > Chordata > Aves > Passeriformes > Climacteridae > Climacteris > Climacteris rufus. Next base: position 237,109 of record VZRZ01006755.1, on the reverse strand, counting down.
TGCTGTTTATGATTTCCTGTACATCATTGGGATGTTCTTATTTGCCACCATGGTTGGATTTGTGATTGGAAAACAGTAACCTGCTACCTCCAAGTAGTAATTTTTAGTCAGTTAATTATTTTTTCAGGCTGTTATATGAATTCTTATTAGGTAATATTGTAGTTAAGATTGGTAAACTTGGAAAAAGAGAGCTGAAATTGAACTTGACCTACACTGAACATAGTATGCTGAAAGTCTTGTTGAAGAAAATACACTAGCTCAATTCCAGGTATCCAAAACCAAGACAGGACTTAAAAAAAAGAAAAAAAATATATACAACAACTTTTTTTAGCCTGCTGGTAAAGCCAAAATAACATGGCAGTAATTCAGACAACATTTTCATGTAAGCCTATTTTATTTTATTTACCTCTTCAACCAGAGTGAAATAGGAGAGGGCATGGATTTAGCTTTTCCCCCTCTGAATTTGGGAAATAGTACCCAAGTGTTTTATTCCCAGCGCACACTGAGCTCTGCTGCAGTGTGTACTGTCGTGCCTTAATTCAGTGCAGCTTTGCAAATGTCAGCTCTTGTACAGACCAAAGTAGCTGCACATTATCTGCCGTATGGTCCTGGTAGAGCAGCACACTGTTACAGAGCCAGGGTCACAAGTTCATGGCAGAAATGATTCATGTAGCCTGGAGGAGGGAGCCTAAATTCAACATGTGAGACCTGAGAGGAGAGCAAGGGGCTAATGCTGGTGGGTGCCCCCGTCCCAGGCTGGCTCTTGTAGAAGGGACAGAGAAGGTGTGGAGGGAGCAGCACTACGTCTGATATCCTGTGTGCATGTGGTGACCTGAGCCATAACACAGATATATACATATGGAGATATTTCATATTTTTATATACATACATATGTGCACACACATATAAATGCAAGGGAAAAGCTGACCTCAGTTTGAACACAGTGAACTGTGGTGAGAGCTGAGACATGCATGACAACTGAATATTAACTTCTGTTAGCACTTGGAGTTATTCAGCAGCAAAGAGCTTTAAAGAAACCAAAGCCATTGAGATCTAACAACAGAAAAAAAAACCAAAAAACCCAGAACCAAAATAAAAACCAATTAAAAAAAAAGAGAAAGTAGAACTTTAAAAATCAGAATGTTTTCTCAAGATACACAGTAAGTATTATGTTCTTGGTCAATAACATTGCCTTTATAATCATATTGACAACGTGTGCAGAAATGTATGTGGCATGGCAAATTGCAATTTAATGTCAAATGACAATAAAACAGTCAGAGATCATTCAGCTGAAACAAAATATCACTTTAATTAAGCATTCCACAGGATAGCTGTAACAAATACGTTATTAACACATAAAGTACTCCGTTTCAGGTAAGGCTCATGCTATAAGACAGCAAATTCAGAGCCGGGGCTGACAGTCCGTATTTCACTCATCCCATTGTGCCGAGGTACAGCAGCATGTATAATCAGATCCAGTTGCCCTTGAAGCCAAAAGGGAGCCTTTCCATTTTAATGACTCATGAATTGCCACACATATTGAATTTGAGGCAAGACTTGGAAGAATGTGCTCCTAGGCTTAATGGCACAGTTGCATGTTGCGTTTTATCTCTTTTTTACAGAGAGATGAACCTCAAAAAATTTGGTCGTTTAATATCTCGGGCTTCTCCCAACTCTCTGAATTTCTCGTGTCCCTGGCATAAGCCTGGAAATCTCACAGACTGACTCTCCCATGTGGGTTTTGGGGCCCAGTCAGACTGGAGAGCAGAACCCAAGACCTTGGTTGTTTGGGAATTAGATAGCATTGAGGTACATGTTGTATAGACACCTGAGTGTGAGAAGATAGTGAAAGACAGGAAGCGTGGATCTGTGCAAATGCAGAAAGGTATTGACTGAATAACTTCCAAACCCCTAAAAGGCTTTTCTGATCTTTAAGATGGTTCTTATTTCATTTTCTTGTTTTCTTATTGTTTTCCTAAATAGACTGATGTATCAAAGCTGAAATACAGTAAACCAACTACTTGCTGTTGTAATGTTATCAAGACTTTTGATAGTCAGTTTCATCAGGCAAACTTTAATTGGTGTTTGGTTTCTTTTAGGATGGATATTTGTATTAAATTTAATATTTTTAAAAAAAACATGTTTTACTGGGGTGTGGGAGAAGTGACTGGTATCCAGGCTTGGTAAGAGCCAGAGGAAAAATCCACACTCTGTATCCTGTTCTTCAAGTTTCAAATTAGGGAGGAACAAGTAAGCTCTATGTACAGGCTGTGAGAAACAACCCCAAAGTAATTAAGGTTGCGTTTTTAGGTATCAGACAACTCCCTTAAATTCATTTACATGCAAAGCAGAATGGAAAGGTGGCTTGAAAACTGCACAAAGACCATGGAACTCCCAGAGTGGCCATCTCAGCAGGATGTCTTTTTATTTCCTGACTTTGGGTTTAGCTTTTAAAACAATAAATGTGAGAGGTACATTGCATGAAACACATGCAAGCAGATGCCCACATGTAGCATTTGCAAAGGGATTCATCCCATCCTAGTTAAATAAATGCCACTGCTGGTGTTTTGAATCAAAGCCTTAAGATGTTGGGTCATTCCTGCCTCGAGCTGTGCTGTTCTTACCTGAAAGCTGTCTCTGAATAGCTGTGAGTGACAGGTTTGCCTATGGAAGAAGAGTTATTGCATCTAATAGATAACAGTTCAACGTGGAGCTGCTGCATCTTCTCTGATGAAGTGCATCAATGAAAGTGAGAATTGTTGTTTTCAATGTTCATTGCATGGCCATACAGAAATTTTCCAGTGATGAAAGCACTGAATGGTTTTTGCTGCAGCACTTTTAGATTCAGAGGAAAAATGTGTAATTTGGTTGGATGCATATGGAATATTGATGAAACGTTTTGTAATCTCTTCTTAATTTAGGAAGTCTTTGTGAAATGGAAGAGTTCTTCATCACCCTTACTCTGTGGGTGTTGGTCTTCTCACAATCTCTGGTGTGGATAGTCTGGCCTAGCAAGAGTAATTTTATGTCAAATTTGAGGGTTGTTAAGGAGTTGATATGTGTATACTGTATGGTGAGAAAAGCAGGGATGAACTGTGGGAGAGGAATAAGGGAGGAGAGGGATGTAGCCTCCTTTTTTTGTCCTGCAGGATATTCCATTAGTTTGATGGAAGCTGGGTTTTTTTCCTCGTTTTTCTTCTTATACTAGAATTTAGTAAAAAAAAAAAAAAAAAATGTCTTAGGCATTTCTACATCTTGTGAAACTGCTTTTTCAACTATTTCTTAATTTGCTTATTGTCTTCACTCCTGGTGGTAACATCTTTATCCATTGACAGCAACTGATTATTCTGGTCATTCTGTTTTTCCAGAATGAAATGATGAATGCTGATTTTATTTTATTTTATTTTATTTTATTTTATTTTATTTTATTTCATTTCTCCCCTGTTCCCTTAACAGGAACTTACATCTACAGTTTGAGCATACCTACCTAATTTGCTGCTGAACATTTTAACAACCGTTCCCTTTTTAATCATAATTATCATGTGGTACTGCAGACTTACTTCAGTCACTGTTTCTACTGTTGAAGTGAGAGGCAAATGAGTTAGAGGGGTTTGGTGAACTTTGCAATATTTGGGGAATCAAAACGTGTAGTCATCCGACTTCATATATGCCAGATATGACCTATTAATTTGGAAGGTGATTTTTGCTGATAGATAGGTGATATCTTGCTGATAGAGTTTGAAATTTGAACCAAAATAAGGCTTGAAAGGAGTAAAAGATCGAGAACTTGCTAAGTTGTTGATCCCCCTTTAACTATTCACAGAATGGGTCAGGTTGGAAGGGACCACAGTGGGACATCTGAACCAACCTCCCTGCTCAAGCAGAGTCATCCCAGAGCACATGGCACAGGATTGTGTCCAGACATTTCTGGAATGTCTCCAATGAGGGAGACTCCACACCCTCTCTGGATGGTCTGTTCCATGTGCAGTCACTGCACAATAAAGAAGTTCTTCCTAATGTTCAGATGGAACTTCCTGTGCATCAGTTTCTGCCCGTTGCCTCTTGTCCCATTGCCCAGCACTACTGAGCAGAGCCTGGCTCCATCAAGTATTAGTGTTTCTGTGAAACGTGGACATTTTCTTTCTCCTCTTCTGCCTAAGTGTCATGTAAAGAGCTTATATAAGTGCATGTGTTGCTGTAAGCCTGGAGAGTTTCTGGTGTGGTGTTAATAATATCCATAGGGATGGACTCAGTCAAATAATTTTGACAGGAGTGACCAGAATGTCAAATACAAGTTACCTCCAATGTAGTTAGAGTTTGGAAGATGCTCTACAGCAGAGTTAGGAGAGACAAAGTTGTCTGACCATAACAACTGGTGGAAATGCTTCTTTTAAAATCTAGACATGGGGGTGAAAAGGGAAGAATTAGGCTCTGATGTTTAGTGTCCTCTCCCATGACCGAGGCATTAGACTCAAATTATAAGCAGCCTTGTGAAACAAGCAAATTTAGTCGAATGAAGAAAGGTGATTTTTTACCTTTGCTGTCTGAGAATCATGGTACTGAAATGGCAGTCTATAGCTTTGGGACATGACATGACAGATATTTGCAAAATTAGTGTTTACAGAATTAACATTAAGAAAAACAGGCCCTCTTCCTGACTCTATTTTTCCTTTTTTTTTTTTTTTCTTTTGGTGGCTCTGCCTTTGTAACTAGCGGTATTTATTTAAAAAGTCTAACGTTAAAAAAAAAAAAAAAAAAAAAACCCAGATTTGGTGCATTCCCTCCACAAAACCCATTTACCACCCAAACAATCTTTGGACAGAAGCTTCTCAATCAGCTCTTTGGAAATTTTTTGGAAGCATTTGGTGGCACTATGCACAATCTCTCTGGACAGATTTGTTTGAAGCAGTTGATAGTTTAGGTGAGTGCTAAACAACTGTGGCTTTCCCTTTTTCCAAACAAACACTATACAATGTGTTTTCCAATTACATTTCTAATTGTAGTGGTTACCATTTTAGAAGAACCATCTGCCAACTGTTACCATACTGTGGTATCTGAGGTCCCACGCTTATTTCCTATTCTGAGGAGAGAGCAGACTACACTATCTCTTACAGAACTTTGAGGCAAAAGTTGATTAATGTTGACTTTTTAATAGTAACCACTGTGATTTTTTTATTCCTATAATTCATGGTATTATGCATAATAATAATATGAATATCACTGAATTATTTATAAACTTATGTTGGTAAATAATAATGAGGTAATAACAGTGAATTATTTCTATATTTACACCAGTAAATAATGAGGAAGAGAAATCATTTACAGCAGGCTCAGTTTCTCACTAGCCTACACCAATTAAAAGATGTTTGCAAATGTATTTTCATGCCAAAAGAACAGAGCTGCCTTGGGGAGTTTCTAGATTCCAGAAAACATTTAGAGGTTATAATGTTCAAGCAAAGCCTCAGTGTGATGGTGTAGCAGCAATTGCTGCCACCATCTTTGGATATATAAATGGAAATGAAAGAGAGGAGCTGCATTTACTGATGCTTTGCATTGCTGAGACTCCTGCCAGGACATGCAGTTTGGGTTTCCACCTTTGAGGATGTTCAGGTGTGAGAGTGCAGCAAATGGCTGTAGGAAACCCCTGAAGGTGATAGAGGTGAGAGACCTCCTCTACTCATTGTTGCAGAAAAGAAGATTGAGAGGTGGCTTGACTTGAAGAGGCTCTCAGGGGAATAAAGTACCAAGCAATACAAAATTGTTTAATTTGGTGGATAAATTATGCAAAGCAAAACTGGTATCAGGAAGCTGAAATAACACAAACGTAAACTGAAATGTAGGTGCTCTTGGAATAAATTATTGCTCAAACAAACTGCCAATATGAGAGGTAGTTTTTTGTGCCTTCAAGTTAAGACAGAAGCCTGTTTCCTAGAAAATGGTTTTCTGTAATAGAGGCACCATGGGTAAATAAAAAGCCATTAACCTAAGCTTGGAGTTTTCCACACAGAAAAGAGCCAGCTATGTATGCCTAAATTAGCAGTAGGTAAACTCTGTTTTTCTACATCTATCTGTAGCTAAGCACGTGATTTTGGCTGAACACAATTAGCATAGTTTACTACAAGGGTAACTTCATCCATGGCATTTCATAGCCTGTGATAAACAGTTCAGCCTGGATAAAGTTGTGTTTCCCGCAAACTTAAATTGCATGGAGCTGTTGCGTGCAAGTAGTGTATGTTGTGGGAGGTGTGGAACGTGGGATGGAGACGAGGAGGGTCTGGGATCCATTTCCAGCTCTGCAACCAACTGGCTGTCTTCAGGCTATTCTTCAGCTGTTGGATCTCTGCTTTCCCACTTATAAAATTGGCATAACAGTATTTACCTTGTTAAGGAACCATGTCGTGATCTTCAGCTAAAAAATTTTAAGGTCTATTACTATTTATTGTTGTGATGCATTTTTGACTATATTTGCTCAGATTTATTTCTTGTCACTTCTGCAAATACTCCTGGCTTCTGTTCTGAAAGATCTCACAAGTATGCGGATGGGAGCTGATCTTCTTAGTCTCTAGTTCAAAAGAGGGGAGACCCCCCTTTTGGACTGGAGAAGAAGGTGAAAAATGTGACATTTTTAATGGTCATGTCCTGCCGTGAAACTCTTGGATATGAGGGGAAAATTAAAGTTGTGAAATGGGCGTCTCCTGGAAAGGAGAAACATTGAGGAATTGCTTCTTTTGCTTTTATAACTCAGTTCTGAGAGAAGATTTTTCCTTTAAAGCTGTTGTGCTACTTAAAATATGAATGAGATTGCTTCCTGTAACTGTGGGAGATGCATTAGATAGGAATGTCTGTCGGGGTAGGACAGGAGTGGGTCAGAAGAAAGTGCTGATTGTTTGACCACCTGTCTGATTCAAGGTGCTCAGTTGAAACAAACCTTCCCTCCATGGGTGGCCTTTTCCAAAGGCTTTTAAATGACTCAGAGGCACAAGCCCCACTGATTTCCAGTCTTGTGCAAAACACTGCTGCTGGAGCTTGGTTTGCATCCTCTCCCATTACCTAAGGTAGGTTCAGCCAACTGGGAACCCAGCAGAAATTACTTTAGGAGGGACATCTTCTGTGCCACATGTCTCAGCACGTCAACTTGAAACACTGTCTGTGTGATGAAGAGTAATGCAAAAACCCAACTGGTTTGTGAGCAGCTGCTGTGCCTGAAAAAGCAGATGAAGCTGTCTGAACATTGTCAGCTGCATTTTGAACTCTGTTAATGGAGAGAGGGTACTTTTGAAGAAAGACATGAAATGAAAAAGGCAAAAAATGAAGGAAGTCCTTTTGGAGAAACACTAGAGAAGCCAAGGTCCAGATTTGAAAATTTTTCCCCTGCTAAATTTTTACCACTGCTATCATTAACCAAGTCATAATCCGTGCAAAAACCGAGACAAGTTAAATGGCAACAGAGCCATTGAGCATGGCTAGGACAAGGCCTTTGGAGAAGGAATAGCAAGTCCCCATGGGATTTAGTACCTGCAGAGCTCATGGCCTTTTATCTTTCATTAGCAGATATTGTGTGTTATTGGACAGTACCTTGTGCAGTTACTTACAGGAACATTTAATCAAATAATCTACTCTTCTCCCAGGCGGCTTAGCCCACTGCAGTTTTATAGTTACCTACTTCAGCTGGAACAGTTCCTTTCAGCTGTAAAAGCAAATAGGCAACATGGAAAAAAGTCTCATTTTATCAAAACAGACAGAACTATTCCAGCTGCTGATATTAAGGTAAAAATAGCAAGGTTAAATGTTAAACAACCTCTGAGTGGACTTTTATAACTACAAAGAAAGCCAGACCAGTTGCTCTGAAAGCACTTTCCATTAAAAAAAATAAAATAAAAAAATTATTGTTTTAATTCTCAAAAGAAAATTTATTTTCCCCTGTTGCTGATGATTAAATACAGTGGAAAGTAGTTCCCTTGATAACAAATATATCAGTAACGTGTGGTGCTTCCTGCCCCAGCATCTTGTAACTCACAAAAGTTTCCATGGCCAGATTTGAATACTCAAAGTGCTAATAATGTCTGCTAGTCAGCCTTCCTACTGCTCAGAAAATTTCACTCCTGTGGCTTTTTGGCTTGTTTTGAGAAATCACTGTAGAGGTTAGTGAACTTTTCAATGTGTTGGTATTTAAACTGTGGTCAGACAGTGAAGGGGAAAAAAAAGGACAAAGAAGTAAAGAAAAAAAATAAGAAAGAGAAGAAAAAAGTCCATGAAAAGAAATTCCCTCTTAATAATTGTTTATATGATCATTTGCATGGGGATTGAACTAATTGTGAAACCTCTACATTAAAATGGAATTCCTCTAACTCTTAATGTATCTTAAAAAATATAGTGCATTAAATGAAAAGATGCTTAAAACAATGCTGGGGTTTTGTTCCAGAGAAACATTTGGGCACTTTCACTGGGAAAGGAGGTTAAAAGGTTGTCAATGCTTTCTCCAGGGGCTCTGTCTGACAGTGAACATGTGTTTCCTCCCTTTAATCGGCTCGCCAGTAGCCAGAAAGCTGCTTGTTTTCTGCAGAGGTTGTCAAAAATGATTTCAGTCTGGAGACGATGAATGATAAAAGAGGTTTTCAAACACAGTTTTGCACTGTAGCATTTGCAGTCCCGGAGAGGATGGATTGTATTACAATCTCAGTGCAAAGGGCCATGTTCCCGTAGCAAGAAAACAGTGCCTCGTTCAACCTGTTTGATGCTCTCACCTTTCAAACTTGAAAAACAGAAGCTGGACCTCAACTAAAGAAAAGAAAAAATAGAAAAATATCTTCCCAAGAGTGTGTCCCTTCTCTTTGGTAAATTAAGTGGTTTGTACCTTTAGTAAAATTTCAGTTTTCCTCTTGCTGTTCCTGGGTGTTACATTTCCTTCAGGAGTTTATAGAGTGCTGCTTCTTTTCCTGGATATTTTATACAGGCCACAGAGTTGTTCATTCTGAAGTTAGAAATAAAAACTTTCTCCACTAAGACTGGGCCTATAGTTCAAAGATCTGGTGCCATAAAATACCAACTTACCTCAGTTTCTGCTGAAATCACCCTTTCAGACAGAACTCAGCATCTTCCCGAGATAAATACCTGTGTGTATGCAGAAACCAAATTCTTTATTTTTGCGCAAGACTTTGAAAACTGGATAAGTAATGCCAACAAAAAATGTCACCTGCAGGGATTAATGCCAAATACAGAATCCAACAGGGGATTTATGAAGCTGGCTGGACTGTGGTGCTGTTTCCACTGGTGGTATTGTTAACTCTCCAGGTTCAGAAATGCCATACATCAGATATTATTTTTAAAAGCACAAGTGTGATAACATCAGCAGAAAGCCTTGCCCATGACAGATAATTTTATCCCTGAACCCCTACAGCCTGTACCCAGTTTCTGTGGGATGATTAGTTGCCTTGTCTCCCAAGCACATTGATTAACGTGACACTGGATATTTTGCCATTGTATAAGCTGCTTTTTTTTTTACGAGAAATTCTTTTTCCAAACTCCAAATCAGTTCAGTATTTAGTCTCACACCACAAGCAAACTGGTCCTTTCCAGGTTTTCCACTGCCAAGTCCCATCTGGTCTCTGTCACTTTTCTCTTTATGTGAATTCTGCCACAAAATCCTACTTTTCCCCAACCTTCCCGTCAACTTCATCCATCCTTTTTTTTTTTTTTTTTCTGTTTAAATGCTCATAGTTTTATCTGTATTCTTCCTTGGTTTCTTCACCACCATCAGTCAGGGGAATGTGCCGAAAGGAGCACCGACAAGTGCAGTTCATGCGCCGATTCCACAGTGCTGTGTTTTTAGGAGGGAAGAGCTCAGGAGTCATCCTTGACGACCCACAGGTTCACCTCATGAGTTTGGCAGGCAGTGGTAGGGTGTCCACTCTCCAGGCAGGTGTTGGCTGCTGCTGGATTCGTCTGTCCTGGCTGAGCTACTTCCAGCTTTGCCAAAACTTGGGTGGAAAAAGAGCTGACAGAGCAGTAGGAGCAGGAAACACTTGTAGGGGATAACTGAGCTCTGCAAGTGCCCCCGTGTAAGTACCGTGCAATGCAGGTCAGATGTATGGAAGGAAAACAAATTTTAGACATACTGGATTTATTTGATTGCTCGATGACTCTTTCTTTTCTTTGGCTTTTTAACTGAAAGAAAGGAGCACAGCAGAGCTTCTATCACAAATTTCAGCAATTCTCCTTTCAGTTCCATTTCGCTGCTCCTAACAGGAACTTCCTGTTTACTTGCTACATTAAAAAGGATGTATATAAACAGGAGAGTCACAGAAATTACTAAATACTAAGCACAGAAGGTTTTTATTATCATCTTTTGAGTACTGGACACAGGGAAAGCTTCATTCTTTCTTTTTTCTTTTTCCTTTTTTTCTGGGCTCAACTAAATTCCAAAATATTTCTCTAGTAGTAACTTGTATTCCAGTCTTTATTATTTTTGACAATATTTTAAATAGTTTGAGTTGAATTTTGTGCCAAGAAAGTCAGGCTGTCAGACAACAACTGTATTGTGTAGAACCAAAAAAATTGAATGTACACTCAAAGCATGCTTGGGAAACCTGAACACAAAACTGGAAAATGTCTTTTTTTCATCTGAATGTGATTACCATTCAAGCAGAGTAATGTCATCACTGGGAGGTTTTGATGCACTTATGGTCATCTTGGAAGTCTCCACTGGTGCCAAAAAGACGTATAACAGGTGCATGGAGAATTTGCTAATGTGCTCTGAAGAACCTGTGCAAAACAAGAAATAGTGCATGTGTCTGGAAAGTCCCCATCTGTCCCAATAGAATCTACGTCATGTTGCTCTTGACTAGCTCTTGGGCAGCACTTTGAATATTTTAAACACTGTCTCAATGCAAAGTTTCCTTGTGACCTTGGCCTTCTCAAAACTTTTCCCATACAGACTGAAGTGCCAGGGAGAGACAGGGCGAAGGCAACACGTCCCACCAGGAGAAGGTTCAACTCCTCCTCTTCCTGATGCCGAAATATTTGGTTAATGTCATAGATTTGGCTAAGTGGATTCAATCAACTGTTTTCACCCTATTATAGTTCATAATCCCTATTCAAGATGAAGTGCACTGCAGCCTAATGAATGTGGTAATGGAATCCTTGTGTATGTTTTTCCACAGCGGGGTGCAGATTAGCATAAGTGTCATATTCTGTTGGCATGCCTGCTATTATATCTGAGGCGTTGCACACACTGGGAATTTTTCAACTGGATAATAATAAGATGAATATGGTATGCACATGCACATAGAACACATGGGTTTTAGAAAGTGATCTATAATAAATCTCACCTGGAGGAGCATTATGATAGATTAACTTTGTGTTTTGGCTTAAAAACACAATGTTTAAGCCAAGCGAATGGTAACATGAGTACAAAAGAATTAGATTAAATTTCATGCACAGTTTTAAAGAATGTTGTCATTTAGAGCAGCAGAGTGCTAAGAGTGCTCTGTAGGTCTTAGGGTTTCATATATTCATATATTCAAGTTCAGAAGCCTGGCTCAGATGTCCATCCCCCTTGCTCAAAGCTGGTTGTTACGGCTCCAAGAGTTGGCACATGGGTTGAGGAAAGCTTCTGGATTGTAGAAGATCACCATGTATGTGTCTCCTCGGGCTGTTGCTGTCAGTCTGCGAAAGATGAAAAGAAGAACTCAGCTGGCTTTCTTTCACTTACACTTAGGTTTTACCTGCTGAACCGGCTCTTTTTCTCACAGGCTGAACCCACTTGAACGTAGCAGTTCATGCTCCAACAGAAATCCTTTCCAAAACACAGAGCCTAGTGGCCACCCTGAAGTGATGTGTAGCACACAGTCTGTGTTTGACCTCTGAAATAAATTTTGCTCTGAATTGTAGGATGAATTTTTAATTACTTAAGGCATTTTAGTTTTTCTCTGGTTAAAGAAACTCTTGATGGATCTCCTTTCACATCACCTAGGAGAGACAGCACAGCTCATGATTAGTCCCAGAATTTATTACTTGATTATTGAAAGTGCAGGCCTGAGAAATTCATACCACTTAAGAAATGGTTTAGTGTGACTAATCAAAGAGGTTTTCCTGGCACACAGGAGGTATCAATATATATAGACTAGTGTAGAAAGGCATATCTTTATGCTTTTAAGCATGGTGGCATGGTAACAGCTTAAACATATTAATCAGCCCAAGGTAAGTGCTGCTCCTGTATCATATTTTAATCTGATTCTTTCTACAGTGCTAGAGAAATTATATCTGTGGCTACAATAATATATAGAAAAGAAACTGTTTGCCAAGTGAATGAGACAATCAGACCAGTCATTCAGCCTTCAGAAATAACCACAAATTTCGTTTACCTTCATTATCAGTACATTTCTGCGCAATCACAAGTCAGACTATTTGAACTTTGCTGAGAACTGGTGAGCCATCAAAGGGGACTAATATTTGTTTGTTTGGTATTTAGTCTGGAGGACCTTTGCTTTTAAAAAATTTCTATTAACAACTGATATATTTTTCCTGACTTGGACTTCAGAGGGCTGGGCTAATATCTGCGATACAATTAAGTTTTGAGTGTTAGCCTCTGTTGTATTCCAAAGCCTGAATGACCTTTTCATAACTCCAAGAAACCTGTGTCATGCCTATGTGCAAGCATTGGTTTTCTAGCAACTTCACAAAGCTTGTTCTAAAAATTAATAACTAAATAAATAAACATATTCCACTGCTGATTAAAAGAATGTAAATTGGTGTTACCAGTAAAGTTCAAGCACCCTTTACAATAGCATCACCCTTTTCCTTGAGCATGGCCTAAAAGGCTGGGTGGCAAATGTATTTAAGACTCTGAGGAAAAGGGCTGTTAAGTCGACCTTGGTAACTTAACTGAAACAGTATACGTGTAAATCCATCGCAAATCCCTGGCCTTTCACAACTCATGTCCCAATGGAAATCAGATCACAGAACTGTTTACAAGAGACTACGAGTCATTTGGATAAAAAGCCATGACAGCAGACCCCATTTTATTTGAAATTTTAGTAACCCAATCCTAAATAAATATTCTAAAAGCAAAATAATAAGGATTAGGTAATTATTATGAGTTGATTATACTTAGGATATTTTGTATTTGGTAGGAAAGAACAATTTCACTGTAAATGTCAATGCTCTACCTTTTTACAATCGATTGTAATCTTCAGTTTAAAGATAACGCTCCTGTTACAAAAAAAATTATGTGCATATATATCTTTTACGCTGGGCTTTCGATGTCCTGAATAGTAATTTTTAAAACCACTAGAAGTAGCACCATAAAAGTATTTTACAACATTATTTAATGTATGAGCTAATCCCCAGCTAATGGTCAATTTTTGCCATTTTTTCTAAGTGGGGAGAAGAGGGGAGGGTGAGGAACCTGCTTCTGTTCAGCCCAATGCCCCATCACTGCACAGGCAAAAGTGAATCACGTCAAGCTGTAATGCTCTGAGTAACCTTCTTGGTATCACAAATACAATGTTTTCATCAGCACTTCAATCAGTCTTCCCTAAATAATATTTTACAACTCTATGTTTGGAAGTAGTTGTATTTAAACCCGTGGAAGCTTGGGTGGTGGGGATTTTCCTTCTTCCCCAAAGTCAATCTGAAAAATTTACTGCAAAGAGATGCCAGTGTACTATTAACTTGAAAAATCAAAGTTCTTTCTTGAGGAAATAATTATTTTATAATTAATATTTGTAGGAAGGGAGGAGGCCTGCCTCTACGCCTGCTGTCACAGAAAGTTCTTGGATTGGTCTGAGTGAAACTGCTTTTTATGCTGCTTGTCCCCATCCCACATGCCACCCACCAGCTGCAGCACAGTCGTTGGCGGCTCTTCCCTGAGTCTTTTCCCTGGCAGAAGCCTCGAGGAAGGAAATAAGTGAACCTACAGTCCATACTTCTCTTTGAGGTGAAATCATCACTCAGCATGGTCAGTTATGGAAATAAATGCTGATAGGTAGTGGGGTTTGTGTCTCCACCTGTGGAACTGTCTGGTGGCTGGTTGAGCTCTTGACACAATGTCCTTGTTTTGCACTAGCCTGCTTATGGACAGGATAACCTTGACCAGTTTATCTGCCTGGAGGCTCAAGTTAATTTTTCATCCTTTCTGTAGGTTTTTGGTGTCTGCCCTGGGCCTGTGGGATTTCTGAGGTGCTTTTTCCTTGAAAAAACAGAAATAATGCTCCTTCCCAGGGGTGCCCTGAGCCATAAGTTGTTAATATTGGTAATGTTCTTAGAAATCCTTGCAGGAAGGAGGCTGCGTAACTGGGTTTGTGATTAGGAAAAGAGAAAATAAGGGCACTTATGAGATTGTACCTCTCAGGCAGGAGCACAGAGATAAAGGGAATTTACTGCAGTCTGTGGTGGTGAAGTGATAGTGTGGACACCTGCACTGCACCAACACCTCCACTGAGAACCACAAAGACAACAAATCTGTAATATTTATACTCTTGTTTTGTGCTTTTATTTTGTTATGTATTTTCCATGCAGTGAGGAAGCTGAAAACACAATGGAGGTACAAGGAAATGTTTGTTTTTCTTGTGTAGAAAAGGATTGAAATGTTGTGTTGGGGTTTTTGTAAGCAGTCATTGTTTAGCACATTGCATTTGAAGGACAGAAGCAAACCGAGGGAGTGGACAAATCAGTGTCCACTGATGCTGTCTCATGAAGCCAATATCTGCTGAGATTTTCCAGAGGGAGAACAGAGCATTCTGTTCCCACCACAAGCTGAACACGTGCACATACAAACACTGGGGAAAATGTGTCTATATAAATGTGTAGCTTTACAGTAACTGAGCCAGCGTTCTACAAGCTGACATGAGTGAAGAGATGTGTGTACCTGCAGGGCAGAAGTGGTCTGTTTGCTGAAGAATACTGCTCCAAACACTGCTATTCTCCCATTGTTGCTCACTCCACTCTGCAAAACCATGATTTTGGTGAAAATCCTTCAATGTACATCCCACAGAGAACAGGTGCTGTTTCTCTCCTTGCTTAGGCTACTTTTGGTCAGTCTTCCACTGCTTGACCAAAAGTAGCCCAAGCCTAAAGGCACTTGCTACTTACAGGAAAATCAGAATCTCAGGAGCAGAATAAGATTCTTATCTTCAGATAAGAATAAAAAGTGTTATGTATCAATTCCCCTTTTTACATCCCATTTGCAGCCTGCAGATCTGTGTGGTGAATGAACCTCAGCTGTACTGATGGTTGAGGGTAAAAAGGTCATAAATGCCACCAAATCTTGTCAAAGTATTGTGTTGGGAAAATCACCCAGTTGCTGCTCTGTGTGCTCTTCTTCCACTATCCTCCTGGCCTGGACCACTATAGTTATTACAGCTTCAATTATTTGGCAGAGGATGGTCTCTTGCTGGAGGCAGGGAAGCACGTGTCAATCCTAATTAGATACTGATGTAGGGGACTTAATGCTAGAATCGGATCTGATTTGCACTGTTAGGAGACTTGGGATCAAGTCTGTGGCATTTTTGCAAAAGAAGGTTGTGCCCTCCTGGTTGACAGTAGCAAAAGAAGCACATTCACTACTCTGTGGAAGTGAGCTCAAATTGTTTTTTTTCTTCTTGTTTGCTGGACACATCACTGCAGTAAAACTTCCCTGGGAACAATCTGTTCACCCAGTTTATTGTCCCTGGCCTCACTGGGGACTAAATGCTGTTCTTTGGGGGAAAGAAGGAAAGAAGGAAAGAACTGATGCCTGAAGGTATGAGATGCTGCATAGAAATAGCCTAAGAAATAGATGAGGTCTGCTTCTCAGATGGCTACACTTTGCTGTTGTTTACCTTAGCACACAGGGCAGCAAAATCACAGGGAATGTATAGAGCAAGACAGTCAATGCTGGGGATCTGTCACCTCCCCTATGCATGCACTTTGGAAGGGTTTCCCTGGGATTAGCTCTCATCTGGTTCCCATGGACTGAGTGCCTGGTGTAGTGCCTGGAATGCATTAAATGTATATCTTCCAGCTTTCGTTTCATCTGAATGGATCTCTGCTTTGCACACCATGAAAACAGCTCACAGTTTGAATCAAAGTGCTACAGTCGAACACATTCTTAATTCAAACTAAAAGGACGGGACAGATGCATCCTTCCACCCATCCCACACTGAGTGAATGGCATCAGGCAGATCCTTATTACCTGCAAGAGCCTGAATATCTCCACCCAGTCCCACCCCCACCAGCTCAGCAATACTCTCTGTCCCTCAGCTGCAAAGCCAAAGAGTCCATAATTCCTCTTTTCCCACAATAATTTGCACATAAACGGCCAGCAGTTACAATGTAGCCTTTTCTCCTAGCATTGGCTAAATAATAGTGACACGCTCCCTACTGTCATTGGGTTTTGCTAATTTTAGCACAGATGTAGTTCTTATTTCTTCAGAAAGCCATAAAACCTTCTTCCAGCTTCATGTTTTACTCCTCTTTGAAGCCAAATTAGCAAAGCTGAGAACTTTATTTTCAGAGTTCATTAAGCCCTTAACAGTAAATCCTTTTCTCACGTTCCAGATGTTGTGGTTTCCTTGACCTCAGTTTATATTTCCTTCTGATGTGAACAAGCCAACGTCTTATTCTGGCCTTACCAATTTCTTTGAACTGAGGAAAGGGGGATGCAAGTATCCTCCTGAAAGGTTTTCAGAGAGAGAGAATGAAAAAATATTGGTGCTGTTGTACCAGCCTGAGCCCAATGCTTCATCTGGAGCCACGAGACATTGCCTCCGCTGCTTAACGCCCTGGCCACTGCAGAGCTATTTTTACATATCCAATGCATTTTTACTGATATATTTTTCATCCCTTTCCTTTTCACTTGAGTACTTTACATTTCAGAGGTAGTGCTCACCTGCATTTAGGTATGTCAAAAGCATGGCCCTTGAATAAATTAAACGTGTTGTTTTGACAACACATCGAGATCTGCACAAATCCTTCTTTTCTGCTTTGATTCTGCAGAGCGTCTTGGACATGCTGAAATTTAGCAGTTTGGGCAGTCCCCTGGATTTGAGCGATGTCAATTATGCATCACATGTATTAATTGAACACCCAAACATATCTGTTCTCTTCCAACCACCAGTGGCTGGAAGTTTGTGCCTTTTTATCCTCTTCAAATGTTGGATTTTTGAAGACAAGCACCTGCAAGCCTTTTAGGAGGTGTTACTCCTGCTGTTACTGACATTTTAATAAATGCAGAAATAAATGCTCCCCACCAAATTGTCTAACGTCAACACTTACCTCATTGAAAGAAGTGAGTCAGTTTGAACAGAATTTATAACGTGCCATACCTAGAGCTGCCTGACGTGAAGCGCATCCAGTTTTGTATCCATTTTTCCTGTTTTCCTTGAAACCATAGTAACTATCAACCTGCATTCATAAATATTACAATGAATATTTGTCTTTGTGCACTCGCACAGGGAAACATATGAAAAATGGATCAAAGACAGCAATTCATACGGGGGAGGCGGGAAGGGGGTGGGAAAAAACCTTCCTCATGGCGTATCAGTCTGCCTTCCATGCACGTGTAGGTGCTTGCTCTTGCCAACAAATATTTTATGGTGGGGAAAGACAAATACAGTAATAGAGGGTAATGCCCTGAATCAAGAGAGCCACTGGTATTTGGTGATTTCTTGCTTAAGAGAGCACCTCAAGGCATTGCCAAATGTGACTGACAAGATGCTGCTTTGTTCTCTGCAGATAAGCATTTCTAGGAAGAGGGAACCTTGTTCTGGCATTTCAGCTGGCTGCTGGGAGTTTGAGCATCTGTCAGCTGAAATAAGTGGGGAAAACATGGAGGGGAGGAGCAGGAGAAGATGTTGAAATGTAGCTGAACCCAATCGCTGATATTCTGCATCTTCCACAGGGCTGCATAAAGCACAGCCAGAGCTTAACTTTGTTGTGAGGTTTTGGCATCATTTATTTGGGCTTGGACTTTTCTGTCTGCTCTAGAGAGCAATATTCCTCCTCTGGGGACTGTAAGAAAGCTGAAGATATTTACACATTGACACTGCTGTATTCGCAGAGATAGTGGGAAAGCTGGTTAAGACTATTGTAGCACTTCAGTTTTCCTTTTCACAGAATTCTGTATTCTTATGGATCTTAGAGACACACCCCCCCCCTTTATTTTGAAGGTATTAGTTTATTTTACCAGTCCAATGTATTGGCCAGCCAGTGTATTATCCATTTTTTGAAAGCAGCCTCATAAAGTAAAGAACATATCCAGACAGGACAGTCACAGAGACAGGTTATGAGCTTTGTTTGAGTTCAGTGAAATCAGGTAATTTTTTGACTAGAGAGAAGAGATTTTACAGGTGTGAGGTTTTTTTCTGGATGATAGCAAACAGTTGAGACCCATAGCTGGAATTTTCAGGTTTAAGAAGATACCAAAAATTGGCCAGAAACATCTTGAAAGCAGGTCAGCTTTCTACTCCTTCTTGCTGATGAACAAACCACAAAGGATTTTTCTCTCTTTTTTTTTTTTTTTTTAAGGGGGCGAAGCACATAGAGATGGGGTCATGTCACCTCCCCTTATTCTTTATGTCTGAGGATGGAAATTAGTGAGAAATCCAAGCTTTGTGGATTTTGGCCAGGTTTAATTCAGGGCTGCATCACCTTCTCAGTTTCACCACTGGAAAGCCAGGATAATTTTGTAATTTCTTTACTTAACAGACATGAGTCTGGTCCCCTCTACATCAAGTCAGGCAGAAACCTAGTGCTGCTGACACAGTCCCAGGGTAAAGTGTATGTAAGGTGTATTATGCATCAGGGTCTAAAATCAGAAGCTACAGTCCCCAGCATGACTGTGATAAAAATGTTGGGTTTGGTTTATTTGTCTTCTCATTTATGACTCTCTGGATTATTTGAGGCTTGTATCCATACCCAAAGCTATTGAAACTTAATGGGGGTGAGGAGTGGCTTGGGATCGGAGAGGACTTGCTCTCTAAGGTCTTGAATGCAGTTACTGAAGAGTTTTGAATAGTCCTGTTCATTGAAAAGATGCTGTCAGGATATCAACAAGTAAAACTGTGGAGAATGAATAATGGTGCTGGGTCTGGAAAAGCCAGATCACTCCGTGGTGCATTTCCACTTACCCTTCTGCAGACACAGACACCTGTTTTGTGAGAAATATAGGTTTTCCCAAAAAGCCCCGAGGTGCACCTGTGTGTTGGGGTGAGGTCATGGTAGACAGCAGCGGGTTTCAGCTGAGACAAGGAGTGGCAAAAAGTATGTGTGTGTTTTCAGGACCCACCCAGAAATGCTGAGGGGGCAAGGTTAAGAGCAGGATGGCAATTTGGAGGGGGAGGCAGGAGAATTGGTGTGAGAGCCTGGGGCCATTTCCCTCCTCCCAGGAATTCCTCAGTGTTGGAACCTGTAGCTGAGAAAAACCTGGTTTGACTGGCATTTGAAGGTTTATTTTCCATTAGAAATTGTGCTGGATGATCAGGCATTCCAGATGTTAGAGTCAAAAGTGTTGTAGAGCTGGAGATAAAACTGCCAATTAAATTTTGGTGGCTCTTTTTTTCCCAGTACAAATGTTCCATGTTTGAAGTTTTTGTTATTGAAAAAGTTTGGGGGAGGTTTTTTTCCTGCTTGCAGAGAAAAAAATGTGGCTGCCTTAGAATATGTTAGCTGTTCTTTCTGATTAAAAAAAAAATAAATTATCACATTTCACTGAAAAAGATGCAAACAAGCTGTATTTCCAGAGTCTTGATTGCTAGTGCCTGTGAGCCTCTGGTACTGCTAATGACCAGTGGCCAATGCTGATCCAGCCTGTTAGGATTCCAGGCACCAAAACTGGACTTGGTGGTGGGCAAAATGTAGTTTAAGGAAGGAAAGTTTAAGAATTTAGTCCCACATCCTGAAAAATAGACATATGGGGTCAGGATGTGGCTTCCTCCCTGCCATGCAGCAGTGCATGGGTTAGGCAAGGGGTTGGCTCCTAGGCTCTTGTCAAACCTCTGTCTCAGCTGGGCTTGTCCAGGAGTCCAGGTGGCTGGGGTTGCCCATGTGAAGCCTCTGAGTCACCCTGCTCTGCAATTGAGCAGGGGACTCAAAAAGAACAACTGGATTTTTTTGGCCGAGTCATTCAAGGAGCAGCCATTCCCTCTGGCTCTTCTTGTTGGTGATGTAAGTGATTCACAGGGTTAGGAGGTTTGGGTACTCTTGCAGTAGTGCTTTCCATGTCCTGGTTGGTCCACTACTGCCTTCACAGGAATTTTTTACAAGCTGCAATGCCACTGTGTTGTGTGGCATCATCTGTGAGAACATGCAGATGGGAGAGGATGCAAGCAAGGGGAACTGGTGGTATTTAGGGGCACACTTAACCTTTCAATTTCCCAGTGCAGGAAAGGAGATGGGAATAAATGAAGGACATTCAAAACCTTTGAACCTGGGCTGCCCAGAGCATTGACAGGGAGCACAAGGCATGTGTGGGAGCTCTGATGAGTGTCAGAGAACCAGGGTGTCTTTGGGAAGAGTATATGGGATATATGAGTTTCCCATGATTCCAGAGCTTCAGGATTGGGAATGGAATGAGCCTTAGGTGGTTTAATGAGTGTGCAGAGTGAAGGGCAGGAAAGAATGGAAAGAGAGGAGGAATCCTGCAAGAGAAGAGGCAGGTGGGTGTGTGGCAGAAAGATTTTCCTCCTCTTGGCTCTTTGACATGATTCCCACTTGTCCCAAAAAAGCATATAAGACACAGTTGAAAGGAAAGGTAGAAACCAAAGGAGTATATTTTAAAAGACTAATTCTTGGCATCAGGACGGGAGACAAAATAAATAGGACTTTTTTTTTTTTTTGTGAATTAAAATACTTCTGACTAGCTGAAATGCTTTGCAAAGCAGGATCCTTTCTTGTCACCATTTAGCTAAACAACATGAGCCTGCAAATAAATTCAATTCTTCTTTTGATTTCCCTGGATCCTTTTTTTTGGTTTTTTTTGTGCCCTTCCCCCATTGTCTTCAGAGTCAGCTGCAGCTCTTGCCTGTAGCTTCACTGACCCCCTCGGAGCCTAAAGAGTTTCCCACCCACTCACCCCAGGCAATAAAGCCTTTAGGTGTGGAGCTTGTGACTCGCAACTCACACCACTGGATAAATAGCATCTGGAGCCCTGGAATATTTTAAAGAGTTATCCAAATGTTAGTCACTAAAGAAAACTCATCAAAGTTGCTCTTGGGTCTCTGTTCGAAGGGGGAAGGCATTATCAGGATATAAGGGGTAGTTTTGCTTGTAGGCTGGAGAGATGCAGTAACCTTTCTGTGAAGAAAGGGTCCACTTCATAGTGCTTGTAGCATCCAGTGACATGCCTGAGAACAAGTTTTGTAGCCGCAACTGGAGGAAGCAGGCAATGTTCATGGAGTGTCAGATAATCCGCTGTGACATATGATCCAAAAACATAAGGCTGACGAATATTCCTGGCACTGTGTGCTGGTGCTGAGAGCAGATTATGCATTTTTAAATGTTTGATGTTCTTTCAACAGTTAAAAGCCATTTTGGGCAACAGATAGCTCTGAAGATATTTTAAATAATAATTTTTTTTACCACTGGGGCTTATCAGTGCTTCGTTTTAAGAAGCAGCATCACAGAAGGCAGAGGGCTCTCTAAGGACCTAGTTCTGATCTCACTTACCCCTATTTATATCCGGACTAACTCGGCTGAAACAAATGGAATTTACTCCCACATTAAGCAAGTGTAACCGAGAGCAGAATATAACAGGCTCCTCTGTTTGGTGTTGTCTGTACCTCTCTCTTGCAAACTATTTTTGCAGGTTAGGCTGTTTCTGTGGCAAAGGGACGCCAGGGCATTTGGGTTTTAGAGCATGGATGGCCCCAACTTCTGTGCAAGACCTGGCAGCTGGGTCAAGGAAGAGCACTGAGCCAGCAAAAAGGCATGAGTCTGTGGGCCCACTCAAGCAAGCAATACCACCAAAATCCATGGGGACTTAAGGATTGCACTTATAATCTGTAAAACCAAAATTTGTATGGATGAATTTAAAAAAAACATTATTATTATTTTTACATATGGTTGTAGAAGTGAAACCAACATGCATCACAGTAGGAAACACTGGTTCTAATAACCCATAAACATCCAAACCTGGGTTTGTATTTGCCATATTTCCATGCCTGGGTATGTTTTTGGAACTAGAATCTGTATGGACAAATTAAAAAAAAAAAAACAACCCTCTTGTTGTTGTTGTTGTTATTATTATATAAGTGAAAACCATATACACAGTGGTAGGAAATACTGATTCTAATGACACATAGCCCGCCAGAGCTGTATTTACTCTTTCCAGTCCTGTGTATGTATTACAAGTGATGTGGCTCTGAAGAACTCTCTCGATCCAAGCATTTTCCCCTCTCAGGCAATTGCATTTCCCACTAAATACTATGCTCTGCTTTTCCTGCCCTGCTGGCAGTGCAAATGTGCCAATCTCATTCTCGAGCCATGGTTCCTGTTGTGGGATCAAATGTTAGGATTTTAAAAGCTAAAGTTTGATGTGGATGAACAACTGCCTATAAAACGCATTAAGCTCTTACCCTGTAATGTATTTAATTTCACACTGACTGATGGTATTGCCCCTGAATGGATTACGGCAGGGGGCTGCCATTGTCCTACTAAACCACACTGGTTAAATAATACCTTGGAGTCTAAAGCTGCTCTGGGAGCATTTCATATTGGCTAACATGTGAAATGAATACCTAGCTTTTCTGTGAGCACTTTGGGTTGGTTTAGAAAAAAAAATTAAAAAAAAAACAAAACAAAACTACATGTTGAGTTGGTTTGCAGCGCAGGAAAATTTTGCACAGTTGTAGGATGGTTCTCCCTCTGTGAAACACAGACCAGCAGCAATAAAGGGCCCTGGTTCAGAGAAGTACAGGTGCTTCCCTTGGCTCAGCAGGCTGAGAAGGCTCCTGGAGCAGAGTAGGAGCACATTACTTCTCAGGAGAGGTCCCCCTAAGCTTATTCCTCATGGGTGTTTGGTGCTTGCAGTGTATTTTTTTAAGCAGTGTCTCCTTGACTTTAGTGTCCAAAGGGTCAGAGACCAGAGTGCTGCCCAGAACTCAAGTATATTAATGTCTTGGTATCATAGTTGAGGGCTATCAGCTTCCTTACTGGACTTTTTTTATTTGATTAATTTTTTTAGCTTCAAGAGGTTTTCTCTGCTAAACAATTCCTGTTTAGTCTGCATTTTCTGTCCCTTATGCTGAGGTAAATCAAGAGTTCCTTTAATGGAGTTACACCTTCTGTATGCAAAGGCAGGCTCCTGGACTCTACCAATCATTAACGTATGTTCTGCCCTGAATCATGTAATTTTGAGAAAGCCTGTGGTTAACTCCATGAGCAAATGCCTGCCTGTTTCACCCTGCTCCTCATTATGCAAGACAACCTCAAATCAAAGAGTATTTCTCAAGTCCTTTCAATTGCAAGCAAATTCCACTCCCTGCTAAGTAATTTTAAAAGTATGTGCTTTATCTGCATAAGTATATATATGTGTATATATAAATATGGGGATATATAAAATGTATGTAGAAGGAGAGAGGTCTGTAACATCCACAAGTATCATGAATGTGTGACTAGGGATGTGACCATCTGCAGTGTCCTGAGGCACGAGCCCTTAGCAACTTTGCTTATTGCATTGATTAATAAAAATTAAAAGATCTTTTATTTCTTTTAGAAGAGAAAGAACTATGATAAGAAAAGGATAAGGAGGTATTAAAGCCTTGCTAGTCTTTTTTTTTTTTTTTTTTTTCCCCCTCCCCAGACTTCAGCAGAGCCAGGAAAGAATGCTGGAAGTCATCAGAGGCATGGCTGGGATAGAGAGTGTTAATTCTTCCATATCTAAGCCTCTTTGTCGAAATTCCCTTTGTCTCTTGCCCCAGGTCATTAAACACTAATCCCATCACTCTTCCTAATCCGCTGCAGTGGAGCCAGAGTTCAGTTTCCGAAACTGTCTTTGTTGCTTTCCTAATAGACAGCTCTCTCTGGATTTTGGTTGGTTCGGTCACATTTAGGGCTTTCCAGCACAGTTCTTTAATGAAGTGCCATTAATGAAACTTTTCCTCCTTCATGCAGTGTGCACGGGCATCAATTGGTTTAGTGTTAAGTAGGGTAAGGTGCCTAGTCATCTTAGCAGCCTTTGCAAAATATGACTGTCAAAGGCAAAACCTAGGAAACAAGACCATTGAAGAATATAGCCAGTGAAGTACTCATTTAATTACTAAGGATTTACAAAAGAAAATCTGTTCTTTGTGGCTTACAAAAGACAACAAGCTCAGAAGAGATAGTAAAGGGTTTGGAACCTATTCCCTTTTCTCCCTCCCCCTCTTCCCAACAAATCCTGGAAGAGGAAATGTGGCTGAGCAAAGGCTTCAAAGCCTATTGTAAACGCTTTCTAACCTGCTGCAGGAACACTAACTTTCTAAGTGGGAGGTGTTCCACTTGCTTCTAAAATAAACTCTTAGACCTCTTCTGCCAGGAGATGTGGCTACATTATCCAAATGAATTCTATGGTAGAAGGTTGAGCATTGGTCCATTCCTCTGTGCTGAGAATGAAAGCTTCTTCATAACGAAAATGTTTCTGATAATGGAACATGGTTTGTAGAGTTGTATTTGGCTGTGTGGGTTTCATCTGGTGTGGTGGGTGTTTTGAAGGGAGTATTTCCTAGTCAGTTCATTTGCCACAGGTGTGAGAAGGGAAGCAAAATGCTGGAAACTCCCAAGAAAAGTTTTTTATGTCTGGAGCATGCCCACCTCTAGTTTTAAACTGTTGCCAGAATGCTAGATACTGTACATAGGTTTAAGTATGACCATTACATCTTTGGAAAACTTTCTTCTGCAGCCGGGTAGAGGAGTTCCTGACTTAATTGGAGCATCCTTCCCCTAAATCTTGAGATTTGGATTTGGAGCAACTTCCATGCTCTCACCGGGATGGAAAGTTCAAAAAAATAAATACTGAGAGAGTAGAAAACCTATTGAAGCTGGCAAATCTACTGGCTGTATATATTCTGTTTGGTAGGCATTAACATATTTTCCTGTGATATGAACTATCTAATTACCAGCAAACTTGTGATATGAAATAAACCACATCTTATTGTACAGCATGCTTTCCATACGTTCTATTTTACAGTGCTAGTGTGACATATAAATGAGATCCAGGTTTGATTGTTAAACAATTTAGTTGCTCTGGCAAAATCGATATTCCAGTGCCCTGGAACAGAATACTCCGAGGGAGGGTATTCCTTTAAAGGCTCTTTTAACAATTGGTGGGTCTTTGGTTTGTCTCAATCCTAGTTTTCTCTTTTTCCTTTTTTTAATATATATACACATACACACATATATCAGTTTGTTTGGGTGTTGTGCTTTTTTGTTTATGCTATTGTATTCTTGAATTTTGTTTTGTTTTGTTACCAAAATGTTCTGGCAGTTCACAGCCTAACTTGATCTTCTTCAAACATTTTGGTGCAATTTTGTTGCCTCTGGTTGTAAGCCAACTCGATAACTTGTTTTACTAAAAAAAAAATCTCTCAAATCCCCTGGGAAAATAAATCAGATCCATTTACAAAGTGAATAAATCACAACAAAATGATTCATTTGCAAATGAAACCACAGCATTCTCTGTAGATAAAGAAAAACAACTGCATTTTGCCACTTCATCACGGTTTCCCCCCCCCCCCCCTTATTCCAGCGTGTGTCTACTGTTGGCAATAAAAGTTACGCTTGCATGTTGTTAAAATTCATTCATATGCTTCAACAAATCTACTTTCCCTGTAACTAACTTGCCAAGTCTCTTACTTCAGGGAATTGGAACAGCTTTTACATGTGATAAGGAAAATTTCCTGTACAAGTCATTTAAAAAATAGTAATAATAATAAAAAAAAAAAATCCAAAAGGTATTCTGGTGTTGTTTATAACCAACACTGGAACAGCACACCCCACAGCAGCATCACCAGCTGAGTGCCAGCTGTCTGCTAGTCTCTGACCCTTTAAGCTCAGTCCTCACTCAAGCTGATCTGCTAATGGTGAATTAGCTCCCCATGGCTACATCCTGGCAGAGCTTTTCATTTATCTTTCCCTTTCCTTCCATTTCCCGACTACCAACTTTTTTTTTTTTCCACTCATCTCTCTCTGCTTTCACCTACTGCAGCCTAGATGTAAGAGGAGTTTTGGATGGGTCCATACAACTTCTGGGGAATGTCTTCTGCAGGGCATGGCCCCTAATTACTTGATAATCATTAAAAGAGCATGTTGGGGATGGACATCAAAGCACGGAGGACTGGTTAATGGTGACGTACCTTTCATTAAACTGGGTGTGATCCTAAATGTAATAAATATTAATTTAACTAGTTATGGATGTCTAGGTTAAGGCTGGATCCTGTCATCAGCACAGGCTGGTAGGGAGCATGCCTGGCTTGTGTGGCTGCCACCTGGGGACCAGTTTCATTTCCACTTGCGCGAGTGGCAGAATCCACTTGGATTCTGCCCAACTGAGCCAGGCAATCAGCTCTGGAGGGTAAAGAATGGATCTCATTATTGATTAATATCACTTTGTTGATACAGCCATGAATGAAACATCTGTTCGTTTCCTTGGCTGGGATTGATTTTCCCTCCCTGCATCTATAGGAGTCCATGCAGGGCTCCATGCATGTGGAATTTTCTCATGAAGTCCTTGACGTAGCTTTAACAAAAGGATATGAAGAATTTCCTTTCTTTTGCTAGCGGTGGCATTCAGACAGAAAGAGAACCCCTGGAAAACGTGAAAGCTTTTGTAAAAACATGAGAAAAGCATTTAAAGCCTTTTCAAAGAAAGAAAACATCAATGTAAAGCCTCCCATAGTTGTCTGCCCGTGCGGTCTCTCTTGATTTGAAGAGATTTTGTTAACCTTGTGGGGTAGGGAGGTAGAATTGAGGTTTTTGTTGGGTTTTATTGTTCTGCTGGTTTGTTTTAAGTTCTGTGATATCTTCTTTTTCACCAACACATGCATGAACTGTGATTATACTTGAACATTTATTTAGCCCTTCAGAAGCATCACTATTCAAGCATAAAAATACTCATGTGTGTTGCTTTGGCCAATAAATTTCTTTGGTGCGTGGCAGGAATTTTCACTTTCATACCATGTAGTGATCTTCAGTGACAGATTTCAGTGATGAGTTACCAACCCAGTATCTTCTGGATGGAGTGCAAAGCTGTGTAGATCAGCCCTGCTTTCCCACTCCACTCCCCAGCTAACTTTTAGCTTTCCAGGCAGTGTTATCAATGGTAAAATCAAAGCATCTCATGAAGGAGCCACAAAGCTGATGGTCTCCAAAGAGAGCTTTAGACAGGAGAAAGGGAGATGGAGAACAGAGTGGTGAAGAAGGAGAGCTGGGAGAGACTTCTCTCACCAGAAACAGGGAAACTGTGGAGAGAACTGGGAAGGAACAGAAATGCATAGAAAGGATATGCAGCTTTCCACCATCTGTGTACCTATGTTTAGATACTCTGCCTCTCTGATGTCACTGTCCCTTGCCTCAGTAGCACTTCCAAAGCCTTGGGAGCCTCGGAAAAGAAATGTCCTCTAAAAAGGGAGTTAATAAAAGCAAACCAGCCCTTCAGTTGGCATTTCCTTCCTAAGCAGCAGCACTGGGGCCATGGCCATTCCTATTTTGTTTGCTTGGGAGGCTGAACAGAAAAGGCACAAGAAGTCTAATTTTTCTGTAAAAAAAGAGAGAAAACTACTCAAATCCAAATATGCCAGAGCATTCAAAATATATTCAGGGTCTCCTGTTTCCTTCTCCCATTCTATCTTCTCACAGAGTAAATATCTTGGTGTGAGTTTTCATGAGAAAAATAAAACCAAGCATTTTTTAGTCATTCTTCAGGAGAGGGGAGAAGTAGAGATTCTTAATAAATTCATCAAAGGGATGTGTCAGCTTTATCACAGTCGTCTTCTTCTGTTCTTGTCATATTTCCTTCGCAGCAAAATCCTCCCTGCCTCCAACCAAAACCAGAAATATGCTCCAGTGCCCATCCAGCAGCACTAGGCACTAAGTCTGAGGAGTTTCTGTTTATTGGAAGATCCCAGAGGGATCTGCCCAGGTCTGGCTTGGAAAAGTGAGTGATTGTGGCTTTGTCCAGGAGGATGGTACAAGTGAGATAGGGAGGGAAGGACACATAGTTTTCTGAACACTCTTCTATTGGTGTCAGAGTCCAGCAGTTCAAGTAGTTGGGTTTCCTGGTGTCCTGCTGGTCCTCCCAAGCATATAGTTTTTCCTATAGAAACTCCCACTTGTGAATAAACTCTTCCCTGCAATAATGTTTGCAGAGGTACATAGGTGAAATTCATTGGCCTCCATTTCAGAAGTCATATTCCATGACCTAATGGCCTTGGATGTCTGTTAAAAATTCCAGATTTAAAATTGTCCTTGTTAAAAGAAGTGCCAAAGTCTAAAATTATCCTACGAGAAAGGCTCATACAAAGATTTCTCTTTCAGCGGCGCTTGCACATCAAGTTTCTGCTGCTCAAAGGATTCGCAGTGCAGCATGTTAGCTTTGATGATGGAAATACTACCCTCTTGCCTGGATTTTATTTTATGTTTGTTTTCCCTTCTGCCTCTAGTAGTCTCCAGTACTACTCCTGAAAAGGGCTAATTACCCGTCTGTGCCCTGGCGGAGAAACGGACGCGATACCGCAGCCCTGCTGCCAGTGGGGCAGGGCGAGGGCTGCCTGCGCCTGCGAGAGCTCAGCTCTCCAAGAGAAACACTCAGACAACACAGCTCTTGAGTGCCTGGGCCATAAATCTTCCCTGTGAGTCCTGCCTGCTTTATGGACTCTGCCATTTTCTCTCAGACAATTCAGAGCCTGCCCTATTGCCTCTTGCAGAGGCAGAAAGAGCATGGCTTGCTCTGGAGGGAAGAAGATTTAAGTTTTCTATAATATTGGGATGAAATTACCAGAAAAGTTGATAGGATGTGATTCTTTTAAGCTAGCAAGAGAGTAGTGACAGTCTTCTGCTCTCTGCAAGGTTAGTAGAAAGTAGAGGGCAATGAGACTTTAGTCCACATCTGTTAAGGGAAGGAATAGAAATAATTAGCTTAATATGCAGTAAAGGAGATTTAGATGAGGTATTACAGAACTTCCTCATACCAAAACCAGTTAAGCGCTGGAGCAGAATATTCAGTAACTATGTGGAATCACCGCTGTAGGAGACACATCTGTAAAGGTTGGGTTTAAGGAAACATAATCCTGTCTCCAACAGATGGTGTGGATGATTCCTCAGGGACAACATTCATCTCAATTTCATATGGTTCACTACAGAGAGCTTTCCCACTATAAAGAGGCTAATATCTGATTCCTAGGTTCAAAAAAGAACATAAGAAAAGCCATACGGGTTCAAAACTAAATATCTAACCCAGTGACTCCTCTGATATAAGGACCCACAGCATCTGGAAGGAATGTAAGAGCAAGAGTGGCATATTATCTCCCACTTGGTAAATTTTTTAATTCAGGGATGTGACTTCTCTAGCCAGAGGTATTGTCTTTATAAGATCAGTCTAAATAGCTCACCTGTTTGGTTTTTCTGTCAGATTTTTGCATTAGTTTTTTGACTCAGGAAAAGGAAAGTGGTCATGAGAAGGTGGAAGAGGAAAGAGTGTAACAGGAGGAAATAAAAGAAACTGGGCAAAGGGTGAAAGAGTGGAGCAGAAGGAAAGAGAAAAGGAGAAAGTGAGAAGTGAAAGCTAGGATTGAACACAAAGGAGAAAGGATGTGAATACCTTGCCACTAAGGAAAGCAGGGGAACAGGAGGTAGCATTAAGTGTGACACCAGTGACTAAGTCCAAGCCAGGCCACATCTGATGACTGTGACACTATTATGCTCCACAGCTTAGATGCCATATTTGGGAGCTGAATCAAATGAAGCCCATGCATTATTAGTGTATCTGCCAGCCAGGGTGAAACATCTGGACAGCAAAGTCCCTCCTTTTATTGCCTCTGCTTGCCCTGAGGATCCAGGCCTTCCCTGGGGCTGGAAGGGATGAGAGCAGGCTGCTCTATTGGAGGTGCTGGGGAGAGGTTGGATCTGGTGCTGAAAGGGCTCCAGTGCTGCTGGAAATGGCACCTGGAGAATCCAGCAGTGGGGCAGGGGTGAAGGTCTACCACATCCAGGCTTATATTGAAAAACTAATGTACTGATGTCTTCTGAACTTCTCTTGCTCATGACTAGTTTAGCTGGGAAGGAGCTGATGCCCTGGGAGAAGGGGCATCTGAAACCAAATAGCTATCAGAAGTTTCTTTGGTTTGTAAAATTTCTGGTCTGAAAAGGTTAATTTACGAAGTGCAGTTCCAGAAGGGGAGTGTTGAGAGACAGTATTAATGGGTCTTGGTTGTTACTTTGTTTTTCACAAACAGGTTTACCCTGTCCTGACAGGTACATATTTGAAACCAAAAAACTTCTGTTTTTCTTTACCCTCCTGTTCTCCCCCACTTCTGGCAGGCTCCAGTACTCCTGAACCCTGTTGTTGACTTTGCACATGTTCTTGTTGGGAGGTTTATGGATGGCTAATTATCTGAATTAAGTTACTGCCTGTGACTGTAATCTTGGAGACTTCTGTTCCATGGCCAAGCATAGCCAGTGTCACAATGAAGCTTGCAGCTTTACGCTATTAGTTGAACTCTGTTGTTTTCATCTTTGCTGCACGTCTGGATTTGTCTTCTTAAGGTTGAGAGTGGGAGAGGCTTTCAGATTTCCTTCAGTCATCATGTGGCAGCACTACTCATGTTCAAGCTGGTGACATCACCAGTGACAATCTGCACTAAAATAAAATCTGTAGCTAAGCTGTCATTTTGGTTAAAATATCTTTCTCAAAAAAAAAAAAAAAAAAAGAAAAAGGGATCCCTCTGTGTCAGGAGGGGATGGGGAAGCTAAGAGAGTCACATACTGGTATATAGCATCCAGAAATTACATTAATTGAGTGCTTCCACTATCCCATCTTTTTCTGATTTTGTGAATGTCATATGTAGAACAGCATCATGTGGTTGCTAATTATGACAACCAAAGTGCAATTTTGTAGTAAGGCTAGCAGATGTTTGCAGCACTTAATATTCAGATCTAAAGCAGCTCTTTTTGCCCAGCATACATCCAGTCCAGATCACGTAGAGTGTCTGAATTATTTTTTTCATTTGTTATTCTCTATAAACTCCCTCTCGCTCACCTTTTAAATTCTACGTTTGTGACGTGATCTGTAAGATCAGGTTGCAGAAAATGATAATATTTCATTTGCTCGTAATTAGGTTCCCATTTTCTTTCCATCAGGCAAAGAGAAATTTTGCCACTAATTGTGGTAGGACAGGACCAACCGCTCTGTTTTGCTTTCATAAGGATTTTAAAGGCCATGTGAAAATAAGACAAGTTTGTGTTGACCAAAATGTCTGTGATGAGCTAAAAGACAGTCATTTGCACTCATGTGAGAAGAGCTCTGTTAAGAGCCATCAATCCCACTTGTGACAGCGTATTGACACTTGCTGGTCTTTAGGATTCATTTCTTAAAATGCTAATGCAGACAAGTTCCTGTCTGTTGTGGGAAAATATGGGGGAACTTTGTTAGATGAGACACTCAAGTGCAAATAAATGTTTCCTGTAAGAAAGCATTTGGCTCGAATCTTTCCCCTTTTTTTTTTATCTCCTAAATTGTTTCCCCATGTCCGTAGTGACACTCTTAGGAAAAAAAAATTAAATATTAACATCATCAAAAATAAAAGTCAACTGTACACATGCCAGAGATAATTGGAGATTTATAATATGCCCTATATAACTTGTGAGCACTGAAATAATATACGTGAGTGATGGGCTGAAACTTCATGGCATGAAGGATGCCTTTCTGGATAATTTACATCTTGGGGGGTACTATCTTAAAATCAGAGGTCCTGTCTTCACTCCATGCACATTAAAAACCACATGGTGCTTTTCATAAGAGCCTGGGTTTGCCCCAGCTAAATTTTTTTCCCCTGCTCTTTAGTCTTGCAGCCTGTGCTGTGCTCAGACCATCTGGTCACCATTCTGCAACCCTGGCCATGGCTGCTTTTAATGGCGAAATGATTTCTGTCTGTATACAGTTGGTAGAGTGTTTTGCATACTGCATATGCTTAAGGTATTACATATGAAAGGCATTATGTAAGATTACAGGGAAAGAAAAATACTCTCTTAAAAATTGTCAGTAATTGCCCAGAATGCTCTTGTGACACCATTTGATGATGGAGGATCCTTAACCACTGCTCTGAAATGGTCCATTTTTTCACTTGTATTTTAAATTTATCCACTGTGAAATTCTTTGATTTTTGGTGTCCTTATTATTGGCAGCTCAGATGGCCCACCTGGGTGTCTGGTCATCTAAAGGTAACTCAAAATGGGCAAAAGAGAGGAGTCTGGGGACAAGCTCAGATTTTTGCACCCCACATGAGCATCACTCAGTGTGCAGCCCACATTTTCTCACTCCCAGCCCACATTTCCCCACTCCCAGCCACATTTCCCTTCTCCCATCCCTGTGCTCCTGGTTTGACACAGGTGACTGAAGTTCGAGCCCACACCAGTACAGGGGAACTCAATGCAGCTGATGAGATGGGTCTTAACAAAACCAATTTGGCTGTGATGTTAGTGCATCCATTCCAGTCCTGGTCCTTTCAGGTTGTAATCCAAGCCCTAAAGCTTGGTTTGGCTGCTTAACATGAGCATTAGGTGAGGCTGGAGGTGACACAAGCTTTCAGGGAATTATACATTAGTATTAAGCAAGGCTGGAGGTGACCCAAGGTTTTGGGGACATCTGTACCATGCTAGTAGTACCATACATCCTACCATCTGCCGTGTGGGAGTGGGCACTGGAGATCCAACCAGGGCATTGCTGGTGGCTCAGGCTGGAGTTACTTGACCCTTGCCATGGTTTTTGGCACCTACCAGTGGCTCCCCATGCAACATCAGTGCTGTTCCAAAGGGGACATGCCTGTAGTCACCCTTTACAAGCTTTCCTGTATCAAGGCTTGTGTTACTGAAGGTGTTTGTTTCTCCACATGGTGTAAATACACTGCAAGAGTGTTTCCCAGTCACCTGTGCATCCACACAGCTCTGTTCCAGACACAGCTGTAGCCATGCAGCAGGAGTGTGGGGCTGGGGAATTCAGCTAAAACATGGGCAAAAACCATGACTGTTTTGGTGACAATTTCGCCTGAGAAAGCCAGGCTGCAGCAGTGGGACTCAGAGCTCTGGGATGCTGGGGAAAGTTGTGTGGCTTTTTTAGGCTCTGCTAAAGGGAAGTGTGCTAGCAACATTCCTGAAGGCGAGTGTGTGCCCAAGTATTTTGCTGATCTGGGGCCCCATTTAGTTAGATCCTGATTTAACCTTATTCCTAATTTTTGAGAAGGTTGTTTTAGTGGTGCCTCCCTCCCTTCGCACGCGTGCCTTTGGGCTGAAACAAGGAATGTTCCCTCAGCTTTGCAGGGTTCCAGAGTCATGCATCATTTCAATCTAAAAATAAATCCCAAACATGGTATGCTGTTATTGAAGACAAGTCGAACTGTGCTTTCCATGCAGAAATGATGCTGCATTATATTTTCATCTTGGGCATGAAGCCAGCACTAACTGCTCACTAATATAATTATGAGCAAGAATACTGTGGGGCTGGTCTGTGCAAGGCTCTGGGGTCTGCATGGAGCTGGGCAAACTCCACCACCCAAAATCATCTTTCTGTGTATGTGAAGAGCTTAGGGATACGCACATTTAAGCAAGCTTACTCAGAATCAGGTTTTTAACATAACTACGGTAACTTTTAAATCTTTTTTTTTTTTGACTACTAAAAGAGGTAAAAAGTGCTTTCAACATATTAAAACCACAAGGTGACTGTGGGTTGTAAAGGAGGTCTTTGAACAACTCCTACTTAAACACTGAGGAGCCATGCTGGACCCCCTCTTCCTAAGTCCTTGCAGACATCAGTGAGTAGTCCTGCCTTTTAAAAAAAGAAAAAAAAAAATAATGGCACAATTTCACCCAGAATCGTTTGTTCTGTTGGTGAAAGTCACAGAGAAAAGTCCTAAAATTATACAATTATAATAATAAATCAATTCAGCATGTCATTTCTGCTTTTCTACATTAATAAATTAACCATGTAACATTGTTCAAAATTATGTCAGTTACGCATATAATAATCTTTTAAATTAATGAAGTGATGAAGCAGTTTGATGACACCCATGATTTACAGGGCTGCTTTTAGCTAATGTTAAAAGCCTTTCATTTAATAAATTGTCCCCTTGAGAAATTACCAAAAATTAATATTTTCTATGCTAAATGTTCCAAGGTTTACACTTTTTCACTATATTAGCAAATGGCAAGGGAGAAGCATTTTTCAAAATATATCTTCTTTTACATATATTTAATTGAAATTAATTAGTATATTACTTTAAAAGGAAATGATCACAGAGAAAGGTGTGGGATCATTTATGAGAATTTCTTATGGCAATAAAACAGCATTTAAACAATGGAATTAATCATGTCCTTAAATTTTTTTATGATAGATTAGGAATCATTCCAAGCTTTTTGATTAAATAGAAGGACATTCCATACAGACTGGACTAAAAAAAAAAAAAATCCAGCTATTTCACTGCAGTTAATATTTCCCTGGTTTCATTATGTCAGGTTACGTGCATGCTGAATATTTACTGAGCTAAAAGCAAAAGTCCAAGTAAGGCTCACGAGATACATTTTGCTTTGCTCTTCCTTGTGCTTGGCACCCTGATGTAATGTATGCATGAGGTTATGAATGCTTAATATTTCCCATTTTATGCATCTTATCAGAAGCAAGCTTTAAAGCCACTTTCTCCTAAGGTTGGTTGGGATTCAAGGAACATAACGTGGAACAGTATAGTGTGTCCTATAAAAGAGGTTAAAATGGAGGTTATAATTATGAAAGCTCAATAGATTTGAAAGCCAACACAGTGCCCTCTCACATGTGATACTATCTCTAGAAAGGGAAAGAGATATATAGGACTATAAAGGGAAGCCTGTAATTGATACTCTCTGTACTTATTAGGATTTGTTTTAGTAACATCAGGGACTCGTTTTTGTACTACCTCTGAATAAATAATGTGCACAGTAGGTTGGGTCAATTCCTTTTCACTTTGAAATATTTTCAGTGGTTGCACTAAACCCAAGAATAATTAATTGGCTTTTTGTAAGGCAGCTGGATGTATTATGAAAAATAGGTGTGTTAACTGATTTATTGGAGGTGGGGGGGGCAGTCTATAACAGGGGCCAGCGTGAAAAAGAAGGGACTCAGCCTTTGGGGTGATGGGAGAGCATTTTCCATCTCAATCAGGAGCATTCTTCAAAAAATAAACAGGATCTCAGAAAAAGACCTTGTTCCAGTGTTTGTATTTGAATGGTTCACGGGTGAAGTCTGCCACATAGCAGAGGCTCCGATGGGACACCCACATATAATTACCCATGGACAGAGCTTTGCCTCCTGTAAGTAAACCACTCTAGTGAGCACAGATCCTCAAATACATATTTGTTTTAAAAAATAAGTGAAACAGAACCATCCCAAAAAAGCCTGAAAATTGATTCCAGTGCAGGCTTTGTTTGGCTCCTGCTTCTGGCACTGATTCCAGAGTTTAATATCTCCAGCAAGTTGCTGCCTTATCCTGGGTGCCAAATTCCAGATCTCTCAGACTCCTCTAGGCCCATCAGTAGGAGAGACGTGGTGATGCTTAGCTAATGTTTGTGTCCTTTAGTCCTCTGACATGTCTGGGGATGAAAAGAGCCACAGAAGGACATATTCATTGTTAATAGCAGTGATTAACAGATTAGTCATGGCTCCTTCTATTATTTCTACTGGTACCCCTTTGCAGCAACATCTGAAATTTGTAAGGTTTTTTGCTGGAAACTTTGGTTAGTTTGGGGTTTGTTTTGTGAAAATACAAAAAAGTTTGCGGGGGATTGGGGTTTGGAGAGCTGCCTCTAGAGTGTCTCTTACTGCTCCAGTCCTCCCTTGGAAAAAGATCATCCAGGAAATCCTGTCTGTCTGTCTGTTACCTTCCTCTCACACTAGGCAGTGAGGGACAGGTTTGTTTCTTATTTTTCTTGAGCTCTTCTTCAGTGTGAAATTCTCCCTTGAAGTTCAGTCTTCAGGGAGAGCCTAGTTTCGTTTGGTCTTAAGAAACAATGTCAATTCTAGCAAAGTGAGGACAATTTCTGTGGTGGTGGAAAACAATGTTGCACACAGGCCTGCTTACAAACTTGTCTGTCCAGGCACCAAGGGCCCGATCCTGTAAAAGCAGCAGGAGTTTATCATATGATCTGAGGGTACTTAGGTTAAATTTCACTGGTGGTTTTTAGTGAGCAGGGGTCAAGCCAATGTTTCCTGAAAAAATGTGAAGTATTTTGACGATTCTGTAATTGTCTTCTACTGTACGATTAGTTTTGGATACCATCTTGGAAGTGCTACCAGCTTTTGGGTATTTGCAAAAGCATCTGTTAATGCGAAGCATAACTTTCAAATAATTTAGCAAAGCAGAAATGCCTGTGTGTAGAAGTGTTACTCCCTGCCCCTGGGCAACCAAGCCATCTGTAAATTCAAGGCATGTACAAAATTCAAGTATCCAAATTGAGACTTAGTAGGGACAGTGGTTGCTCCAGCAGCTGCAGAGTGACCAACAGCCATTGGGCTTGATGTGAGTTCTCAAGACACTTGGCAAACTTTTGATTGTAGTGGAAAAATTAGTGTGGGTGAGTCTAGTTTTTACCGTGAAATTTCCAAATTATTCTAGAAATGATTAGTTTTGGGGATTTTTTGAAAGAATATCTTACACTGATTTCTGCAAGAAAATGGACCTTCCAAGCTGGAAAACTAGTAGAACTGATAAAAAGAGGGAATTAATGATACTTATTTGTTAAAGAGCAGAGATTATGGTATTTATGTCTCCTTATTAAGATTATTTGGATTTTATTTCTAAGGTAACATAAGTAGTAGCAACAACAAACACATAGAACAACTTGTGATCTCTGAGGAAAGCATGTCTGACCATCAGAACAAACAAGAAGTTTCTTAATTTATGCTTCTGTTGGGATAGACAAGGATTGCATCATCCTCTGTAACAGAATGTATCCAAATGCAGATAGGGCCAGTAAACACATACATTTCTGCCTACAGAGTTTCTGCTTAAATAGCTTTATGGCAAGAAAGAATTCCATATCACTCCTCAAGTCCTGGAACAAATTGAGGGGTTGGTCTCGAATAGTAATTTTTCAGATAGGGAAATTACCTTAAAGTGTCTCAAGAGACTTGGCAGAGAAGGGTCAAGAGGATGCAGGAGAAAAGGAGGAGTCTTTGGGCAGTACCTCCTCTACTGTTGTTTTGGGATGAAAGCTGTAGGGCTGAAGGGGGAAGTTTCAGCATAAAAAAACCCAGCAATCTGCACTTTCAGCTCATGCCCTTGATGATTTTGTAGCATCTGCCTTTGTGGGATCTGCTGTACCTGCCTCTGCACCCCCACCAGATACACCCTCAAGCTTTAAGCAGAAGCTCCTGGACCATGAAAATGTCTTTTGCACCTACAGTTTGGCTGAGGCTCAGTCTGCCATCTGTGAGGAACATAAGCTGAGCCTTGCTCCAAACAAGTGGCAGCGGTGGTACTGTGATGTTGGGTCTCAATGTTCATAGGACAGAGGCTTCTACACAAAGATAAGCATTACATGGAGTCTGATTTCAAGATAATTAATAAGTGGATAAGTCTGCATCAGAGTTTACCATAATCTTATTTGCCACAGCAAAGAAGCATTATGAGGAAGATCTATTGTTTCTCTTGCCTAGTTGTCAGTAGTGTCATCTACATGCATGAGTCCTTCCAAAGTTGAAGATACCCTTCATACTGTGTACCAACCTCACTCATTTTGTGAACACTTTTTCACGCAAAACCAGCTTCTTTCATTTAATGTTGTCAGACTTGTAGGCTGGGGAGGGTGGTAGATGAGCTTGCAAGGTTTTAGAGCTCCTCTTGCAGAAATGAGACTTCCAAAGAGCTGAGGGCCAGATTTTCAGGCCTTAGATATGGGATATAAAGCACACCTGGATTAGCAAACTGTTGTGTGCCAAATCAAGCACCTGAATTGAAATTTAAGCCAGTGCTGAGAATTTGTAGGGAAGATTTGCTTTAAGTTACATTTCTACTGCACATCTGTGAAGGGGATGGAAAGACAAGTTCCTGTCCACTGTTGGAAGTGCTAAGTATCCCCACCTTCCATCCTTTGCCCACTGCATTTTAATTACTTGGCAAGGAAGGATGTGTGGATTGGTAAGATTTAGCTGGAGTCTTATGCCAGGTGCAGATTTTTGAGGGGATGCAGGGGCTTTAGGCCTTTCCTAAGCAACCTCATTCTGTGCTGGGGATACTGTTGGGACCAGATTTGTCCCAACATACTCTTATTGTCAGTCCACCGATCTCATCAGATCACAGTGCCCTGTTCCTGAGGCTCACCATTCTTGTGCAGCATCAGCCCTCTGCACAGGGTAGTTTAGAATGCTGAAAAATTCTCTTGCCAGTGTAACTGACTAAATTTGCTAGAAGAGCAGTCAGTCTCACCACTGGTATGCCCAGCAGATGTTATTTGAATTAGTTGAGAAATAAAGTGATGAAAAATTAAATTAAACAACATCTTTAAAGAAGATTGAGCCAGATTTGCACAAAAAACATGTCTTTCTATCTGCTGGGAGATGGTAGAGTCAGTGCATGCCACAGTAAGCAGTGGATGAAGACAAGCTGGGAGGAAAAAGAGAAGGGCAGGAAGGCTCCAATGGACACAGTCTGCCCCCTCTTCCAGTTGCTTGATGTGCATCACATTCAAGTCCTGGATGAGAGAGGGGCCAGCACTGAAGACCACCTCAAAACCTGCAAGAACACAGATTGAACAGCGTGTGAGCAACCCAAGGAAAACACTAAAGGACCAGAGGGAAAACGAGACCAGCTGCAAAATTAAAAAAAAAATAAGAATAGAGGAAGACTTGAAACCTGGCAGCTTGTTGGCTGACTGTAGAGCACAAGGTGATACCAGGCATGGTTCTTACTGCTGATGGGTACTGAGAAAAGGTTGGGATATGGTCAGGATCAGACTGGGCTTGCACACAGGAGAGAAATTCATGGAGCCTGACTCACCACTGGTTCAGACTTTGCACAGTCTGTTCCAATCTTTGCAGAGGAGGTGCGAGAAGTGCCATTTCATGTGGTTGTGTAATACACTAGAGGAAGGTGAGTTCATCTCAGCAGCTGCCTGCAGAGGTAGTGAGGGCTTGCCTAGCATATAGGGAGGACAAAACAGAAATAGTGACCTTCAGGGAAGGGGAAAAAAGTAGAAGTCAAAATGTTAGTGGAGGGATCACTCCTGATGCTCTGCATGACAGCTGCAAGGGTGA
Source organism: Climacteris rufus (assembly GCA_013398175.1). Classification (NCBI taxonomy): domain Eukaryota; kingdom Metazoa; phylum Chordata; class Aves; order Passeriformes; family Climacteridae; genus Climacteris; species Climacteris rufus. The sequence continues at coordinate 197,670 of VZRZ01006755.1, read as the reverse complement.
GTGGAGAGAACTGCACAGGGGAGCGAGCACTCATCATGCCCTGCAGAAGCATCTCCCATCCTCTAAGTATGATGATAAGAGCAAAAAAGCACTACTTTAATTAGAAACGATGTTAACTATTACTTGCAGCATCTTTTTTGCCCAAAAACTGTAAAATTGTTTTGCATTTTGGATAGAAACTCATCCCCAGGGAATCCATATTTTTCATTTTCAGAGCTAATACAGGAATTCTGCTATTTCAGTTAGCAGAAAAAAAAAAAGTTCCCGTTCATCACGGATGCTGTTTGAGGGGATGGAGTTGCACATGGAACTACAGAGGGTGAAAAATACTGTGTCTAGGCTGCCAGCTCAATTCCAACCTGCTGTCTGATGCAGTGAAAAGTATAGACATATATTGTGTCTTCTTCAGCTTTTAATATCTGGAATAGCCAGCAGACCCTGACAGACCAAGCTGCCACGAAGGGGTCAGCGAGACATAATGAAACATCCATGAGGGAAGAAGCATCCTGGCATTATACATGCATTTGCACCGGTTTGCAAGGCAGCCAGCTCTGCCATATCTCATGTTATGTTAGCTGTTTATAAATTATTCCCTAAGTTTTATCACACACACATATTCATTTTTAATGCTTAAATACACATTAAGAATAATTTTCACTAAAGGATGATCCCTAATTCCATCAGGAGCAAAGCTAAGGAAATGATACATGCAAATTTGAGCAGGGGTTGGTACCATTAATTGCTGGCTTTTCTTCCTGGAGGGAACTTGCCAGTCCTGGGTCTGTCAGAGCTTGCAGCGTGGATGGGAGCCTAAAGGCCTGGGATGAAACCTTACCTGCATGCCAAAGGTCCTTAACTCCCCAAACTTGCCACTCCCACACCCAAAGGAAAGTGCTCCAGCTCTTCTGCTTTCCCACAAAGACTAAATCTTTCAATTGCCTCCCACACAAACCAAGGGAAAGGATAGAGCAAAATGCATTTTAATGAGCATTTGAATAATCATGGGGATGAGTACTTTTCACTGACATAGCACCTTTTGTTCGAGCGATTTATAAACATCCATTAAGCCTGACAACTTCCCTGAAGGGTAATTCTTTTTTTTTTTTTTTTTATTCTCGGGAAGTAGAGAGCTGAGATTTGCTGGAGGATAGGGCAGGAAACTCATGGGGGGGCTGGAAATGGGAACCCTGCATGCGGGATTTCCTCTCCCCCCTCCATAGGGTTTCCTCTTGGCCTGCTAATCGCTAAGCGAGATCTTGATGACCAGATGCTCATAGATAACATTGCTCAAATATTGCTTCCTTTCTGCAAATTGCATGCTGGCTAGGTTCAAAGGCCAAATCCTATTCCACTATCAGCTGGTGGCGGGGATCCCATCAAATATCAGTGCTAGGGAGGCCAAGCTGCAAGAGTTTGGAAAACAAAGCTAAATACATGAAAACATTTCCAGCCAGACACAGTTGCAGTGCACAGTGTGGTTTAGAGCATTTTCTTTTACATAAAAAATACTGGAAAGCTTTAAATGAGACTTTCTAAAGGGCTGATCCAGGTGCTTTATCCAAAACCACTGGCAAGGCATTTCCCTCCCAGACAGTGTGCACGTTCCAGGGTGCAGTGACAATATTTCTTCTCTGACATCGCCAGTTAAAAGGATTTATTTTCAGTAAAATAGAGTACTTCAGTTGTGTGATGGGCAAAAAAAGGTACTCTATAATTAAAAGTGGGATTAGACAGAAAAATGAGATGTTAGGCAGATAATTAGGGAACTATTATAATTAGAATGTGCTTTTAAATCCCTTAGTAGCTTCTATTATGAAAGGGATGTCCTCTGATTAACTAATATTTCCTTTAAGTAGATATTTTTCCTCTTCCTTTTGGACAGGAAAGCTTGAATTGAATGACTTCACCTTAAAAAAACCACAGTTTACTGGGGCCCGAGTTTTGCTCATAACAAGCCAGTTTTTCTCAGGAAAAAAGACCTATATTGGGGTTGAAAGTGGCAGGGAAGATTTTACTAGTAAGCTTATTAAATTGCTTCTCTCCTCTATTAAATACAATCTTATTTATAGACAGTATTTAGTGTTCTTTGTATTGAGCCTTTAAGAGAAATTATTGCTGTTAGAGCAGTGATAGCCTTAGATTAAATTTTTATTCATGCAGGTTTTATACAAACGAAACTGCTGCATATTTCTATGTGAAATAGAAAGCTGTGATGGTTTTGAAAGGATGGGGAGCTTCAGTGAGGGCTGTCTGACAGCTGCTATTGATGAACACAATCCAACAAGCCTCTCAGAAGCTGCTTGTCTTCCGGGCTCTCTGGCAGGGAGTAAGGAAGGACAGAGGCTGGTCCCATTGCTTACAGTCCCATAAATCAAGTCAATACAATTGTGAGTGAGTTAAAACTGGGAGAAGTGAGAGAATAAGCTGTCCTGTTCCCCTTACCTGAGCTTTTGCAGGTGCTGGTTTGCAGGAAACTTCTGTGAGAAAGCATCATATACTAACAGGGAAAAGCAGAAAAAGAAAATAACTTGCTGAAAATGCAGTTTCCCTCCCTCTTTATTTTTTTTTTTTGTTAAGTCTAAAATTTTAGGAATTGAGAGAGAAGTGAGTGCAAAAGTTCAATTTGATTGCAAAGGCCAAATGTGGCCTCTTATTTGTAAAAGTAGGTGGAGAAGGCAGAGGAGGACACAGCCAAGTGTCCAGGCCCAGCACTGATGCATGTTTCTGTATTGCTGTACTTGGGCAAACAAGAATCCTGTTCTTTCACCTAAAAACCAAAAAGGCAGATGGAAAATCGCTTCATTCAGGGTCAAGTACTTGGCATGCATCTGCAGATATAAAGATAACTTACTTAAGAAACCATTTGTGGTACATCTGATTCCAGCTTATGGGGCATATTGTTGGGAGAAATGCTCAGAAAAATGATTCAAAATAGCCAAATGGCCAGGGAAAGAATGAAACTAATCCCAAATATAGTACACAGGTCCTGGAGAAAGGAGCTTGGGGAAGAGGCACCCTGCCTGACATAGGCATTGCTGTGAGAGCAGCAAAAAAGACTGAAATAAGTATTTCCAGTGTGGTGAGAGGATAGGGTGTCCCAGCCTACTACTTCTGGAGGTGAAGAGGAGAAGCATCTCCTTGGGATGTCTTAAGGAAAGACGAACATGGAAATCACTTCTGAAGCCCCAGAGATCATCAGTGCCCCAATGCTGCAGGAGAAGGCTCTCAGCCACATCTACCTGCTCAGTAACCAGGGAAAAGCAATGAAATGCCAGTGATGTGAGAGGCTGAAAAAACATCACTGACTGCCAGTGAGACTGAAGGGGTGACCCATGGGCAAAGGGTTCATCCAAAGATGGGAAATTCTCAGAGGCAGAGACAGCCTGGCTTGGTGCATACACTGGTTATGGGGAGAAGCAGCGGCTTTGCTGCCTGTCAGGTTACCAAGTCAGCCTTTCCCCAGCACATTTGGAAAAATCATTCATCCAGATCACCCAGCACCAGCACACTGTGACCTGCTACTGAGGAAAGCTTACAAGAGCTGGGAATCACCATGGCTCCACTTAATTGCTAACAATGAATGAGCCAGATCCTCTGCTATGATTTTTGGCCTTTCTCCATGCATCTGATGGACGGGTGGGCACCAGTCCCTCGTTGGGGTCCGGACATTAGAGGTGTAGCAGCAAAGCCTCCTGACTTAGTGCTCTTGCTGAAGGATATGGCCATGACAACAAAAATCATCCAGGACCATGTTGCTAAGTCTTCACAGTGATTGTGCAGACCCTGTAAGGAGAAAAAGCAAGCTAAACTGCAGGGATGCTGATGCCAGTGGACTGGGGTCATCTGATGTCTCCTGACTTCCTAAGCTGAATGCTGACATCCCAGTCAGGAGAGAAACACCCAAAGCAAAGGGGAGTTAAGGGAATTTGGTGGTTCAAAGCTGTGGCTTCCTGCCCTATATTTGCAGGATGGAGGTCACAGAGGAATGTGAACCAGTTTTCCATAATCCTTTGAAAAATATCTGGGCTTCTCACTCCTGCAGAAGAGAGCCATTTGGCCTAATGATACCTTCCAGCTCTGCAGTGCCACTCAGCCAAGATGCTGAAGCATTTTAGATGTCTTAATTCATCCTTTCAGCAAATAGCCAAGCCTCTGCACAGCAAAGTGCTTGTGTTAACAGTACAGCACAATGGGGAAAATACAGTATAGAAAAATATGATGGGTTTATATCTTTATGTGTTATACTGCAAACACATAAAAACAATTAGGGTTTGGAGAATATTTTTTAAAAGAAAAGAGAATGATTGGCAAGGCAGAGAAAATAAATATTATGCCCCTGAGAGGGTTAGGGACGTATTATTTTTCGGATTTTACAGAAGACAAATGCCAGATCAAAATTACTTTCCCAAGATCACACAGGGTGATCCTGCCACCTTTTCTATTGAGTAGTTCTTACTCAAGGGTTTGTCTGTCTTTGTGCCCAGAGACCTCCTTTAAAGCCTGCTATCCAGTGGTGTAAATTTACAGTGTATTAGCTACTCTATATTTATTCCCCACATAAATATCTTTTCAAAGTGAGCTGCCTCACCCAAAGGCACTTTCAGAAGTGTAAGGCCAGCGGTAATGGTGCTAAAAGAATTAACACTGTCCCACATAATTAGCGGTAATTAGTACTGGTTAGGACAGGAGTTAATGCACACTAGTGGACATAAATTCTGCCTTTGTGTCCCTGTGCTGACATAAAACCAACCTGGGAATAAGATCCCACTGGGTGAAAAAGTGAAGGGACCAGGCTGGTTATCTGATGCCTCTTTACTCCAGACCTTTCTTCCCGTCATGAAAGCTTGCACCCTCTTTTCGGCAAGGTAACAGTTCTACCAGTGATCCCAGTGGCATTTGATAACCTGTCATTTCTCTGGGTCTCAGGGGAAAAAGAAAACCTGGGTATTAAAACCTGGCTGCTGTGTTGATACAGCCAAATACCTTCAGGGATTGTTTCATAGCTTTCCACTCTGGGCTTAACTATTTATGGCAGCAAAACTAAATTACAGGCTCAACAGCAAAGAAAACAATCAAGAAAAGAAAGTATCAAAATAAATTGAGGTTATCCCCTCCTGCAGGTGAGAAGCTGGTGGGGTGATGGATGGTTTTGCATAGGAAGGAGGATGGTGGCATGTGTACAAGTGCCAGTGCACATCTGACATACACATGGATTCAGGACACCAGAGCAAAACCACTTGGGAAGTGGTTGGAAAGCAAAGAACTGAGCACATAGAGGAGGTACTTCCCTAATGCTTCAAATATAATTTATTTCAAACTGTTTTCTATGACTTGTCTGAGGTCAGAACTTTCCTCCTAGTGGTAGGACTTGAAGTTTTAAAGAAAATACGGATTATACAAAGTCACCTGGCTGCAAAATCTCTCCTCCTTCTTTCCTTCCTTCCTTCCTTCCTTTGGAGATGGTTTCACATAGCCCTCAATAGTTATAAATACTTGAAAGGGAAAAACTTGGTAAAGCGGAGGTAATATTTTGGGCTGAAACCCCTCATTTTTATGCTAGACAACTGCTGTGCTAATTGAGTTCAGGAAAATAACTTTGCAAACACAGGCAGAGGCTCACAAAGAAAAATTAACTTTTCTAACATGGAAATGTCCCACTTCAGCTCCTTGGAACAGGCCTTGAGAGCCAGGTTTTGTTGGGGGTTGGAGGACATGCAGGCTGAATCGCTGTGGGTGCTGAGACTGAGTCTGATTTCCAGCATCACTGAGGTCCATCTGCTTCCATCATCTTCACCCAGACCTGCTGGAGCTGTACACCATTCATAATCAACACCCAGCCAGTCTCTAGAAAAAAGCCTTTTCCAAGCAGAAAAATTATTTGAAGTGTGATTTTAAATTCACTTTCTAAAATACAGAGGTAAACCCCTGTATGGACACTTACTTTGATTTAACCTGATCTTTCATCAATTGTGATGATGAAGAATTCATTTGAGCTAAACAAACAGAAAGTGCTTGTAAATTGATTTTTTTTTTTTTTTTTTTACATTCTGGCCTCACCTTAGCTAATTTAAAGATTGCACTGAAGCTAAAGCTGGCATATTTTTATGTCGGCTAGTTTTGTCTAGAAACCCGTGGGCCTGTTTGTGCCGGCTCATTGGGCGCCTGTAAATGGATTTCGTTTTTATCAAAGAGGCAGTGTGATTCTTAGCCTGCTGGAGAGGGACCCCCGAGGTGCCATCAGCCAAGGGAAGAGTCGCCAACTGCAGCCAACATGTCACAGAAGAACTTCAAAGCAGGATCCATAGGCAACCTTGGTTAGGAGCAGGGAACAGATCCAAGGGAAAATATGAGGCAGGCTGTCTTGGCATCCTAAACAAAATCTATGTTAAGAGACAGGCAGGTAAGAAGAACTTTATGAAAAGCACTGGAAAGTGGAAAGAGGGAATGGAATAAACTACATGCCCAGAGCAGCAAGTGGTCCCGTGATGGAGTTTTCTTAGGAGGTCTCTTACTTGAAACACTAGGGGTTTTAACATGCTTATGAGGTAAAGTTCCTCTGAGAGTTAGTGGCTGTTTGTGATGGTCTTGGCGTGTGTTTGGAGGAACACACAAACGCTTTGGGCAGTGAAAAACCAGTCAGTGGAGGTGAAAACCCAGGAACTACACTCTGTGGAGACAAAGCACAGCAGCAGGGCAGACCAGAAGACTAAGCAAGGAATGTATGTCAAGCCACATTTTATACTTTTAATACCAACATTGTCACTTTTTGAGAACAGTATATGGCACATAGCTCTGTGAGGAACCACCTGAGTTAGGAAGGCAGGATATCCTTTCGAGTGGTGCCTCATGGAGGAGCCTGGCCCTGCATCCCGATGGCCAGAGGAAGAAATGAGGCCAACCCAACAAGGACAATGAAGGTGGTGTAAGGATGTCTAGTGAAGTGCTGCTGATGGATCTCAGCCTAAGTGAAGCCAGTAAGGAAATACTTGGGATAATTGCAGCTCTTCTGAAAAAACATGAAGAGAGCTGCAAACATATGCAACTGCTGTAAAAGCTTCTAGTGTGGAGACACTCAGAAAGAGAAAGCATATTGCTCACAAGTTTGTCATACCAGTAGGGAGGGAGGAAGAGGTGGCATGCCCAGGTGTGGAAACCCAGGGCAGAAAGCCACCAGGCCCTCAAGTTCAGTGAGGCAGAGCAGAACTTTAACTGTGTGGGGAAGTCACATGGTGGAGCTTTCTCCCAACTTATAGACCCAGCATGTGCTTCTAATAGAGAAACTAAAGCAGAAGCTAGGGTTACTGCAAGGCTGGGTGTACTAATGAATCAAATTGTCTCTACACGACTTCAAAGGCTTTGGGAAGAAGCAAGAATAACTAGAAATGTAACATTAATGGTAAGGACAACGTGGCTGGCACTGGTTAAACAATGAGGGTCTCTTCATCAGCAGAGAGGCAAACTGTGTATGGAAAAGGATGGAAAAAAGTGGATCTCATGGTGCTGTGCAGCAGAGGAGAGAGAACAGCAGTGTCCTCAAGTTTGGTGAGAATAAAAGTGAGACAGAATGGGCTTAGTACAAAAACAAGGTGAGCAGTACAATAATAAAATTTGAAGGGGATCCAAGCAAGAAGATTTTCAAATAGTAGCAAGGACAGGAAAATAATAGAAAGGGTTATGACTGATCAGCAATGCAGACAACTATAATAAACTTCAACTTGGAAACATAAAAGGAAAAATATGATCTTGGATGATATTGGAAAAATAATTCAAAGGAAGATATTCTGTGGGGGGAGAGATGTGGACAAGGTCCAAAGTTGCTGTTTATGAGTTAATGAAGAGAGGGGTGGGAATGGCTTGGCTTCTAGCACAGGCCCAAGATTCAAAGCATCTCACCTCTGCTCCTTGTGCCACCATGTAGTTGTCTTGGTTGGGTCTCTTGAACACTTCCTGTGCTTCAAGTGCTCTGCCATGGAATGAGAACTTCCTGTAGGGCACACATGCTTATAAGATGTTCAGCTGCTACAGTGGCACCCCCTGAACTACAAGCTGTCACATAGTATTTGGGTCCCATTTTAGCAGAGGCACTTGAGGAAGATCAGACTGAAAGGGATTGTAGGAATGGAGAGGGGGACCGAAGCAATAGATGGGTTAGTGAATCTGCATGGTATTTTATAAACTTGACTCTTTTCTGATCATGTTTGCATCTGCAGAGTCATAAAAGTAGTGTTTCAAAGGAAGAAGAAGAGTGAGACAAAGAATTCAGTGTCCCCAAAATCCTCTGGGAACTGCTTGTGTAGGTAGAGCCTACTGACTTGTTTTTGCTTGTTCCACCACAGAGAGGTTCAGAGCTGCTTTGGTCATGTCTCCATGTGCTGTGATGCATGTCTGCCTTCAGAAAAGTACAATCCTTTTCAAAGGTGACTTAGGCACTTAACCCCAGTGACTTGCAATAAGAATTGGCTGGTAGGCAACATCTAAATTGAGGTTTAATGTCCACTTTTGCTAGAGATGGCTTATGTCTCTGGCAGAAATGAGGGGCCAAATTTTCCATGTACTGTGGTCATTGTAGTGTTGAGAGAAGAAGCAAAATATCTTTGGAAATCTGAACTGAAAAGATGAATATGGGATGGTCCTCCTCAAAGTATGCTGAAAGCCCTCCTAGCTAAGAGAGAGAGTAGTTAATTGATCTAAGTTCTTCTAAATACAAGAAAATAGCATTGCAAGAGAGCTGAGCTGATGATTCTACAAAATGTTTCTTTGGTTCCATGTGAAAAGTACTCCATTTCAGAGTTTGGGTGTCTATCTGATTTCTTGTCGTTCCCACAACTAAATTAAGGATAAGAGTAGGAAAGCAGTTTTTTTTTAAGTGTAATTACAGCTTTTGAAGCAAAGCTAGCATCTCAAGGTAAAAAAAGTACACTAGTGGAGTAAGCAGGAAGCAAATGTTCTCTTAATGCATCTTGGTGGGTTCTTCTGACTACAGTTTCCCCTTGACAATTGCAGATCCCAGCAGGTCTTTTTCCTGCAGATCTTTTGTATGAACCCTTGAGTCAAGCCACAGAAAGTAACTGTTAGCATCATGTCATCATGAAGGATGCTTGGAATCCCCAGACCGCTGGGGTTTCCCATCTGAAACCAGTGCACAGGCCTGGCTTGGTCCCTGTGCATCTTGCTGGCCCCTTGCAGCAGTCCTGCAAGGCCAGCATGGAGCATTTGGGGGCCAAGCCAGGATGTGGAGCTGCCCCCACCGTGGCTGCAGGGCTGTGGAGGAGATGCTTCTGGTGCCTTGTGGGAGGCCCAGGGCTTGGGAGGCAGACCCTGGGGCTGGGGCCCCTCCAAGGGGATGCTTGCTCTGCTCAGAGGAAAGTGCAGCTTTTACTGCCTTGCTCCCTCTTTCTCTCCTTTCTCTCCTTTCTCTCTTCAGAAAGATTCTCTGAAAGATTCTCTTTCTCTCTTCAGAAAGATTCCCCTCTTTCTCTCCTTCACGTTTATTTTTTCCCTTCCCTGCCTGCTTCTCACAGCTGCTGCCTTGGGGACCCAGCCCTGGTGAGGGAGGAGGCCACCTTTCCCTTCGGGGCTTGAGGGCGAGGGTGGCTGCCTCTGCAGGATGGAGAGGGGTGGCAGTGGGATAAGCACACCTATCCTTGGAGGCAAAGCCCACCCCTCTGGTTGGGGGCTGATGTGCATTGTGGAGCACTGCTGTGAGTGGGGAGGTGTAGGGAAAGGGGAGTGTCGAGTTTGAGTGCCTCTCCCCTACAAGAGGTTTTAAAAATTATCAACAAGGAGGTTTTTTCCTAAGATGTCCTTAGAGCAGTCCTTTTTTTGTGCACTCACACACGCATACCCATTTAGACTTTTCTCACAGCCATCATAGCTGGCCAAAAATTATCCAAGGGAGCTCAGAGAGACATATAGATCCATTTACTCACCTTTAAGACCCCGAAGTGAATGACAGCCACCTATCCTGCTGTCACCCGTGCTACTGCAAATCCTCTTTGCTTCCCTGCACTCGTGTGCACCAAATTGGATCCAAACCGCTTAGAGATGAGCCACTTGTGCCCAAAGAAACTCTACAAAACGAAGGAACAAGAGCAACTAGAAGCTCTTCTGCAGCTTCCCCACCCCCGCTTTTTTTTTTTCTTTCTTGCCGAGAGAATTGTTTGCGGGTGGATGAGAGGGATGTTTAAATAGCTCCGCAGATCCATTTAGTAAAGTCAATATGCAATTATGCAAAAGCCTGTGATAATACACCCCCAGATGCAGATAGCAGCGGTCGGGGCTGTGCTGGGGGGAGCCGCGGGCAGCAGTAACTCTCGGGGCGGGGGTTGCAGGGACCCCGGCACGCTGCCCTGCCTCCCCAGCCCCTTGCAGCCCACGCAGAGGTCGGTGCCCGGTGCCAGAGGCTTGGAGGGGCTGGGGATCCCGGGAACGCCCCGAGCCCTGTCCGGCACCGCGCTGCCGGGCATAGGGCTTTGCTCCTTATTTGCCTTTGTTTTTTCTAATTTATGACGCGTAGTTGATTTGCACCCGATTTTTCCTAGATGGTATCGTTTGCGGGAAGTATCGTGCGGGAACTCCGCGAGTTCCGAGCTTGCAGAGAGCCCCGGGTTGCCTCCCATCCCAGAGGGCTGAATAGCCCCAGATCCCCGCTCTGATGAATGCCCATCCTCTGAGATCGGCATCAGACGCACGCCGAAATAACGCTGTAATGGGCTCATTAGCTGAGCTGCAGATGGACTTAGGTAATGGGAATGGAGCAATAGTGAAAATTAGTTTGGAGGAAAACATCAAATTGAAAAGCTCTGACAAAACTCCGCTTTGCTCTAGTTCAGCCGAAGTACTGTCAAAGACCAATATTCAATTCCGTGTCACTTCAAACTCAGGTTTTATTTTGTTGCTCGCTAATTTGCTTCTCGTACAATGTCGGAAGTATTTTCAGACTCATTTGAAAGGGTAAAATACTTCGTTCAACTTTTTAGAAGGGTGGCCTTCGACTTCTTATACCAGGGACACGAAATCTTTTCATTTATCCTTTATGTACTCTGTACTCTGAGGAAAACATCCACAATACCTTCTTAATAAAAATAAATTTTAAAAAATAGAAATTAAAAATCAGGCAAGTTGTTTTTCCTTCTAAGGCAGCAATTTGGTGGACAAAGATGAACTGGGAGCTGAATTTATCCCAGCAGAAGTGGGAAAAATCTCCCGAAAAAAGAAAAAGTATCGAATATTTTAGGCTAATGTCACCCTCTGTTGAACTCTGGCAAGTGGCTCTGAAGGCAAAGAGCTGTCGGAGTTGGTCTGCTACAAGTGGCAGGAGGGTTCGCTTATACCTTCACGTAACATTAAAAAAGATGCCCACTATTGTTCAGCTCCGTGGGTGTCTCCGTCTTTTTAGGCTACGTGCGGGCATATGCGTGGACTGAGAAGGGGCGCTTAGAGATCTTTGCTTCAAAACACTGCTTGGAGTGAGTTCACGTAGACCATTAGATTTTTATCTGCGTGTCCAGTCGGCTGCTGATACTCTCTGTAAATACGACAGAGGCTTTGCATTTCACAGCCCCTCTGCGGGTCTCGCCTCGCAAAAGTCAAGGGGTTTTTTAAAGGTTTGGGGTTTTGTTTTTTTTTAATAAAAACAAAAACTTTTTTTTCTCTTTTTTTAATCTCTTCTTGAGCTTTGTATTTTTGAGGAGAGCATTCCAGGCGCCATGGGACGGGAGAACCGAGTGGGCAGGGAGATGGGAGAGGGGAATTAACCAGCTAGGCTGCATCTGCCTGGGAGCACCCGCGGCTCGGGCACGGGCAAAGGTTCGGGAACTTAAAACAGCAACGTGATTGCTTCTTCTAAGCCGAGACTAACGCCGGGTCGGCGTAAACTCCCCTCCTGCTGCTCCACCGAAGAGTAGCATCAAAATGATTGCCTTCGCTGCCCTCCGAGAGCATCATCGGGGTGGGAGCTGCCCGGATTGGAATCTCCCTCTGCCCACGGGCTGCAGCCGGCGGGTGGCGGGGGAGAGGATTTTAAACCATTGGCAAATATTTTCCCCTTCTTAAAAAAAAAAAAAAAAGAAAAAATAATAATCCCCTTTCCTACACATTTAGCTGATGCCCAACTGCCTCGCACGGGTAAACTCAAATCATCTTTACTATATCATCGCTCTGCGCTCTGCAGTCAGTAAAATCCTAAACACTTAAAAGTGGAGTTTTTACATGATTATGCAGGTGTAGCCGAAGGCAAAAATAATTGTCCCTACGGCTTTTCTGTCGGGGGTCGCTTTTCTTCTTCTTCTACCAAGCAACTGGGCGTCTCCGAGCCCTCCAAATTGCCGTAAACTGTACTTGTTTCTCGCAGAAAATTTGGAAGCGTTTCTGGCTGTAGTTTTCCCGTCTCCCAGTAGACGGCACAACAGCTCAATCCTTGGGATGCAGAACAGCCCAGCGGCTTTTCTTTTTTTTTCTTTCTTTTTTTTTTTTTTTTTTTTAATTAAGCAGCCAGAATTTTACCCAGCAATTTCTTTTATTGTTATTATAATTTAATTCAACGAGAAGTATGGAAATATCAACAGCAAAAAGAGAGGGTTTGGCATAGGCAGGGAGTACAGAAGAGCCGGGGGACAAATGGGCTAAAGGCAGGGATCGTCGCTAACCCCGCTCGGAGCACTGCTTCCAAATTAATCCAAATGAACTTGTAACGCCTAAATTGTGTAAGAAAAAAACGCCTCAACAACCTTAACACTATGGTGTTGCCCTGCTCAGCGGTTATTCTACGGATTTTAGGCTGGAATTTTCTATTTGTAGTGCGAAATAGGAAGGGCAAGGCTCAGGTCGGCTCTGCGCTGCCTTGCCCGGGCTATCCCGAAGTGCCACCGCGGGAAAAACCTGGCAGCCGTCGCAACTTTTGTCCCTGAAAGACTCCTTTTGTGTGCGGGTGCCTTCACTCCCGCCGGCGGCACCGCTGTCACAGTTGAAGTCTCAAAAATCCCGGCCAGTAACTCATTTCCCAGTCAATTTTATTTAAGAAGGAAAAAAAAAAAAATATAGCGCTGCTTAGAAACTTTTAAGACAACCGTAAATTTTATTGGCAAGTATTTTGTGAAGCCCTCCATTTAATTAATCCAACCCCCCCAGAACTTCGGCAAGCGCCGGGCCGGCCGGGGGGGAGCGGGCAGCCCCCGCG
>VZRZ01006755.1:156185-170285 GCA_013398175.1 Climacteris rufus | reverse complement strand
GGGCGCTCCGGCTCCTCTCCGGGCAGCGGGGCGCGCAGCCCCGCCGCCACCCGTCCGCACCCGCGGAGCGGCGCGGGGAGCAGGGCTTTGCTTTCCCCGTGGAAGGGGAAAAAGTGCAAAAATCCGCTTTCCCACCCCCCACGCCCCCTTTCCCGGGCGGTGAGGCGGCGGATCAAACCCACGGAGCCCGGGCGGGCGGCGGGGGGGTTGCCGGGGGATGCGCAGCGCCCCGCGCCCTCCGGTAAACTCCGGTGCCAAGCCCAGCCCCGGCGCGGCCGGCAGTATCTGGGCCCTAATGGTTCAATAATAAGGTGTTGAGTGCTGGTCGCCGGGGCGGCTAATTAGGATGTGACTGCGCAGGGCGCGTTTATGGCTGCGCGGCCTTGGGATGCGCGGGCGCGCAGGGCCGGGCGGTGGGAGCGAGGGGCCGGCTCCGGGTGTGGGGGCCCCCGCCTGCCCACGGCTCTGCTTGGGAGAGTAGTAAAAGAGTAAGTATGTAAAAGCTTTTATTATGGCTTTAATTACATTTTCTTATATTGTGGTAGTAAAGGTTACAGTTAACAGGGTGTTTTTTTCTTTTAATTTATTGGTTTCCCCTTATTTATTCTTTCCCTATAGGCCCCTCAAAGCCAGTGCCTTTAAGTCCCCCCGGTTAATGGAAAGCAATGACACTAATGCTAGATTTTGCAAAGTAAAGCCCTATAACACTAACCATTGTTCAGTGATTTAACCAGCTCAGTGGCACTAGGTCACTAAAATAGCATCCTTCTCCCACGGGCTCGACCCCGCTGCCTGCCGGGGTGGGACCTGCAGAGTTGGTGTTTGCCATCACGGCTCCACCAGTACAAGGCAGGAGTTTGGGCTTTTTGCTGGGGATGGTTGAACTCGAAATCAACCAGACCCTGGGATTTTGAAAAACCTAGCTGAAGAATTGCAGCCATCCTCAAAAGTTTCAAAATAAACCTTTTTTAATCATTAGCTTTTCAAACATTTGCATGTTTAAATTTTCAAATGTTTGTCACAGCCCGGAAAGATTTAGAACACAGCTGTTGTGTGATGTGTCTGGGAAAACTCCCTCTGTTAAANGCTGTTGTGTGTGGGTTGTGTGAAAAACCCCCCTCTTAAAAAAAAAAAAAAAAAAAAAAAAAAAGGCCCAAAGACTGACTGTTGTCTGACAGAAGAAATTCAGTTTCTTAGGTAATCCTGGACTGTTATGGTGGGGCTGTTTTCTGGAAGCCACATCGCCTTGGCACCCAGGTGCTCTAGTCCGAGCTGTAAAATTCTCCTACCAGAGCGTGTCTACAGAAAGCCTTTAGAAAGTCCTTTAAGGAAAACACGGTACAAAGTACCCACCACATCTAAATAAAGTACATTAGCCGCGTAAGATAGATTTTATAGGGACAAAACAGTATTCTTCTTACGGAAAATAAACTTGTTGAGCACATCCGCGGTAGCATTGCTTGACAAAAATTACAATTTAATAATGCAAAAGCCAATTACAAACGCAGAAACTTTTAAAGACAAATCGGCAAAGGGCCAAATTCCTATAGGAACTATGAGGGAAATGATCAAAAAATGAACATGAAATAAGACTTCCTGGAAGAAGGTCCATAATTCAACATTATTTGACTCCACTGTCAGGGAAATTGTTGAAGGATAGTAAACCGATACTGGAGTCTCAGTCATTTTTGTTACAGTCTTAAATGTTTGCAACTGTGGCGTTTTAGATGGCCCTTCTTGGGTGATAATATATCACATATATATGTATATAATAAAGCAACACCTCTATTTATGTTGCAATAGATTTTATTTTAATGTGTGCAGTTGCCGAGTTGCTCTAACAAAAATGTGGCTAGAGAGTAGCTTTTTTTTTTAAATGGAAAAATTACTTTAAGCATATTCTTTACAAAGAAAGCATCATAAACGGGAATCCAATATACAGCACAGCTGAAGGTGGTAGAGTTGTTCAGGGCATCGACCAGTTACCACTAGACTTAACTTTCCCAAATTCTCAAGTATATTACCTACACCTTGTAGCCAATACAAAAATAATGCCTTGGGGAAAAAATTACTGAGAAATTCTATTTTACTTCGGGACTTTTTCACAGGTGCTTTCAAACCATGTACGATTTTAAAGAGGAGAGCTAAGAATATTGCTGCCTTCAGGATATGTACTCCCATATTGGAGGAACAGGCATCAAAATAATAGATGTGGTGCAGAGGGTGCAAGGTAGAATTCATTTCTGCATAATAAAAGAGTTACAGTGAAGTAGGACTCTGAGGAGGACCAATAAAATAACGTTTAAAAGACTCGAAATTTCATTTTCTTCCTCTGACTTTGTCACTTTGAGCCAGTGAATCCTTTTTATTTTTTTTGTTTTCAAATAATTTTTATTATTTTTGCTGTGATATTTAGAAGTTGTTACTATGCCCCAGTTTGGCAGGCTATTTAATGTGAAGATAGAATACGTTAGTTTCTGTTCTGGACATGTTTTCATCTGATACACTGGGGCTGAAATTGTATTAGCAAAATAAGGTTTTCTTTGCTCTCCATTTCTTTAAGCGAGTAAATACATCATTGAGTAGATAGAAAATTGGATATATTTTCGTTAGTTTATGTTTTCAACTCAAGAATCTTTGGGGTTCTTCTTTATTTTTTAATCATTCAGGAGCCCAAGAGCAGCCATCCTTACAGCTAGGTGTAAAATTTTCTGTCTTCCTTAACTTCCATGTAAAGTTTTCCAAACTGAAGTTACCTCCTGTTGGATAGTCTAATTCTTAGATTTTTTGGGGAATTCTTTTCAACATCAAACCTGACAGAGCTGACTTTAAGCCTCAGTTAACCTCAGAATTGATCATAAACGTTTGCGAGTGTATCCCAAGGCATTCCTGTAAGCCAGATCTCTCTGCGTCTTTGCGTTAGGGACTGCAGATTGTTATTTTGGGGCAACTTGGAGGTTTGAAAGTTAGGGGAAAAATGGGTTTTGCCTTAAGTTTAGCCTTTATGGCTGAGGGTTTGAGTCCTCCCTGGCTGCTGGTCCTCAGGTAACAATAAAGGTAATGGGCTCTGCATGCGGAAGGGTTACTGCAGCCCCGCGTGGGCAATGTTAGACCTTAAAAAAATCAGAATATATCGCACTCAGTCAAAATGAGTAAGTGTACGTCGTGGTGATAAATACTACTTTAAAAAGCAGTGAAATTCCGGCACAGCTTCTTTAAATTAGGGAATCTTTCTTTTGTTTTGTTTTGCATTTCTGCATTTGGGGTTTTTTGGTCACATGCGCATGCACTTAGGATCGATCTTGTGTAATCTAAACAGGTTTAAGAAAATAAAGGGGAGGGTTGTTTCTGGTCGTGAACATTTCTGAAGGTTTCTGGAATTGTTTTCTGAGGAGGGTTGTATGTGAGGAGAGACCAGGGTGCGCTGCAGTGTCACCTCATGTCCTTGGTGTACTGACTCCCTCTCCAGATGCTCTGTTCCTCGGCGCAGGCTTGGACTTACGTGGCAAATTTGGAATAAATAGGGGTTATATTTTTATTTTTTCATGCAGTCACAGCAATATTTGAAGAGGGTAACTCTAACAGAGTGCACGTTTTGTGTTTGTACTTCTCTGAGTGTCTTTCTGTTCTTGGTTATTGGCTCCATATCTAACCTACCACCAATACTCTGTAACACGTCTTTCAGACAACTTGTCAGCAATTGCTTCAGCTCTTCTTTGGCCTCCTTACTGTGCTTGTCTTTTCACTTTCACTACCTTCAAAAGGCAAAAATAAGAGATGTAACCCAGCCCTGGAACATAGGTGAGAGCAGAATCCCGTCAGGCTAGTGTCGTCAGGACTCCTTTTTTAAATTTAGATGAGATCCCTGGAAAGCTTCGGTCGTTCAGTGGTGGTGGTGGGGGCCTGGTCTCTTAGCAAGAGGGGTGCTGGCATGGGGGAACCCCATCATCTCCACAGGCTCGACTTGTTGAGTCGCCTCACTGCTTGTTGCCGTCGTGGGTTCATTTGTTTATTTTTGGGAGTACGTATCCAAGGGGTGAAGAGCGACACGGAGATTTCAGGCTTCTGTGTGTCGTTGTGCACACGAGAGCAATAGCGAGTGGGTTCTGGGGGTTGTTGCATTTTGGAAAAGGGGATTTGAAATTCGTCCATAGATGTCTGGGCACATGTTGAAAACTTTCATGTCAGTGAGGTGAATTAAAAACAAAACAACCCTGAGTTTGTCCTATAAGCAAAATTTTAAAAACAAAAGAGATTTAAGAGTTGTAATACAGAGACTGCCATTTTCTTACGAACTTGCAGGGCGTACGGAAGGTAGAATGGATTTGTGCCCAAATTTGGCCGTTCTGTTGTTGGTGGCAGGATGGGCTGCTGAAAGTCATGGTGGCTTCTTGTTTTACAAATGGTTTTTATTTTGCGATCGTCTTCAAATCCAGGCCAGGCGCCCCATTGAAAAAATATTTCCCCCCTGCCCCCGTCGGAGGTTATATGTTAGTCATCCATGAGTTTTGGGGATCTGTAAAGGAATAACTGCGGAAGGCAATGGCCCGTAACACACGAGGAAGGGGATGGGTTGATCTAAGCCTGCCTGGCTTCAAAACTTGATGAATCTCTGGGTTTGTCCACACAAGGACACTCAGGAGAGGTAAGACAAATTGATTGGGTGTAAAATTAAAGTGCATTAGTTAAAGTGCATTGCACTATTGTGTGGATGCTCTCATTCAGAAGTAAAGTGGCCTTAGTTCACTTTAGCCTAATCCCCTTTGGAGTAGGCCACTTTTCTTTTGAATGAGAACATCCACATTAACTTTTAGTTAATTCGTCTTTCCCGAGCGTCCTGGCGGCCTCGTGCCCACCGCTCTGGAGAGGTTGTGCCGGCCGGGCGCTGGCTCCCTGCGAGCCCTAGGTAAGCTTTTCATTAGGCATATTTCATCTCCGCAGCAGCACTTAACTGCTGGCACCCGTCATCGCCCCAGCTGGGGCTCCGCACCCTCCTCTCCTCCTGCTCCTCCAGTTCAAGAGCAATACTGTTTTTAATGCTGCCTGGGAAAAAAATTGGAAAGTTTTATGGTGGCAGGGATTTGGGGAAGGATCCAGCCAAGGTGGGGGGGACAAGGGCTCAGACAGGCTGCAAGGCAGGGGGAGAGCTGCCTGCACCCTCTCCGTGGGGGCTGTGGTTTGGGCATGGCATTTCCCAGGTGAATTTGCCATCAGGCTGCCGATATCAGTCCCAATAACCTGAGCATTTTATTTTGCCGTGGTGCTTTGCTATCCCAACACGCTCACTGCATAGATAGTTTCTTCCACGTCCACTGGTAAGTCATTTTTTAAAGGCAGTGAAGAAATTTAGATTAACATTTTTCAGCTGGTATTTCCAATAAGAAAGCTAAGATTGAATATTAACCTGTAGGAGAGCTAATTTACCTGGTGGAAAAAATAAATGGTAATAGTTTTGGAAGCTGTTTTATATTCTTGCTTAAAGTTCACTGAGCCTTACTTTTTGTTAGAGGTGTTTTCAGGTGTCTTCTAGAACTTATAAGTAACCTATTTATTTACTTTTTACTGGCTAGGCCATGTGTGCAAATGCTGTGCCATGTCACATGCTTGCCATTGCCCCTTTCATTCATAATAAAATTTACAAGGCTTCTTGCATTAGTAAGTAATTTGCTATTGGAGCCTTTCCTAGAAATACAGAATTCTATTTCACCAAAGTATTGTCTTTCCTCTTCAATCAGTACTGAGGTGAGCTATTTTCTCAAGGACTCTCCAGGCATTTATATGATATTCCCACTTGGGCAGATGATTTCCAAAACTGCATTACCTACTTCTTCGTCCTGAAAAGCCATTGCAGTAAATTAAAATTCTCGTATTAGCATCACTGGACTTCGTGTTTGGCCAGTTCTTTTTGTTTGCAGTGTGGCATTTTCTTTTACTTCAGGTTTTTTTTTTTATTTTTTAATGAAGCAAATATGCATCCAGACCTTCTTTGCTGAAATAAATTGGCCAACAATAAGAGGGATAATTCTTTATTTACTTAAATGAACTGCCTGTTTTAACTTCAGAAATACTGACCTAGAGTAAATCAACAGCTGATGCCATCATAGGCAATGTACTGTATTCAAACAGCTGTACCAAATGCAAAGCTGCGGTATTAATCCTGCCATTCACAGTTTATTTAAGTTTTTCAAGCTTCTCTCATATGGGCATGGCATCAATGCCTAATTATGCCTCCATTAGGGTTTCTGGAACCTTAATACAGAAAATTATTGTATTTAAACTTTGGAAAGCTCCATCAATATAAAATAAGATTCTTGCAGCTGGCACACGTTCAGGGAAGGCAAACTTTACCTTGTAATTTTCTTTTCATTCATTTGGCCTTTAGGTTTTGGTCCAGTTTTGTTCCTGAGAAGGTCAGACCATTGCTGGTGTTTTTAACTCTGGCTTTAAATAGCTCCATTTAAGTCTGCACAGCTCTCAGGAGAAGAGAGAGTAAGAACAGATTAAAAACACCGTGGCTTTGCCGGCGTGCAGGGCTACAAGTGTCTGTGCAAATAGAAAAGGTAGACCTGAATGTCTGAAGCCTGGCACACAAGGAAAATGTCTCCTGACTATTTTTCCCTGCACTGAAGCTGGGCAAGCTCTGGGCAAGCTGGATTTGATCTGTGGACATGAAAATCTTGACCTCTGGCAGGGCTGGTGCTACCTATTGCATTACGGTGGGGTGTGCAGGGATGTCCCTGGCCTCAGGTGGGATATCACCTGCGTGCAGATGCTCAGCGGAAACCCGAGGTGTGTGCCCTCACAGGAGAGTCAGTGTCTGCTTGTCGATATTTGGATTATCCCAGTGAGCTGAGTATTAACCATGGGCAACACCTTGCTAGAAACCTTGGGAGGACACAAATACTGTAGACTCGGTAGGTGGCACCTTGGTTTTAGGCTTGAGCCAGTGCTGAGGACCCTTCTTCTCCTTGGGGTGCAGTCATAGAGACACTTTGGCCTCCGAACTCCTCCAGTCACCCCTGCCTCATGGAGTTACCTTGTGTAGGTAGAGCTGGCTGAATTTTTTGATGAGGGGAGTGTCCCTGTGGGTTGTGATTTATAGATTTTCTCTTGTGTGCTGTTGTGCAGTGATACGGGGGAGTAGCGCCGCTGCTGTGTTTCAGTGATGGGTACAACCATGTCACCACAAGGTCATTTGAAGTCAGCTTTGTGCTCCCCTCTGCTCGTGTTCACACAGGTGTTTTGGGCAGCACTTGACGTGAACAGGGGCTCGGCAGCTGAGAGGCACCGCTGGACATCACTGTGATGGGAGGGTGGTGGTGACTGGGAGAGAAGTCTTTCAAGTACATGCATGAGTTGTTGGCAGGCAGCTTCTCATTGCTTCCCGGTATTTGTGGGGATGATTGGGAAGAGGGACCTTGTGTTTGATGCTTGGGACAAGACGCTCATGCACACCGGTGGCAGCGTGGGCACTATGCTCAAGCTGTTCCCTCCTTTACTCTTCTCTGCCTGGAGGATTTTGCAGCTGTGTTACCCCTGGCGGCTCCTGGCCCTCCTCCCCATTGTGCAATCAGTTTTACTGGCATGGCTTCCACCTACTATGGGAGCATCGTTGTGCTTTCCCTGTGTCTGTGAGGCCCATGGCAGTGCTTTGTGGCGTGGCTATGTAGAACAAGCAGGGTCTGTACAGGCCTGTCTTGCTGCATTTATCTAACTCCTGCGAGGCATCTCTTTTTCATTACTATTTTCCTTAAAGCCAGAGCGATGGTGTGCACATGACTAGTGTGTGCAGGGAGGGTTAATTTTGTTCTTAAATGCACGTGTGTGTGTCGAGCCAGCATTTGGTCCTCAGTGACAAGTGTTTGAGAGATCCTTTGGGTGAGAAGTGATACAGCGATGCTGGAGGGGCAGGGGTAGGGAATGCTGCTCTGCTGACAGCACGAGGCAGAAGGGGAGATGCAGATTCTCTTCCCAGGTCTTTTGCTGAGGTTTTGGAGTGAGACAATTAGATGCTTGTGAGCTGAGATTTTCTACTTCTCCTTTTTCCTTATCATCAGGTAGGGTTGATATCTTAATTTATATATCATATAGTGATAGCAAGGTATATATAGATGATACTTAAGATGTGACATGTTATAGTAATTATTTCACTGTGGCTAATTTGAAGAAAATGTTGCAAAGAAAGCAAAATGTTTCGGTTTGTTGTCACAAGGAAGCGCTATGCTGAACCAAAAGACTGATGTAAACATTGCTTTTGGTGGCTTTATGCTCTGGTTTTGGCCTCTTCTGCTGTTTTCCACTTAATTAGCGTTTTTCAAAAGTATTTAAAGGAGGGAGGGGATAAACCGAAACTCTGGATAGAGTAGGTAGCAGTGCTGCCGGTAACTTTTGCAGAAAAAGCAGAGTTGTGGGGTTGACTGGAAACATTTGTGAGGTGGTGGCTAGTCTGCTTGTCCCAAAGCACACATCCATGTGGGGCCATGCCATGAGCCCTGTGCTGCTACAAGCACCACTGGATGCTCCAAAACCTCCCTGGGAGGTGCAGTGGGACCACACAGACCTCTCAGCCCAACATTTTTGGGTGACTCTGGCAGCTAGCTGTGCTTCCAAGCCACCTCTCAATGAGTGGGTGGAGGCATTGGGAAGCCACGGCCAGCTCAGCCTGGCAAGGCACTCCTGGAGCTCACCGGCCTCTGGCTCCTGCAGCCTGGGCTCGATGTGTTTTGTGGCCACTGGCTCGCTGGCATGTGGCTTGCAGAGCCGAACCACGCGGCAGCTTCTGCCTCACTGCAGATCTGGCTTGTTGTGAAATGGTAGAATGTGGAGGAGCTGCTCTGCGGAAGGGTTTGGCCATGAGTGTTGGAAAATGTGAATCACAGGGATTCCAGTTTTAAGCCTTCTGGAGATAACGGGCAGCACGTACTGGAGTGCGTGACTTACAGAGGGCCTTAAAAAACAAGGCGGTGCCCTCAAGATTAAGCAAACGTTTTATAATCAGGAACACATTTTATACCCAACACAGGCTTTGCAGGTATCGCATCCATCCAGACAGAAAGGTGTAGCTGGAGCAAAGCTAATTATACTGCAATTTAATTTTGGTGTTAAACAACAATGCAAGGCGAGCGGGCTCTTGAATCCTACGAACAATGTGCCGTAATCAAAATACGCTGACTCCGGATGGCGTCTGTTGTCAGTTAGCTACAAAGACCATTTGATAGTTGTGACACAAGCTCAGGATTTTTTGCTTGCAATCAAGCTGGAATGAAGTATGGGTGTTACAGAACAAGGGCTGTGCTTGTGCCTTCCCTCCCCAAGAAGCCCCGCTTGTGCCGATGGGATGTTGGAAGTCAGAGTTGCATTTAAGTAAAGTAAAAAAATTGGAAGCAGGTGCCGTAATGGGTTCATTTTTGTCTTCCCTAAAGATACCACGCCTAAATATCTGTAAGAGGAATGCTTAGAGATGTAGGTTTTGCTGTAAGGAAACCTTTGCTGTGTGTCTGAGCCCAGATATTAAGGGTGAAGTGCAGCATCGGCTCCCGCTGGGGCTGCCTACTGGAACCCTGGTGGGAGAGAAGGGAAAGGGTGGGAGAAGTTGAGGTTGAGGTCTCCCTCCTGCCCAAATCTGTCTGGGCAGGTCAGTTTGGGGACCTCAGCCAGCCATCTGACAGCCTGTGCTGTCTCACTGGTACCTGAGCATCTGGCAGATCCCCTTCTAAATGACTTTTAACACATAAACGCAATAAGAGGAAGGGATGGCAGACTCTCATTTTCAGGCTAAGTGGCGAGGCGTTTTTCCTGTTTACACCTTTGGAAGAATCATTACATGAAATATTGAACAGGAAACTCTTATTTGTCTCTGAAGACCTTTTTCCTGGTCTAGAAAGATGCAGAAAATTCTCCAGTCCTATTAAATTTAGTAGGAGCCAAGGAAGACCAACACACCTCAAGGACTTGCACACCAGCCTTCTGGAAGTAGTAGTGTTGTTTGGGGCTGACTTTGTGCATGTTTCTGCATGATATTTAAACTTAAAAAATAAAAATCTATGTGGGGCAGTGATTTTTATCTCCTGACTGCAAAGCTGCGTTTCCTTGTGTCGGAAAAGGGCCAGGGATTAATGCTATCTAGTGATATGTCTCTTATCAAAGGGAGGAGACAGGTCTACAATGCAGGGTTGCTCTAAATAGAAAGTACTAGTCAATGTTTGTTGTGTGGGAGACAAAAACCCTGCATCACCATCAGCTGGCTCAGTTAACCTGGCTGGGCAGGCAGTGTTTACTGTTGAGCTGAGATTAAAAAAATAAAAGAAAAGAGGAATGAAATAAGGTCAGTCAAATTTTAAGGCACCCTGTGATTGAGGCTGTTGCTGCTCAGGCTTCATAGGTGTCCATCAAGGCAACATGCAGCAACCTCCAATGCAAGAAGCAAAACCTGAGGTCTATGTGTCCAACAGCTGTTTGCTTTTGTTGTTGCCAGAGGTAGTTTTGGGTGCCTCTGGAGTCCTTTCTCAAAGAATAGTCTGCCTACCCATGTTGTCCCCTCTAGGAGGACTTTGGAGATGATTCCCCAAGTGCAGCATGTTTCATTTCAGCATAGGCAGAAGGTGTTGGAGCTGTGCTTCTGACAGAATGCAGCCCAGGCTACGGGGGCTTTGCAGAGCTGTGAACATGTGCAACCCTGTGTGCACACAAACATGCACAAACAGGTTTTTCTAAAGTCTTGCCCCTGTAGAGTTGACAAGGCTTTGGTGCCTTCTGGAAGAGAAGAGCTGTGGTTTTTCTCCTTCCTCTTTGTCTTTATGTCCCACCCAGTCTGATGATCTCTGTTCATTCTCCTTTATTTTTTGCGGTTTATGTTTGCTGCTTCTAATTATTCTTTTTCCTTTGGAAAACACTATCACCCTGTCCTTTTGCACTCATGTTTTCCATTCATCCTGTTTAGGACTATAATGCCCTTTCCTCTCCTCTCCCTGCTGTGTCCTGTTCTCCTCCATGCTCTGAGGATGAGGAGGGGGTCAGAAGGCTGTGCTGTGTTGGAGATGCCTATGTGGGTACACAGCCGGTGTTGTGCTGCACACACCTGGGTAGGGTCAGCACTGAGACACGACAGGAGAGCTAATGGAGAGCACAGGCATTGTTTGGTGGATGTTGGTTTGGTGACCTTTGACAGTGTGCAGTGTTAATTGTGCCTCTGGTCCCTTCAGAGGCAATCCTGGCCTTGTGAAAATCCATGGAAAAAGTCCTGTTTATTTCCAGTTTTCTACCCTCTCTGGTATTCACGTTGATACCCACTCTCATTCCTTTAATCTGTTTGTCTCAGACCCTGTCCTGTGTTGCATGCATAAAGACAGCTTACATCTTATTTTTTCTATGCGGCTGCGAAGAGTTAGAGAAGAGTCTTACCCTCATTTGCAATAAGGAGAAACTAAAGATAGAAAGCTTATGACTTTTCTGGGGCTAGGAAGGGAATCCAGGTCAGGGCTGAGACTTCCATGCAGAATTTTTTCTGCTTTTTAGTTCGCTGGGCCTTGCCTCCTCTAATGCTGCAAAGGTTTCCATCTGTGCACAAGTCGCCCTCGCTGTTCTGCTGAGTTGCAGGCGGAGTTATCACCTGCCTGTCATTTCAACGACCTTATTTCCCTAGACTTGGGGCACCATCTGAACCTGATCTTTGTGCCTTTGTTGTTGTTCCATTAAAAATAACTCACCTTTGCATCAAAGTTGCATGAAGCAGATTATGAAAGAGTTGCTGGCAGTGAAAAGCGTCTATTTTTCAGCATTTTGAAGTTTCTACATGTGTGATTTATTCTGACCCCCTTGGTTTTGGTTGTATTGGGCATGACGACCCTGCTTGGTTTTGGCAGGCTGGGAGGTGGGGTTGCTGGCTGTCAGCTTCTGTTAGTCTCACTGGGAGATGTCCAGGTGGCAAAGCCATAAGTGGGTCCTCTCAGAAAATCAAGATAGTCGTGACTCTGGATTTCATGGTCCCCAAAATGCCTCACTTGAGGGAAGTGGACTAGTGGAGGGTGTCCTTGCCCATGGCAAAGGGTTAGAACTAGATGAACTTTAAGGTCCCTTCCAACCCAAACCGTTCTATAATTCTGTGTTTTTATAAACAATGTGTGTATGTGGAATCTGGGAAATAG
The DNA here is from genome assembly GCA_013398175.1 of Climacteris rufus. Classification (NCBI taxonomy): domain Eukaryota; kingdom Metazoa; phylum Chordata; class Aves; order Passeriformes; family Climacteridae; genus Climacteris; species Climacteris rufus. The sequence continues at coordinate 158,142 of VZRZ01006755.1, read as the reverse complement.
ATGGCATTTTATTTTTGATATTATCAGAGTGTATTTTTAATCCTTTATACCAATTTGTATTTTTCGAGATTTTCTTCCCAATTAAGAGAAAAATCAAAAGTTTTCTTATATGCTGGATGAGGAACAGGCTACCTGAGGATTCTTAATAGCCATGCCCTCCAGAAGTGAAGAGGGATAAGGGTTGTGGATTGCAAAGACCAGGTCTGTCTATTATGTAGCTGTAGCTCTAGCATCAGTCCTATGGATTAAAGACTTAAGGTATTGAGCAGCTGTATTGAATGTTTTGCCCAAGTGAGCTTGGGGACATCAGTATGGCCAACAACCACAAGGATAAACTATGCGAAAACAAATCCTTGCTAAAGAGGTGGGTTAAGTTTGTAGGAGATGGATGCAATAACTTAATGAATCAGCTCCCTCTTTTTTCTTCAAGTTCTTGCCAGTAGTGAGCACAACTACTTCCTGATGTGGTGGCTCACTACCCCCAGCCTCTTGCAGTTCAAGGTTTTTAGAAGATAGGAATTAAGAAAATCAGAACATTTCAAACATAGCACATTACTCTTTTTCCTGATGAATAAGTATTTCATTTAGAAAAAGAAAATAAGATAAAACTGCAGAACAAGAACAATAAGCCCAAATTATGTTGACAAATTGCTGGCAGCAGCTCAGTTCCTCCAGGGCAAGGGGATGAATGATTATACCTGCAGCCAATTCTCTGGTAGCCTGGAGGAGTGAAGGTTTGTCCAACAGGTAAAGGAATTAGCTGTTCCCCATCTCCAGTTGTTACACAAACACAAATGAGCCCACAAGAGGGCTGTGCTCACAAAACTTTTGAGGAGATATATATCAAAAGATGCTGAGTACAATTTTTATCACCTGTAATAGAAACCCATTTCTTTTATTTATGTACTTACGACCAAGCCTGTGCTTCCTTGGCCAGAAGCTCTTCTTTTCCTTTTCATATGCTAGGTGCTAAAAAACATCCATTTTATTCTTTAATGTGAGCAGCAGGCAATGGTTTCTCCCACTTTGTGTAAGTGTTAACTTGTTAACACTGTTATTAGTGTTTTTATATATTAGTGTATATGTATTATATATATATGGTGTTTATATGTATTAGCATATAACTAACATTATTGTTAGTTAACTAGTGTTAACTAATCCAGCTGTTCTTGGAGTGCAATAATAAATGTATGTAATGATATTTATATACTATACAGAATATCCAATTTAGCCATTAACCAAATAATTTTGACTGAAGCTTTTTGTTTATTAAGGTTCAACTCAATAACTGCTTTGGAGGCCTCATCAAATGTGCTTCTCCTTTTGATGGAGCCATTGCACTGGTACTTGCTGGGGCTTGTGCTTTTCAACCCAGCATATACCCCACATGGATGAAGCACCTGGTAATGGTCATAGGAGACAATTGGTGCTTCTGGGATTGTTTATATACACACATTTTTGTTACTTCCGTTCCTTCTCCCTTCTTTTTTTTTTTTCCTTTCTTTTTTTCCCCTGCTTATATCAGAGTACTTCACAATCTTCAGAACCAAAACAAAAGTCAGGAAATGTACTTCAAATGCGATGGCATAAGATAAAACGTGTTGTAGAAGGTCTTTTGCCCTTAAAGTGGTGCAACATTAGGGCACCTGAATTCTCTTTTATTTTAAATCAGTCATGCGACCATGACTCGAATCAGTCACTAGCCAGACCATGGTTTTGGCACTAGAAACTATTGACCAACAAGAAAGGCAGTGGTGCAAAACCAGTTTAAATCATGGGAACTTACAGCCCAGCCTCAAAATCCTGAAATTACTTTGTTTGTGTATTCCTGATTTTGCTTGTGTATTGTTGAGTTTGCACAGATTTGGGGAGAAAGTTTCGGCTGGATAGTGGGGCAGGGATGAGCTTGGAAGAGAAAGATAAAAGCTGCTAAGGCCATTATCCTTATTTGTACAGT
>VZRZ01006755.1:111185-151185 GCA_013398175.1 Climacteris rufus | reverse complement strand
TAACCTTCTGACCTCTGACTTTTACTGGAAAATGATATGCAACATAAATTCAGGGGGCCTTTTTTCTTTCAAGTATGTATACGTATATATTCTAGTGGTGCTGTTCACAATGCTATAGTTGAAGCGGTGTCAACTTGTTCATTAGAGCCCCCTGCTTTCGGAGCAAACTTTAAATCCATGGGGATTTTTAAGAGTGAAAAAGCTGCTTCAGAAATAGGCTTTGAACTAAAATGTGGTGTTTTCAGAGGGTTTTTGTACTTGGTTAGGGCTGTTCTTTTATTAGACGGATGTGCGTGTGTTTATGTGGATATGTGCGTGGACAAAACATCTGTGGGGAGGCTTGCCAGAATGCTCCTAGACCGCACTGGAAATTGAGCTTAGTTCCTGGTGTACTTTTGAAGATTTTCAGGCTTCATTTTCTCCTAAATGTGGCATTTTAGTTGTGTGCAGTGCTGGTCGTGATGTCTTATTGCCATCCTGGGCAGCTCCTAGGAAGGTGCATGCAGTGGCCTCAGTCAGGAAGAGTTTTCTGACGTGAGTTTCAAGCCCGAGTCTTATTAAATATCCACAGATGGACTTGTCAGTGATGCTTTAGTCAGTTCTGAAACTGGTACCCAAATTCCAGTGGTTTATTGAGGCTGGAATTGCTGCCAGTGCTTGATAGAGTGTTTTGTGAAGAAGGCTTATTACATTAAAACTTGAGGAAAGAGTAACAAAAGTGGGAATTTGATAACTGAAGCTCTGAGGTCAAGTTTGGGAAAGGAGTTTTGGAAAGGAGATCCTGTCCTGTGGGTCTCTGTTACCAAGACTTGCCTTCAGGCCACTTGCCACCTATGGAAATGGCATTGTTTTTGAGGAATGGGAATGTGGGAAGGGTAGCAGTGGTCTTGCTGAGCCTTGCTGTACATCTTGTTTACATGAAATGCTCTGAAGGTTGAGATTATGGGGGAAGGTAATTTGTTTAAGCACACCCATGCCTGCATGTACACCTTCTGTGAAAAACCCCTAAAACATGATTTTAGCCTTTCCCTATGGGGAAGAAGTCAAAAAATACAATGCTGAAGGACCAAAACAGAAGAGAACAAAAAGATAGTGAATATCCTGCCTCCTCCCAACTGCATTTAATTTCAAAATGCTGGGATTTGGTGGCTTTTCTTCAGTGGCCTGATGTTAGCAGTGCAACACTGTGTTTAAACCCGTGGGTTCTCCTCTGCTGAATACTTTTCTTGGCAGCAGAAGGAGCCAGCATGGCACTGCCACAGCAGCCAGGTGCTGCGGAGGGGTGGCAGCGAAAGGCTGGGGACCCACATGCTCGTGCTTGCAAGCAAGTTAACTCGAGATGCACGCGTTGTATGACATATATTCAGTATATTATGGGCTTCCCTATTTTTAGGAGTTTGTAAAAGTTCCTTTTGGTTCCATCTGTCAAGAGCACGTTTGCCATTTAAGAAAAAAAAAAAGAGGCAAATCGGATCACCAGAAATAAAACCCTCTAAAACTGTCTGGTTTTAGGTTGTTCTCACAACCTACTTCCCATGTTGGGGGAGGTAAAAGCACCTTCTGAGCCAGGTTTGCAACCTGGCTAAAAGTATTACAAGGATGTAAGTGTAAGCTTTGCATTTTCAGACAGACACACAGACTGGAAACCTTGAGCCCTTTAGCAAGACTTTTCTCCTTCATCCTTAACCCAGACTATATTAAGGTCTATTTTTGGACTTTTTGGTGATTTTTCTTCATTACCTTACTCATCATTACAAATTCTTACAAAGTGTATTTATTTCCAACACACATTGGATGATTGCCTTTGAAACCAGGAGAGATGCTCTTTCCTGTAAACATTTTAAAGTCTTTTCTAACATGTAAATTTATTTACTTAGTAAATAGTAATAACTCCCAGCTGCTTCAATCTATTGCAGAAATCCATATTTAACTGCTAGGGAGCTGTTCTGAGGTCTCGTGCCACTGAACAGCAGGGTATGTTATTGCATAGTACGTTGACACAACCTCCTCTAAAGGCCTGGTATTGTGTCATTGTAGGGGATAGTTATAGTACAGGAATGCAGAATAATATTATGAAAAAGTTTTCCCATTGCTCTGAACTTAATGGGAAAGGCCTTTGGAGGTCTGTCTCCAAGTGGTGCAAAGAGGTCTGAATTTACATAGTGGAGAAATAATTCACTAAATTTTATTTAAAAGAAGATAAGCAAATTCTTATGTACAGGCAGGTGATGCTGAGCTCATAACAACACTTTTATCTTACTGCATCTTGTAACTTGAAAAGATTCCTGTTTGGGATATTGAGAGATTTGTTTTGTTTGTTTTTTAAATGGTGAGGCCAGGAAGATGCTGAACAAAGCCGTGGTACAGTCACTTTTAATCCAGAATGGAGTTCTTTATTTCCCGTGTTTAGCTCTCCTACACTGCTTAAAAGAAATAGAAGAATAATCCATCAGTATCACCTTATTTGTACATATTGTTTCTCCCCCCCCCCACCTTTTTTTTTGTCCAAGCCTCAGCCTGCCTTCAAAACATATTTTTAACCTCCAAATGATCATTGCTCCGTCAAGTCAGGAGTGGAAAGCAGCGATATTTCTTTATAAGAATGTATCAATGGCTGCAATGTTTTTTTTTTCCCCAAGCTTTTGTAGGAGTTTGAGCAACCTATAGGCAAAAAGGCAATCGGGTTTATTATTGCTGGGAATCTCCAGGCGGTTGTTTGGAGGCTGCATAGGCAGGCGGCAATGCTGGGAAGAGGGGGAGAGAAGGGCCACATTATGTTCCAGATGACTGAGCAAGGATTTATATACCAGCTCGCCTTTTTTTTTTTTTCCTCCCTTTTTTTTTTTTTTCTAACATGGGAGAAGAAAAGTAATAAGAGCAGGGAGGCATTTGAAGCGGTCAGATGGCCGATGACTAATGGGATAGGTGGGCAGGAGCCCTCAGATTGGGTGTCTTAATGAGCACATTTCGCACCGAGTTTGGGCTGCAGTTCCCCTTCACCTTTGCCCTTTATTGACCGAACTGACACTTCATTTTTCACATACTTCCAATTATGGCTGAGCTTAAGTGTCGCCCTGCCTCCTTTCTTTCTTGACTATGGATGGCTTGAGAGTGACTGAGGCCAGAGAAGATATTTTAATTTGAAAAAGTACCATAGCAAGGCAGGTTTAAGGTGTAACCTGAGACTGCTGTCACTTGCCAGTTTCTCCGATGAAAACAAAAGTTTTAATGTTTCTTGTTTAGCACTTCACCACCACTCCCCGCCTCCTATGTGGTGATGTGGGGAATTGCTTTGGGGGCAATTGGGTTGGTGAGGGGTGTTTTCCTCAGGGTAAATCCTTTCTGGCAGTACAGGTGTCATGGGTGGGAGTCACCCAAGTAAAGAGGTAACCCAAGAGAAAAGCAGTGCCGTACTTGAACGATGGCTCCTTTTTCACTCTCAACACAGCCCCTTCTCAAATGGCTTCTTGTGATGTGATGCCTCCTTTGCTGGATGTTCGCCTTCTGGAAAAGCAAACCATAATTGTGCTTGCACTTCTCAAGCCTTAGACCAGTGTGGATTTGTTGTTTTGGTAATATTTAATGCATGAATGCAGATTTGAGCGTGGCCTGGCTGTGAAGCTTTGAGAAGTGGCTGAAAATTATGCTGGGAGAGGTTAGTAGGATGAAGAGACGGACAAATCTGAAGTCAGCCCTTTGCTATACTAGGAGAGCCATGATATATCTCCCACTGCTCAAGCCTGTGTGCATTTCCACGTTGGCTTTTACATGCAGAATCCTTCCAGGGCGGAAATGTCTGTTTGCTTTCGCAGGGCTTAGGGGGTTTCGGAGCATGCGGTTTTCCTACCAAATGTGGATTCTGTCGGAAATAGTTGGAATAAGTTGTGCTCGCATGGGGTGGGTGGGTTTAAGAACAAAATAGCTGCTGTTAGACCTTCACTTCCCGGCAGCACCAGTGGATTTTGCAGTGTGGTTTTCGCTACTGGGGCTGTCACGTGAAGTTTGGGTGAGTAATGAGTGGGCATGTCACCTGTGTGCCAGTGGTGATTGCTTTACTTTTAAATACATGGAGACTGTGTCGACAATTATTTACATCCAAACAGAAGCCCCCTAAGCCACAGAAGTATTTATCTTAAAAAAGGAAAAAAAAAAAAAAAAAAAAGAAGTATGAAGTATTACCTACTTTATTATGTAGCCCTCTGGCATAGTAATGGCATGGCATATTTTTACTATAATATGGTGATAAAAGAATATGTAAAAGGCAGACAAAGGTTCTGCCTTTTCACTAAGGTGACCCCGGTTACCAAGTAACTGCTTTACTTATGAGCTTATTAAAAACTCAAAAAAAAATGAGCTTTTCATACTTCACAGGCATTGATGTGAAAATGAGCTGTCCTGCGAGTAGTTTTCTTGATCATTTTTAGAACAATTGATTAGCCAAAGAGCCGCTGTCATTAGTTGACATTGACTGATAGCAATTTGTCACAAGCTCCGAAGGTCAGCCAGGCAGTGGAAGCTTCAGCTTGTCTTTGATTGACCTTTTCTGATGCCATTATCATGCGATCGGTTAGACTGGATGTGACCCTCGATTAGAAAAGACAGGGCATTAGTCAACAGGGGCTGCTCCCTGTGTTTTTTCTGGCTCTTTATGTATTGTGAATCCCGAATTAAGCGTAATAGGCTTGTTTGGAAACGGAGCAGTATCAGTTTTCTTGCTGAGGCTCTGCCATCCTCTTTTCTTTTCTTGCTTTTCCATCAAGAGGGCAGCGCTCGGTTTGCTTTAAATCAGTGTGAGCACCTGTGCCCTCTTCCTCTGACGTGAGATACGAGTTTTAAGCCAGACCCATATTTATCTGAAACTCTTTGTGTAGGTGCATATTCCTCAGCAGCACCAGCATTAATTATCTCCCCAGAATCATGTTTTATTTTTTAACAGTGATTGAGTAGTTTGAGGATTATGCTCATAACATGATGTCAATTTGTCATTCTACTCTAAAGCCGGGGGGCGTGAAACTGTTTTTTCCCTCCTTCTAGTTTAGGTTTTTTAGGGGTTTTTTTTTTTGGTCTCATCAGCCTGATTCAGCTGTTAAAGTTAGATGTCGGCAGTGTTAAGTCTGCGTCCTCAGCTAGGCAGGGTTGTGCTTCCAGAATGGTGCATGGGAGCAAATTCTTGCTTGGAAGTGGGTGTCTGTCATAATTTGAGCATTAATCTATTCCCAGTGTCAGAATTTATTTCAATTGTTCACATTAGCTTAAATGTCTGTTATTAACAGGCATTTTTCTTTTCGCTCTGGCAAAGCTAACTTAAATACTTATAAATGTTGCTTGTTTTGCCTAAATTGTGGGTAACAGCATCGTAAATGAACTCTTTTCCTTGTAAAAAGCCTTCCTTCCATCCTTCCATTTGCCTTTCAGGGGAAACCTGAATTTCTCTAAGCACCAACTTGTTTTGCAGGTCAGCCCCCAGAGATAATAAGCAGTTCAAAACCAGCACAACCATTTCAGCACGGTTTAATGCGACTTTCAGTCTTTGCTTAGGAAAAGCTTCCAGCTGGGAGGGGAGCAGAGAGGCGATCATGTCAGGAGGCAGATCCTTTAGGCTGAGGCTATTGCCATCATTGACAGAAGGAGGGAAAAAGACTTTGGAAACTGTTTACCTTTAAAGTGGCTGTGGAAATACAAATATTCCTGACTTCTCGGCCCATCTGTAATCAAGCAGCAAAATCCGTGTGCTGGAGTACTTTTTTTTTTTTCCATTTTCTTGGCAAGTTTTTCTAAACTTAGGTATGTCTAGCCCATTAAACATCTGCGTGGCTGTGCGAAAGTCCATTTATACATACATAGATGTGTGTATGAGAACATGGCCCTGACCCTGAACTGAGCATCCCTTCAGCTTTTGCAGCCCCAAAGTGTGTCTGTGCAAAACCAGGTGTCTTACTGAGGGCAGGATCTTGAATATGCTGAACGGGGGAATAGTGGTGGAAAATTAATACATTGCTTAATCACATCTTGGGCTGTTACCTAAATACTCTGGTGTAGGACTGAAGGGCATCTTACTTTCCTCCATGGATGGGGCAGAGGCAGGTTTGGTTTTGTAAGAAGTTGTAGAAATAGATTTGAAGTTTTTGGTGTCCAAGATGCCCCTTTTACCAGTACCTGAGTTGTGTGTTTTCAAAATGGCTGATATGATTTTTTGTTGTTTTTGTTGTTGCGTTATTCTGGTGTGGTGGCTTTTCCCCTCTAGATCCTGGGTGTTTTCACTAAAGTTGTGGTGGCTCATTGGAGATAATGAACTTCCATATGGTCCATATTAAAGGCCATCTTAGTATTCCTATCTTAAATGTTCTATCCCATTTGCCTCTCTAGGTCTTGGTGGTTTCAGCTGAGTCTTTTGCTATCTGCAGACAGAGTGAGTCTTTAAAGTGTGCTTCATTGACCTCAGTAAACTGGAGGTTAAAAACCCCAAAAGTTGTGATCTTGAGATGTTTCTTTTGGGAGAGATTTTATAATAAGGCATATAAACTCATAAACATGCCGTGTTTCTGGATTAGTGATGCAACAGGGTGTGCCATCAGGCCACTTGGCATAAACAATTTTCCTATCTCTCATGTGAAAGGCTGGGAGGGGAAAACCAAAAGATGACTAAGGTTGGAGGAGAAATCTTTAAAATTAGTTGTGTGTGGAGAGAGTGGGTGCTTGTCCCATAATGCAAGGACTAAAGGTGGGTGTTGATGGCACAGGAGCTGTTCCAAAGTGTTAGTAGGTTTAAAACAAACAAAAATGTTTTATGTGTTGGGGTGAATTTATTGCTACAGCACTCTGAGGAGGTCGGCAGGGGACAAAAAGAGATTAGACCAATTAATGGAAAAATAGGCCCTTCTGTAGCTATTAAAAACCCTGGTCCAGATGCAACCACTGGCTCAGGAAGCTGCCCAAGTGCTGATTGTCAGAGCTGTGGCACAGACACATCTGTGTGCCTTCACTTTCCACAGGGTTTTCCTAAATACCCATTATTGTTCATGGGAGACACTGCCACAAGATTCAGTTACTTGGACAGATCTCCTCTTGTTTTTATGTTAAAATAATTTTTTATAATTCAATTCAGAAAATAAGATGCTGGATATTTTTGTTTATCCTTTTTTTTTCTTTTAAGGCTCATTCTAATGCTGGCATGCTTTTGTTGGGAAGAAAGTAGACATAGCTTGTATTTTCTTGCCCTTATTACCCCGATGGTGGGAATGGTTTGATGCTATTCATTCAAATTTGACAGGTGATTGCTTCTGTAAATGAATGCACTCAAATCATAATTGTTGCAACAGAATTGTTTGATTACCTGGCGGTAGCCTCTTTCTCTCTGATAGCTTTTGGATCACCTGTTTGCTGAGAGCATTTGACAGTCCTCATGTTTATTACCCAATTGAATGTCAGTAGCAATTGCAGCTAAAGATAAACGAAAATGCAAGTACTTGTTGACCTTGACTTTTTTCCACAAGATATTGGACTTGATGGCTCTATTGCTGTTGAACTGATAAGAGTTATAAACAGTAGTTGAAGGAAAATGTTTTATTCCCAGAGGAAAATACCATGCTGCTGTGGGAAATGGCATCTGACTAGCACTCTTTGCCAAATTTGCTTGGTTCACCTTCATTTAGACTGTGGGAAAATAAAATACAAATTTCCTTTTTTATTACTTTAATATCTCTGCAAACATGAATTCCTGTACTCTTTGTAAAGTTTTGTTGGCAGTCTGTGCCAATAACAGACAGCGAGCACGAGACCTTGCTGTGTTTTATGATGTGCTATAATGAGGATTCTCAATTCTTCCTCATTTTCGGGCTGATTTGATAATTACAGGGAGGGAGCAGAGCTTTCTTCTCCTATTCCATGGGAAGCTTAATATGTCTATAACCAACAAAGACTGGGAAATGTGTCTGCGGGTGGATGTTGTTGGGTTGGGCCATGCTGGTGGGAGTACAGCCTGTGGGTGAAGGCAAAGTTTATCCAGGTATGGAGAGATGATCCTTTCAGATGTCATGTTTACATCCACTTCTTTAGGCAAGGTCCCACATTCAGGTTCCTTTGCAGATTTTTGGGAGGAGGGGGTCAGTTTGGTGGCATCCGTCTCAGCTGTGTTTGCGGAATAGGAGGGATGAGCTCCTGCCCCAGAAAATCTTCCTGCTATAACCCCCCATATATGTATTTATATTTTTTTTTCTAATCCTACTGTGTAATATGAAACCTGAAAGGGAGACTACGGTGAAAACAGGAGCAGGCAATAGGCTTTGAGATCTTTCAGGATGAAAGTCACTGTATAAACATTATACATAAAAAGCACAAAAGACAGTGGAATTATATTCTTTAAAGCATAAGTCCTTCTTGTCTCAGCAACTGCTCTGATAAACTCTGTACAGTATTGTAGGAGCTTGTTAAAGCACTGAAATGCAGGATTAAGCAGTACTGTAACAGTTAGCAGAGTCAGACTAGTAATCTTATTGCATTGTAATTTTTTTTTAGGTAAGATTAAGCTGGCATTACATTATATGTCTGTGGGTGAGGGCCCATTCTTCAAGGGATTAATTAATAAGATCAGCACTGTAAGATGCTGACATAATTTTTTCTAAGCACATTGATGCACATGGGCTTTTGTTATTACTATTTTTTTTTTTCAATTTTAAATTCATGAATTAGATGGTGACTTCCTCTGGGCAATCAGGGCAGTCCCTGCACCTTGCAGCAGTGATGATGTCGGAGCCACCTGTCACCTTACAATTCATTGGGGACCACTTCTCACTGGCCTGGTGACCCACTAGTTGGTGCCATGAGAAATATTAGAGGGAGAGGCCTGATGTCCCTTCTACCCAAGCTGGGGTGGGATCGTAGGGCTGTGACTGAGCAAATGCCTGACACTGCTCTGGCAGGTCTTTGAATGAGGGTAAAACCTTGGTAAAATCTTCCAGCTTTCCACTTTGGTTCTTTAGCATGACACCTCCTCCATGTAGCCTTTGGTTTGACACACGTGAATTTTGCTGCTCAGGCCTGGAAGGTGGGAAAAGATGGGGAGAGCATGGCTGGGCCTGTGATATGCAGTGAGAGCAGTGTCACCTCAGGATAGGCACTGCCAGCCTGCCTCCTCCTGGGGCTTGGGAACTTCGGCATCACCAGGCGGTACCTGTCCCATCTAATAGCTGTGGGTTATATTTATTTATTTATTTATTTATTTATAACTTTTTTATATGTCATGAATATTGCTCTGAGTATTTGTTTATGTATTTTTTTAAATTTTATTCCTCTTGAGTGTTTAAAATCTCACACTTAGTTTGCAGTCAGTTGCTCTTTGCTGAAGTGTAATATGAAAGCGTGGGAAAGAAGAAACAGCATATAAATAAATAAAAGTACAGTGGGGACAGCCTTTTCAACTACTTGTCCCTTAGTCCTTAGCTTTCTTGTGGCTGATTCTGTGCCATGGGTGAGAGATGGCCCTTGCAACCCCAATACTGTGTATTGTTTCCAGGTTGCAAGTGCATCTTTTGCAGAAGGGCAGGAGAAGACCTACTAGGAGACACCACTTATGTCCTCAGAAAAGACCTAATGGTGGCAGATATAACCTAACTGATTCTTAAATCTTCCCTAGTGCTCTGAATAGCAGTGTCACATGGATGCATGCTAAATATATTCTGGAGTTTGTAGCATCCCAATGGACCTCGAAGAAGACATATCTTAGCTCCCTCTGGTCAGCAAGTGAAGGTCATGGAAGCAAGGCTTGTAGGATGGAGAGTCTTTTGTTGGTCTCATTGCTGTGCCAAGAGGATCTCCTTCCTTTCTCCCTCCCTGGCAACAGCACTGAGGGAGAAACCCCACAGTGAAGCTCCTGCTTGGATTATAGCACATTTACTGTCTTCCTAAAGCAGGGGAAAGAGGGAATGAGGTCAGCATTAACTGAAAGGCTTGAACTAAATTGCCATCACTGAAAATGGGGTTAAAGTTCCAGGGCACTGTAACGTCAGAGTGTAGCAGCCTCTTGCTAAAGAGCAGGGGATAAGATGCAGGCAAATTGCAGCAGAGAGGAAGAGAGACAACAAAGTGAAGTTGAAACATTATGTTCATGCTGTACTCCTTCTTCCTTCCCCACTTAGTAAAGCAGCTATTTATCCTCTCCTGTGCCTTCATCCTGCCTGTGGCAATGAGAATGCCCCAGGAGAGGCTTTTGTGCAGGATTCTGCCCATTTTCTCTTTTTGGTATCTGTCTGGACTAACCCCGTGCAAATTCTGCATGAGGTCAGATATGTAAAAGCAAAAATAGTGGTGATGTTAATTCAGTATAACTGTTGGATAGACTTGGTACGGTTTTGTGTTGTAGTTCTGTGATGGGCTGTAGGAAAGAAGGATGTTCTGTCAGTGAGCAGGCTGAGCCACAAAATCTTTGAATGTCAGTCTATAAATATTTATAATTTGTGTGTGTATTTGTTCATATACATGCTTGGATGTGACTACTTCCCACTACTACACATTTTTATTCTGTGAACCTGGCAAGAAAGGTGGTAAAACAATTGCCCTCGTGAAGTACAGGTCTTTTTTAAAACCTTTTAGAACCTTTCAAATTTCCTTTACAAGGAGCATTGTGCTAAATTCCTTGGTGTTACAGCTACAAGAAACAAATTAAGAAGCAGTGCTAACATTAGTGTCTCACCACATATTTAATCCAGATAAAAAACCCCTGAGGTGGCCATAATTTACCAGGCTGAAGAGTAGAGAGGGCTGGCATAGCCACCTCATCAGGAAATGTAAAGCAATGACTTGGTTTAATTTAATCCAAAGGATGTTGGTGACTTGTTTGAATTTAATCCCAATAAAGTAACCAGGTAACAGTCTGCAGGAGGAGCATGTTAGTCATGACATGGGTATATCAGCTCTTCACCACCATTAATTATGTTGGATCACTGAAAAGCAGAATATGCATATTATGCAATTTTACAGTATGGCTTTCCATACAAAATGTGTTAATATAAATTAGAATTGCTTTGTACAGATGAATTGAAATTCTGTGTGTTCTACCAGTATACACATTTTATTTTACTGTTGCATTTGGTGTAGGTGAAATGACAGTATTAAACTTAAAAGTGCCTCTGAAGTTGATAAATTCCAACTTGATACTAAACACATTAATACTCAGTTAAAATTAGCAATCAATTTACTTGAATATTGGAGATTAGCCAGGGATGGATCTGAAGTTGTATTAGGTATATCGTACTGGTCTGAATACATCATACACTGCTGCAGAAGCATTGTGCTAATTTTAGCTTACAAAGAGGATGAAGATAAACTGCCTGCTGCTAGTTTGCCATATGCTATCCTGGTGATAATATTCAAGTCAAAAATATTCTGCAGAGAGTCTTATTGTTTCAGTAAAAGAAAAGTGGAACAGAGTTAAGCAAATTTCTGCTCCGTAAATGTATACAAAATAATGAAATAAAACAAATCTCAAATGCTGGTAGATGAGATCTGTGAAATTTGTTTTGGGTTTATTGGCTTTCATGGGAGTCAACAATTTGTTTTAGTATATATTTGATCCAATTGTATCCATTTCTTGCATGTAAATCTTAAAATCAATCTAAATAAAAATCGATCTGTGTTCTGGTAGGCAAAAATATAGTCTGAGTTGCTCCTAACTAGTTAAGCCTCCCATCCTTCAAGTTTAGTACAGGAATAAAGTCTACTGAGCTAATTTTTCAGGAGCTTCTCCCTTTGTTTATTTAAAAACACAAACCCTATTCCGTTTTCCATATGGGGAGGATTTTGCTTCTCTAAGTTCACTGAGGAGCATTTGTCTTCTCCATCTGCACCCGTGGCCAGGAGAGGGGTGTGTGGGGAGGGGTGCCCGGACCCCCGGGGTTACGAGGTCTGGGGCGAAGCTTTGCATTAGCAAGTGGTGAAAAGCTTGACCTTCGAGTGACCTGGGTCAAGCAAACCCCCTGCTGAAGTGTCCCATTTGGACATGGATACCTGTGGGGTGAGGGAGGAGATAAAGGAAGGGGGAGGAAGATAAAGTAATCCCATTGACCTGGGAACTTCTCAGATATTACAAGCAAGGGAACATCAGGAATAATAAAAGAGCGGCAATATTTGCCTGCCCCCCGTATCTGTGTAATGTCATTTCCAAAGGGCTGGAGTAGATAATAGCAAATGTGCTTTCAAGTATCAGTTCAATCTCTTGAAGTGATGGGGAAGACTGGATGCTCTGATCTGGCGGGTGCTGGAGAGTGTAATACGATCCTTGTCACTGCAGAGAGAATTGTATAAATGGACAAAGATCCGCTGATTACATCTTTTGCTAAAGTGTTAAGTAAAAGATCTGGCTGTACGAGGTGGAGGGTCTACTATTGTCTGGTCTTGTGACTTGTTTTTATAGGAGTTTTCACAGGAACAAATACCCATTACTAAAATAAAAGCAAGTGGTGTGGCGGGTCCATATCATGGTAGGACACATGCTCTTGAGTCAGCGTGGGCAGGAAGCTTGGCAGGTCTGTCCCCCACCATTGCCATTGCATCTTTATCTCTCTGCTTCATTGTTTGCCACTGAGTGCCTGAAATTCCAGTTTCCAAGTAAAAACTTCCTGTTTCTTGCATTTACATTCAGTTTGGTAAGACATAAATTTAGTTATCTATCAAGGAGGGCTTTTTTTTCCCCCTCTCTCAAGTAAGGCAGAATAGGAAGAAGAAATTAATTATGATTGGGTGATAAGAGGTAGAATTTTGCATTTTCCCAGATTCTCTGTGGCAGGAAGCATGAGCTTGTATCCTTGTGATAAGGTGATGGATGGGAGCTAAATTCAGCCTTTCCATCCTGAGTAATTTTAGAATCAGCCCTGAAGTCCAGATCTCGCTTAGAAACAGAGATGGCATATTCAGACTTCATTAGCCATAGTTTCCTTGCAATAGCATTGCTGCTTGTAAGTTTTTACCCTTCTGTGCAGTATTCAAAGCTAATAGTGCACATATTCTTGTAGTCATCTCCATTCTGAATTTCCCTGTGGAGTTTCTTTCTCTCCATTGACTGTGAAGGGACTCGGGGAGGACTAATCACCTCGCTCAGACACTTAGCTTGGCAGTCTGACTTAAATGCTTAGAGTAAGGAGGGATGAATCTGTGCTAAAACTTGGCATTCTTTAGGAAGGAAATGTTTGCTCTGGGTGGAGAAGGAGAATAAAGTGTCTTGTATTGCTGAAGATCAGAGGAGTGGGCTCAGGCATTGTATGTGTAGGTGAGGCTGTGTCCTCTGCACGTCCTGAGCACAGTGGCCTGAGCATCTCATGACGCTTGTGTTTGCAGACCTGCATGGGTGGGTAACTGAAGTGTTCAAAAGTCTTAGAATTAATACAAAAAGATATATATTATTCAGGGGATCTTTATTCTGTCTTCATTCCCATGCCTAGCTGTCAAGAAGCCAGGATTCCAGCTTTCCCTAACATCAGGAGGTTGCTTGCTTCATTAGTGCATACATGGTTTTGGTTGAAAGTTTTCACATGACTCTGGGAGCTGAGGACTTAAATATATAACATGATGAATGGGGCTTGTGAAACTTTGTAGCAGCCCTTTGCTCAACCTCCAACTAAGCAGCATTGAGGTCTTGCATGGGGTGAAAGGCTCCCCGAGGGAAGCCTTGAAACAAAACCTGTTGCTGAGTTGAGGTGTTAGGAATGGCCATACAGAGCTTTGTTGTGCTGTTTGGGCATGGGGTCCTTTGGCAGCTGGCACTGCATCTGTCGGCAGTTCTCTCAGCACACCTTGTCTGCTTTTAAATGTACAACCAGAGTAAAACATGCTTCTACTCCAAGCTAACAAGAGGTACATTGGTCCGCTTAAGTGTACTAATATGCATTCAAAAGAGTTAATTTGTTCACTTCATTTTTGTAGTCACATTTGTAGCAATTCTGACTAGCAGATGAGGTACAGAGGTAAGGAGTTAATAATTTTTATGCAGAATATTGAACTCTTATTTCCATTTTGAAGTCCACTTTGGATGTTGTTCTGAAAAATACCTCCAAATGCCCCGTGTACCTGCTGTGCTCCAGAAACATGACATTCAGGGCTTGCTTCCTTGGGAGGCTGTGAGTACAAAGCCTAAGGATGGTGCTGGAGGTTTGCAGGCATGGAGGGAGGGCGGGTTACTGGCAGCAGCAGTGTGGGCTTTCATTCAGCAGCTTGTCAGCATGCCTTATCTGGGATCTTGGGGAATGGCTCTCCAGGGTAAACCCAGGGAAGGGAGCTGAGTGAGGTGTTTCCAGGATTGTCCTGGCAGAGGCTTTCTCCTGAGCTGTTCTGCTTGTTCTGCGGGAGTCATAACCAGCACAGATCCTTGCAGTGCCTCAGAAATTTTGGCTTTCCAGCATGTCTGTTGACTACGGTGAGACTTTGACCTCCTTATTTACAATTTGTGTCATCTTTGAATGGAGGAGTACAGCACCTGCCATCTTGAGCCTCTGCTTGCATGCTTTTTGGTGAGGTTCATGTTCAACCTTGAATATTCATGAAGTCTCCTGGGCTGGTAATGGGTGAGCATAGGCAATAGCTTCCCCATGATCTTACAGGCAATTGCCCTCTGCAGGTCATTATTGCCTGGTTCAGGTCACTGCTGAGATCATATTCCTGGCAAATATGGTACTTATGTAAAAGTATTTTCCATAGAAACTGTTAAGTATAGGTGAGGATGCTTTTTAGCTGAACTTTGAATTTCAACCCATGATTATAGATGAAAATCTGTCTCCTCACCTGCCTCAACCACGAATTGCAGGTGCAGCTGGTCAGACATTTAAAATGACAAAACTCAGAGCTGCTTTGCACAGAAACCAGCATCATGATTAGCAATGGTTCAGAGGCTGGCATTGCTGGCCACTGCTCGGATAATTGGCGGGTATGTGTGAAAGCCTTTTCCAGTCTCAAGAGAATCACCTGTTTTGGCATCGGTGTGTCTTGTTCCAGAATTGTGATGCAAAGGTGCAGATCTCTGATTAGAGACTTGGTTTTCTGCCTCAGAAGCCTTGGTGACCCAGTCTTAAGGCTGAGACACTTGTCTGCAGGTTCTAAGGCATCAACCATACAGCAAAAGTTGTGTACAGAGGAAAAAAGCAGCTCACACAGTTGGAGAACTCTGTTTGCTCAACATGCAATGAGTTTGTTAGAAGAGACTCTTTCAAAGTGGAAGCAAGAAGTAGTATTTATTGGGATTTATATGACTGTTGCAGGGTAATTTAAGTACAGGTTGTAATGCTTTTTCTTTCCATTGTATGCACATGTAAGTGTGTCTCTAATATATATATATTACAAAGCTGTCCTGACCTTCATCAAAATAGTCTGCTCATGTTTTGCCTACCTTTATCAAATTGCAGTATGAAAGAACCACTCTGATTCATATTTTTAAGGGATGTTATTCTGACCTCAAAAACTGATACTTCCTTAGCCAGTGCCAGAAAGCCCTTTCTGTGGTTGTAGTCCCCATTTTTTCAGCAATTAAGACTCAGGTGGCATCAGAATAAGAACTGATTTTAATAGCCACTTTAGCCACCTCCGTTGTGGGGAGGAAGCACGCAGAGCTTCTGCAGAGCCTCAGAGCTCTGCGGTGTGACCTCAAGTGACCAGACACAAAAACCAGTGCAACTCTTGAACGGAAAGGTCTACATCATCCAAGCTGTGCTGACTCTTGTCCAAGAACACACTGTTTACCTGTTCCTTCCAAACTGGTCAATTTTCTGCAAGGCTGAGATGTGGGGTTTGGGGGATTTTTTGCTTATCACAGTGCAACTTGGCTGGTTTTTACAGAGCTGCTCTTCACTTGCTTGTGGATGTATGTTGAGGATTGTGTTTTCTGTTTTGGCAATTGAAGCTGAACATTCCCACTATTGACCTATATATACCACCTCCTTTGTGTGTGAAAGTACTTATATATTCATCTGCAAATGTGCAGGCTGACCACTCCAATCAAACGCAACAGCTCTTACTGGTTAACTACAAAATGCATCTTGCTGAAGGCAATGTCTGAAAACACATTGCCATGAGCATGAAGCAGCCAAGCTTCTGTCTGGCCCTTGAGATGTGTACCCAGACCTTAATGAAGGGTGGGGTTTTCCTTATTCCAATAAATAGATTTTGTTTGGAAGGGTGAGAGGCAGAAAGAGAGAATGTATTTTCACAGTCCTAAATAAAAGGCTGTTTATGCCTAATACATTGGCAGAATTATTGCAGAGTAATTCATCCACGAGAAAAAAATGACCCTTGTGTCACTGCCAAGGTCAGAGAGACCTATGGTGATCTGCAGAGTAAGTTCAGGTCACCCAAGTTAAATCTGCCCAGGGGCCGTCTTAGCTCACGCACCACGTTTTTTCCGAGATTAATAAAAGCAAACATCTTCTATAGATGAAGGCAGGGCTAAAACTGTGGTCAACTCTCTCCCTTGAGCCAAGGTCTCCTGCTTTTCCGTTCTCCTTTCCAGGTTGTTCTTTTCATTTCCTTTCCATTCTTCTCTTTTCCTGGCATTTACAGGATGCTTAGAAAAATCTGTCTTTTCCTAAATGAAGCAACTGATGCCTATAAAACCTGCCTTGATTTCTGCATGGACAGGAAGGACATGGGGACATTGCTGGTGTGTGACCCGGTGCAGCATTGGCTTCTGCATGTGTGTGGTGTGTCCTTGCACATCGGCTGAGAAGCACATCTTGAAAGTTGAGGTGAAAAAAGATGGGGTACACAGGAGAAATATATTCCTTGTTAACCTCAGCTGAGAGGATACATTTGGCAGTTCTGAAGGTGAAGCTGGTGATTTTGTAGGCACTGTGAGGCTGCCTTAGGAGGAGACAGACTGAGGGGTGAGCTGGGCAGGCGAGAGTCCTCTTCCATCACCGGTGGGTGGAAGGGGAGAGACAAGGTCCTCAGCCCTTTCCACAAGGATGTGGTTGTTTAATCAAAAAAGCAATATTATTCTTCCTTGTGGTCTATACCTGCCATGGGGAAGCTGATGACTGTGGTTTCAGCCTTCTAGAACCTGAGTTTTTCTTTAGCTTCCTTGGTTACTCATTCATGTAATTTAAAGTACATCACATTACTGAAAGCACTCAGTTTTTGCTTTCTACACTTTTCTTCTGCTGTTGGTCATAATGGCAAATGCTGTGAATTGAAAGAGAGACCAGAAATAATTTTGGCTTGCTTTTTGAAGAATGTATACATTTTGTTTGTTTTTTCTTAAGACACTGGATGGCTTTTTGCTATGACCCAGCTTTACTTTGAGATTTCTGTGGGATTTTGGTTAAACACTCTTACAGAGTCCGGGAGAGATGTGCTGGAAAGGGCTGAGTTAACTCCTTCTCATCCTCCATCCCTTTCATAGTTGGAACTTTGATGCCACTAGATGTAGTGACATAAATAATAAGCAAATTCTGGAGTCACTAGAGGTTTGTTCCTTTCCTCCCATCAGTTTGCCTATTCAAGGTAATTCTGGGTAGGTAATATCTAGGAATATGTAGTGATGGAAGATGAAAGAGGTAAAAATAAGATGCTCATGCACCCGTAGGTGATATTCAGGGGAAGTTCTTAAATGTCCAGCATTTATCTGAGTTTTCTTTCACCTTCATTGTGTATTTTGGACTCTGACATCGGTTTGTTGCTGGATGATTTGCATTTGGACTTGTTGTTTGTTTGTTTTAATTTGGAAAAAAACCCACACCCTAAACTGTAACTGCACTGTAAATCAAACATCAAAACACCAGAAGCTGTGATAGAAAGTCGTAGGAAGCCAAAAACATAGCAGTGGCATGAATACATTAAGCTGGAGCCTAAGGGGATGTGCTAGCTTAGTAGGACTGAAGTGTCTGAAAGGACTGCCACTGCTTGCGTGCCCCTAGGTGGGGACCATCAGGAGAGCTCAGCTTTGGTGCTGAGCCTGGTGGCCAGTGGCCGTCCATGAGGAGCACGGTCAAGACCACCTCCCCATCACTGTTACTTCTCTGAAGGGCTATCCAAGCCCTCTGAGTTTTCAGGCTCTGCTGTGGGGGGGCTAGCTTCACACCAGCCACCTGGATGTGCAGAGGTTGTACCCTGACCTTGGTTGTACCCAAGGGATATTTGGGGTGAAAGTATTTGTAGCAGAAGAGTTAGCAGCCTGATCACCATGGTGCTCATTGCTTAAACCCTCTCAGCCTGTAGAGCCACAGAAGCTGGGCAGAGCAGAGGGCAACAGGAGCTGTGTGAGTGTCAGCAGTGTGCCTGCTTGCCGACCATCAGACCCAGTGTCACCACATCTTTGCTCTAAAACCTGACTTCAGGATTGTTTTTTCCTATTGTGGCCTTTCTTAAGTGCCACCTCATCAGAGCAGATTTGCCTTTTGTGTTGGGAGAGGAACAGTTGAGTGGCAGAAAATTTTATGTGAGCTTGGCTCTGTCAAATTTACTTCTTTTGGCTCTGCCTGCCCTTCTTGAGGAGCAGCCTCCCACTATTGTCATGGACACTCCAGAGTGACCAGCTTTTGCCAAGGAACAAGAACAGTGGATTTAAGGTGCCAGGTAGCAAGGAGCAGTGGGGACAGCACAGGGAAAACATTAATTCTGTCTGCACCCTTCCCTTAAAACGTCTGACAGAGGGATGCATATTTTATAATCCAGGTGTTTTTCCTGAGCTGATTACATGCATGACATAAGGTTTTGTCTTTGGTGGGCAAAGCAGGATGCTTCTGAGCATCCCAGACAGTGCTAGGACGGGATGAGGGGAGGGAATTCATGGTGCAGTCCAAATGCCATCCATTCAGTTCATGATTGCAAAAGTTTCTTAGAGAACAGGAGAATAATTGTTTTGGGTCCAACTCTTGCCCTGTTCTTATGGAGCCCAGGTACTGGAAGATTCCCGAGTCCCTCATGTTCTGACCCTCTCTGCCCAGTAGCTTAGGCCACCAGGCAGGTGGACCTCAAAGATTCCTTATGGAAGTTGTTCTTCTGTGTGGACATGGCCAACCCTCTTCTCTGCCCTCCTTTCCTAGCTGCCCTACCTCATAGCTGTGAGGTACGGGGTCCATGCACTGGGAATTACCAGGCTGCCTCACAAAGGTCTTTGGATTAATTCTCCGTAACAAATCAAAATTGTCTTCCTCTTGTTTCAAGTAAGAAGAAATGATTCATTTGTGCCATGAGGTCAAAGCCAGATGTCTTTTCACTAGCTACCCAGTCAGGAGGGTTCAGTGGCTGTGATTTTCTAGAGCAGTGGCTGCAGAAAGTGGATCTTCATAAGGCTGTATGAGATGATGGGTGATTTTTAAGAATGGCAGTGGAGATGCTGTTACTGTCAAAAGAGGAAAGGTAGATGAGATGGGGGCATTTTATTCTCATCCCTTTAAGTTCTGTCATTTATAGTTGCAAAGTGATAGCTGTATGTGGATAAATAGAGTATGTGATACAGGCCTGGCATGCAAAGTGAAGTTCAGTGTTAGTTTTCTTTCAATTCTGTCTTGGTTTTTATTGTCAGATGTAATTGATGGACTAGGGACGAGGAAGAGTTTTTGGTTTTGATGCTACTTTAAAGTGGATGACAGTAGAAGAAAACGTATTGAAAGAACTTGTTTAATTGACACAAACCACAAGGCAACTTCCAATGGGAAATACCTCATGTGGGTTTGGTAGGTCATGAATCCTGACTTGCCTGAGCTGCTGGAGTTACTCTCTTCTGTTTATTATGGCTAGATGATTCCTGTGGCATAGGGGATCCAGTTCTGCAAAAGAGGATTTGGGTCAAGCAGTGTCTGAACTGTAGCTCCTGCAGTGCAAGCTGCAGCTTAGACCAACACTGATTGGTCTTGAATTGGCCCAAAGTAAAATGCTTTAGTTTGGTTCAACAATCCCAAGTATTTTGGTTTTTCTTGCCCAACAAGTTTTTTTTTAAACTTTTTTCAATAGAAGAACCTCATTCTGAGTTACTTGGACAGTGTCAAGATTTTGGCACATATTTTCTGTTGTGCAACTTGAAATCTACAACATCTTCTCCTCTGGGGCAGGCATGTAGGCAGGGCCCAAGGCAATTTAGCTTTGTTTAGGGAAGGAAGCCTGCTTAAATGCTCCACATAATAAACTATTTCTACAGATAATGCATCCCTTAGTTTATGCGTAATATGCTTCTGATCTTTGCTTTGAGCCTCTTATAGCTGCTTGTGCTCAGTCCAAGAGTCAAGTGTCTTAGAAGCTGGATAAACACAAAGATAGAGCCAGTGGTTAAGGAGCTATAGAGATTTACAGAAGTTGACCTCCTGGACATTTGGGGTATTAGTTGGGCATATTTCCCCCATGGCAGAATAGTCCTATGTTTCTGCTGCTTCTTGTGCTCCTGGTTTACAAGGAAGTAAGTCTGGTGGAAGCCAGTGGTGGATTTACCTGTGTCTCAGTCATACTCAGTTGGCTTTTCATGGAGAGTGAAACTGGTGGGACCTTTACCTGGGAGATCCAACTCTCCTGAGCTGAGGTTGGAGAGACTAGGTTTCCTAAAAAAGACCTGTATTTGAGCAAAAGAGAGTATGACTGAAAAACAGCTTTTCCCAAGAAGTCATAGGGTTGTCATGGTGGCTCTTAGGTTAGGAAAAAAACCCCAACTTTCTAAAGCTTTTTGCTATTCTTGGTTAAAGCAGGATGATTTTCTATTTAACCAGATACTTTTCTGTAGGGTATTTGCTTCCAACTGCTCAAAATCAACTTGAGTTGCTGGCAGCAGAAAGTTGTTTGCTTCCCATGCAATTAATTGCTTTCTTTTTAGTATTTCATTTAGCAATGCACAGCTCCAGAAAGATGGCACAACTTACCCCTGATAGCGTAATCTTGTGAACTTCATTAAGCAGTGCTACCTGGTGCAAGAGAAGAGGTTTCCTTCATTTCAGCTATAAAAAGCAGCCAAAGAAATGAAAATTAGTAAAATCTGTGGGGTTTTCTCCCACTATTCATCAATCCTGTTTTTACTCTTTGCATAGACAACTAATTTGCTTGTTGCTTGCCTGAAGGGAATTCAAGTCAAAAAGCAAGGGTTGAGTTACTAGAAAAAGGTGCTCTTGTCTCTGAAGAACAAAGTACAATGAAAAAACTTAGAGAATCTGTCAAATGCCGGAGTGTAATTTATACTTGTCCCAGGTTATGCTATCTGTGGATATCTGTGTAGGATGTTTTTGCAACTGCATCCTTTAGTATCTTGTAAATATGGATACTGTCTGTGACTGACAACTTCCTACTGTTTATGTCATGGTCTGAGTCCTTGCATGAAACATGTACTAGCATCTCCTTGAGAGATATGTGCAAACCCAGACGTGGTATTTGTTCCTTGCTAATGCTCATTTTCAACCTTGTTGTTCCTCATTAACTTTTCATTAAGTATATTTGAGAAGGCTTTCTGCTTAAGGAAAGTGGAAAAAAAAAAAAGGGTCTTCATCAACACCACTTTTCAAATTCAAAAGCAGAGCTATATTAGAATTATAAATAATTTTTGGGGTGTTCTGTAGGCCATTCAGTGTGCTGAGACAATTGCCATTGGAATTCCAGGAGTGGGTGCTTCCTCACATCTGACTAATCACAGATCCAAACTGATGGAATTTTTTTTTCCTGATAAAGAATTGTATGGTTACTTTGTGTTTTCTGAAGTCCATTTTTGCTGGTAGTCCCATTCTCAGCTCATGGGCCTTGCTTGGGCATTGGCAGGTTGAGAGCAGTTAGTGGTTTAATATTACATATGAAATATATGCAGGTGTGTTTAAATTTTAAAATAATGTGTTTTGGGGAAATCTTCTAAACCTAAGAGCCTTGTAATGTTGAAACTTCCATTTGTCCTCAATGAATAGGTACAGCTTGGTTTAGCAGCTGGGCGTGTACCCACTGACTGTGTCAGTGCTTTCCAGATCTCTCCTGGCATATCTGAGCACTCAGCCCCTGTGCTGCTCAGCTTACCTCCTTACCCACCTTGCTCTTAGGAGGAATGGTCCTTTCTGAGTAGTGAAATTGTTCTTCTGTGCTTGTGGACACGAATAATAGCTGCCCTGACTCAGGTCAGAGTCATTTGGGTGTGACTTTTGCTCACTGCATTCCTGTGCCAAATTGGAGCTGGTTGTGTCAGAAACAAATTAAAAAATATATACATATAAAGAAACTTCCACATTCTTCTTTGATTGCCCAAGTCCATTTAGAGCTGGAGGTCTGAAATGATGATCCTTGTTCTGTTTCCTGGAAACAGTAGGTTGTAGCAGATTCTCTCTCTTTTGCTTCACAAAAAAAACTTGTTGCATCCATGGACCTGCTTTTTGAGAATTCATAATTTTGTACCTTATAGGAAAATTTCACACATAGTCCTGGCTTTGCTCTGCAAAACGTCATTGTGGTGAATGTGTGGGTATCCAGCAAACTGGAGTTTTGTTTCTCTAAGGGATAAGATACATACAGCTGTGGAAATTATAGTAGTTACTCTAAATTGGCATATGGCACAGAAGAAAGGTCAAGGAAAGTAATTTTGGCACTTAAAATCTCTCTAGTACATTTTGTTGCTTACAATTACTAATGAATCTTCATTTTGAGTTACCTGGAAAGGTTGCTAAAGAGATTTTGGTTCTTGCAGTAGTTAAAAGAGAAAGGAACCAACAGAGCTGTGGATGGACAGTAAACAGTTAAATATTTGGCTTAGATAATGTAGTATTTCTCATGATAGCAGAAGCAAGAATTTGAGGAACTTGTATCTAAATGCTTGGAAAAAAAATTATGATAAAATTTTAAAAAAAAGACACTACTGTAAAGACCATGAACTTTGGGCCATCATGTTAGGTGTTTCAGTTCATAGCACTGAACACATTGCAAATCTAGTACAGAAGTCCAAACACAGTGCATAATTAAGTTATATTAGCTCATGAAATACAAAAGTAAGTGCAAAATGTGAAATTTTTCTAGGAGGCAGAAACTGTTTCTAACAGGAGACATTTGGACACATTCAAATAAGTTCAACATAGGAAGCTTTTTAGTCAGTCTACTTAAAAGTTGATCCAGGCTTTTCCTAGGGCTTCTGGATGCAGATCTTTCACATTTTCTCCTGTGAACTCCTTAGAGCAGTGGATTTAGATGCCTGTCTAGAACTGGACTATAAAAGCTGGAAGCGTTCATCATAATTGTTTAGTGGACATTAGCAAAGTTGGTGCCCCGCTCTTACCCCCTCCCAGCAAATTGAACAAAGGTAGACCCCAAAAGCTCTCAGATCTCCTGGCAGAGATATGGGAAGCAGGCTTTTTAGAATAGTCTGGCTTACTTTGATATAAAAATACTTGTACTCCAAATGCAGATTTGATAGTAGGGCAGGACTATGTGGAGTGAGAAATAACCTGTTACATCTGGTGAAGGTATTTGTAGTAAAGCTGTGTGTGGCACTTTGATACTGAGATTTCTGGTCACTTATAATCATTTGAGGACATTAGTCTAAAGAGCTCCATGCAAAGGCATGGATTTTGTAGTCAAGCAAAGGGACAACATTTTTAGGATGTTTGTATTTCCAGTCTCTCTGAAATGTCTGTGATTTGGGATTGGGAATATTTCTGTCATATCTGGGCAGCCTCTATGGTTGAGGTCTGAGAGTGGATTTGGGAGCTGTAGTGGCTGAAAGTTGTCCGGCTGTGCCACACTGCCAGACTTTCCAGCGTCGCAGGGTGATGACATTTAATTTCAGTGTGCTGTGGGACTGAGGGAGGAGACTTTGAATCACCAGTAAACTCCTGCCACGACCATGGCTGCTGAAGGCGAGTGCCTGTGCCAAGTTGCTCTCCAGAAGCACCTATTTTGCCAACAAAGGTTTATAACATATCACCCGGGACAAAGAGAGCATTACCCACTCGAAGGACTGCTGTAAACTCAGTTGCCCTTTGCTGATTCTGCCTCTGATTTTTGGGGAAGTGGGAGGGGAAGGGAAGTCATAAGAGGCGATGACAGCGGAGAAGGGAACGCAGTGAGAGGAGCCCCTGCTGGCATGGCCAGCCTGACCCATTCAGCAGGGCTGAATACGATAAATGCTGCTTTATCCTTGCTTGAAAGGAACAAGATAGCACAGCCTAAATGCCTGGGTGTGCTTAAATAGGCAACTCTGGGACACTGGAGTTGAGGGCGTTTGAAATCGGAGCTCCCCAATAGCCAGGGAGCTGCCACAGGTCACCTGCCTCACTCCATGGGGACTGGCCCAGGTCTGGCAAGAAATCGTCCACGGACGAATTGTAGTACAAATTCCTTTCTTTGTTGGTTGGCCTCTTTCACTAGACCATGGCCTATAAAAAATTGTGTAAAAACAATTCTTAAATATTATTTGAAAGGGCAAACGGCCACGCTGAAAGGTTTGACAGTTTGACATATAGCGCCTGGTTCTGCTCGCCAGGGAACGGGCGTGCAGAGCCCGGGCTCTCCTTCTGCTTCTTACAGGCTCAGGGTTTGTTTTTTTTTTAAATAGCGTCTAGTTGCTGTGCAGAGTTGCTGTGCTCCCAGCAATTTGACAGGCAACGAGTCTGCTTCAGTAATCTTAAATCCTTTTAGACTAATTTGCTAGCAAGCAGAAAAACAGCTAGCACCTTCGGATCCAGCACTCAAAAACAGGGAATCAGGTATTGCCAATTAAAGTGCCATTTCCAACCATCATATCAAGACAGATTACTTGCAATTCCTCTGATAATGTCACACCATGCCTAAAGAGAAAGCGAGATGGAGTTTCTCTGTGGACAAAGGATCCACATCGCCCAAACTCGTGGGCAAGTGGGGCAGAGGGAGCGTGATGGGGATCGTGCACACACCCAGGCATGTGTGCAGCGTGAAGGCGAACGGTGTGCCCGCTTTGACCCCGGATAGCCATGGGCCATTCTGAAGAGCCTGTGGCCCCTCAGTCACTGGCCTACTAGTTAATTGCCACACGGACTTCGTGACACATGGGCAGATAATATGACATTTTCGGTTTCTGTCACTAGCAAACGCCACGGCGTTGCTTGCACTAGTTGCTAAGAAGCTGTCAGAAACCATTAGCAGCTGGCTAAAGTTGCCCTATGGCATTTCCTCATGGCATCAGCAAAACAAGCATAAATCACCCAGTGGAGCCTCCCGCTATACTAATGAGGCTGTAAGCTTGTTTATGGACTAGCATCATTTCTATGATTATTTCCACCTTTTCAGTTCGCCTTCATTTGGCGGCAGGAGAAGTCAACTTCAGGAACAGAGTTGCCACCGACATTTTACAAATGCAGTTCATAGCTGCTACCGTGTGGCTGGTCAGTGGTGCTTCAAGTTTGTTTAGTGATCTTTAAAAGGAGGAAAAGAGGAAAAAAAAAAAGAAAGGGAGGGGGGAATCTCTAGAGACCTCACAGAGGTGAATGTATCGAGTTGCAAAGTAGATGGAAATACTAAAATCCACAATTGACCATTTAGACTTCTCTCTGTGGTTTCAGTCTTTACGGGATCAATTTTCCATTTAAAAAAAGTGGAAGAGGTTAAACAATTTACAGACGTCTACTGAAGCATTTGCTCCAAGGATAGCCAGGCGCTTTCTTATCCTCTCCCTGCTTTTCACTTTCTCTAACTTGTGTCGGTCGAGGCCAGGGTTTATTGTTTTAGGCTTTTCTGAACATACACCAGTATTTACACTGGATTGAAAGCATTTGCTTCCAATGAAAATCTTGTCTTAGATTACAGCCCAGCAGTGTAATTTCCCTCCCAGATGGGAGTAAAGTAGCAGTATTTGCCTAAAAACAGTAGGAAGAACAAACTGTGCATTAAGCCAAGGCTGTTTTTGGCTTGAGCTAATGATGTAACAGAAACCTTTTATTTGGGATAGGTCACTGCCCAGGATTGAAGGAGGTGATCTGGCTCGCGCTTGAAAGGTTTCTCCATTGTATCTACATAAGTCTTCACTTAAAAAATCCTGTTCCTAATGCTTCTGCTTTCATACAGCAGAAATAAACAGGAAAGGTTCTGGGGAGTGTTATAGGTGGAATGCAGAAAGCTTTTCCTCCCCTAATGGAGGATATAATTCAGGTGCCCTGGAGGCATGCTTTCAGGAATTCTCTTGCCCGAGGTAATGGGAAGCTAAGGCTGCTTGAAGGCCTTGATTATCTATTGATGCACAAAGCTGGAAAAAAAGTCATCTCCCTTGGATTATAGTAGATATTTCCATAAATTATCAATGAGTCCTCCTCCCGTCAGGCATGAGGCAATGCCTGCTAAATTAATCTGGAGGGGGTTTGAAATGAGTATATTTTTTAAAAAATGGGGTGGGGGGGAGAGGGTGGGTGGACGATGGCAGGGAGGTGGTGAAAGGCAGTGTCATTAGGTTAGAAGCTTTTCATTTTTAATCAATGAATGCGTAATACTTTTCTTTTCCTTGTTTGCCTCTCGCAGACAGAAAGTAGATTAGCCCGTGGAATTTTAAATGCTGTTGAGTTGTTTCCTTTGCTCATGTTTCTTTTATGAATTATTATTTTATATGGTGAATTGCTTCTCTGTATAAAAGCCCTTTTTTACATACTGGGCTTTCAAAGAATTTGTCAGATATCTAATTTCTTTATAAAAGTCTTCTGTTTGTCTGTAACTACCCAAGGTTACTGTTTCATTAAAGACACAGGCCAAGTCATAAGGACAATTATAAATTTGCCATGGTTAGTACACATGCTAAGAATATAACACTAATAATAGCTTTTATTTTTTGGTGCTGAAAGCTGTTTAATAAATCATAATTATGACAGTCTACATCCCTGTTTAAAAAAATATATTTTATTTTTGTCCCTAATGGAGATAGTTTGTATTCAGCCCAATTCAGATGACTTTCTTGATCATTTTTGCCCGAGGGTGTAAAAAACACTTGCCTGATAACATCACAACTCCATGTTACTACAAATACAGTGTCCTTGGAAGCCAGGATATGCTGTTCAGTCCACATGCAGTGAATGCAAAGACTTATTTGCTCTGTGGACTTATTTATAAACTGCTCTCAGTGTTTGAAACAAAAATTGCATGCAAACTGGCCAGGCACTGCAACTTGTGCTTCCCTTTGGTCGCTAACGCACCAGCCCAGACCCAAGCTGGCTGTTACACTGGCATCCTCCCATAGACATATTGCTAATGTGATGAGAACTGTCTGAGACCTTCTCTGCATTTAGGAAATCCATTCTGGATCGGTGGTTGTTTCACAGGAGCAGACACCTATTATGGATATGGCACGCTGGCACAAAGCAGGGTATTAATTCCTAATGGTGCATGTCAAATTGGTGCCTACTTATCCCACTATGAATTTCTTTTGATTGGGGCTGGGAAGAGGGGAGGCCAGTTAGCTACCCACCTCCCATCAAAGAGTCAGGGGAAGTCAAACATCCACAAAAGACGTAACATAGGTAATGCCCAAATAATCTGGGTTTTTTTCTGAATTTGTTGAGAGAATATGATGTTGAAGAAAGGCTGTATTCACCCTGCTTTTCACACCCCAAGGCGGGACAAGGCACCCAGCTTCACACATGTCATGATCCCCATCCCACACCATTGATACTTTGCTATTTGTCAGCTCAGCCAAAGTAGCTGATTGGGATGAATCTTTGGGAAGTGACCTAGTGTGAAGAAAAGCCAGCATTTCCACCTTTGCAAGCTGGATGCTTGCAAGTTTTTTTATAATCTTTAAGCACTTTTTGGTTTGGGTTACAATGGCAGAGATGGCCACACTGTCCTTCAAGATAAACTAGAATGGGGCCGACACAGTTCTGAGACCCTCCTTCTCCCCATGTCTCTCCCCCCTTCCCCCATCCCCTCAACCCCTGGTGAATTACGGTGTTAAAGAATTTATACCTCATTTAAATATTCATGCAGTTTATACCCAAAGCCAGGCTTCGGCTGAAGAATATAAAGGTAGCATAAGTCAAAATTTGATTCACTATATTTACAGGTGACGGCTTGGACAACAGTGTAGCTTCCCCCAGCACAGGTGATGATGATGATCCAGATAAGGACAAAAAGCGACATAAAAAGCGTGGCATCTTTCCCAAAGTAGCCACAAATATCATGAGGGCATGGCTGTTCCAGCATCTAACAGTAAGTGAACTCTAGATCACATATGCAAAATAAAACATGGATAATGTCATAGTTGTAGTAGTCATAGAAAGCAAAAAATACGTATGATGTTGCTGACAGGCAGCTGAGGAACTTTTCCGAGCAGAGTTGTTGTTGCCTCATTTGCTAGATGCCAGGGGAAGAGCACAGAGCGTATGTTTTTATGGTTTTGGGTATTTTTTTGTGCGTGTGTTGTTTTTAGATTTGTTTGTTTGTTTGTTTGAGACACAGTTCTTAACAGGATGTCACTGCCAAATGTGATTTTTACTTAAAGCTTATATTGATACAACCTTGCAGGCCTGTCCTGCTTTGCAGCTCCCCTTAGCTGATGTGGGAATTGCTGTTTTGGAGCATAGAGCAGCATTTGGCCCCTGGTTCTGTGCTCTGGAGAACTGCAGAAAACAATTGGGGAGATTAAAAAACAAAGCCAAAAGCAAACAAAGACCTTATTCAGATGTTTGTCAGAGATCGTCAGAAGTCTCACAATGAAAGGTCTGAATGTATCTGGTTTAATAGCAAAGTATAATTTTTTCTTTGGGATGTTCTCATTCCCAGAGTGTAAGTTACCCCCGTATTTAATGTTAGAAAGTGGTGGGGGAATGCGCAGCTATTTCTGTTACCACAGCTACCTGTATGGAATTTTTTTTATTCCTGGGATTAGAAATCAAAGCTCTGGACAGGTGTGTGGGGTTAAGCTGGATGCTGGAGCTGCTTTCAAGGCTTTATATTGTGTACTACACCTTCTAAAGTTAGCTTTTGGAGAAGTATTTCTAATTCCATTCTCCTTTTTCATCAAATTGTGTTTTTATCCACTGTGGGGATTTGGGCTTTCAACCCCAGGTATTTTGTCTCAGCCTTTCAGTGCCAGGAGGATAAGGGCCCGGCAAGGGGTGCTGGGTGGTCTGCACATGGTAGTGAAGAGGGGCTCTTGCCTCTAACCCCAGTGGTTGACTCCTCTGCCTGTAGTTAGGGTCAGGATGAAGCGAGAAGCTGGCCAGCTTACCCAGCCCTGGTGGGAGCTCTGCCAAGGGTGTACTCGTAAAGAGGAGGAAGTGCTCATGCACATCACCCCTCCGTCCCCTGCTGAGCCAAGAAACCAGATATCTGCCATGACTCTTGTCAGCACAGGGATCAGGCAGGGAATCCTGTCCCGCGCTGTCCCGGGTTGCTATGAATGAACCTTCGTGTTGGAGGCCTGCTCCTTGCAGGCCAGCGAGGGCCTCAGATATATCCAGGTTAATCTCTCTCTCTGGCAGACTCCACGTCCGCTATGCCCCAGCTTTGCCAGGCCCTTAGCCCTGTCTGGTGCATTCAGTACCCTTGTTTCCAAAGGCTGAGGTCCCCTTGGTGTTGGTGGCTGTCCATCTGTAGGTCCTCACCTGAGATGAGTTGACACTTGGCGTCTCTCTGCAGGTAGATGTGAGGCTAAGAATGTCCACCCTCAAAACAGTCCAGTGATGCTGTGCCAGCACCAATGCTCACACCAGCCTGACACAGCTGGTTTAGGCTTGAGATTGAGGGGAGGCCCTGGAAGCTTTACAGGCAGGACAAGGCACACCAGGAAACATGGAGCAGCTGCATGTTAGTTCCCGTAGTTTCCAGGGAGGAATTGCAACTTAAGTAGTATAAATAGTTTTTCCTGGAAGTGGCCTGTTGCTGTGTTTGTCCTAGTAAATAAAACATCACCCAGGCCCGAGCACAGGAACGTGAAGGTCTATCCTGGCAAACTGTTTGAGCAGTCTTCAACACTTAGCCTAGGCCAGCTACCCCACTCCAGATGCCTTCCTGGGAATATGGCAGGAGGCTACAGGGTGTCTCTAAAAAGCCCTTGTGATGGGAACCACCCTGGGTAGAGCATATAACTACATGAGCTTGACTTGACCCTGCAGTTAGTTTCATGCTTAGTCCTTCTAACCCTTCACTGTTTTGCCTGGGTTAGATGCAGGGTTCTACTGGCTTTTCACTCTCCTGTGCAGTAATAGTGTTCAGAAGAGGAGAGTGCCTGCTGAGCTTGCTGCAGGGCTCCTAGCAGTCCCTGGGGGACAACATCTGGACATCGGCTTGCAAGGTGGTCTCTTCTTCTGGAACACTCAAACACAGAAAGAACCATTCCCCCCAGGACCTATGTAGTGCTGCATTTTCTACCTTGCAGCACTGAGCTAAAGCTTGCTGTAAAAATCCACCTTCCCAGCCAGATGAAGCATGTGTTTTTTTTGCAAGGCAGCTTTCTCCTCTCCTGGCAGCATGGTAGAGCCAGGCTTACCTGAACAATTCAGTAAAACAATTGGTTTATCCAGTCTCACCTTCTCCAAGCAGGACTTAGAGACAGACTCTAGGTGGAATCTTGGACAGTTTTCTCAAATTAGTATGTGTCTGGAGAACATTGTAGGCTCTTCCAAGTACTAGAGCAACAGAATGTGTTGGGTTGCTGTCCTGGCTGCAAAAAAACCCCAAACAAACCTAGGCCCAAATAATGGCTGCAATAATGGCTGCTCCATGAGGAGTAGGGGTAGGAGAGACTGAAGGAATTAAAACTCATGTTCATTTATGAGGGCATCTGGGATTCATGACTTCACTTATAACCCTGCACAGTGGTATGGTGGTGTCCCCAGCTGATATCCTCACTGCAGGAGGGAGAACATACTAGGAAATTGGAGATCCCACAAGTTTGTTTATTTATTTATTTATCCATCTATTTATTTATGAGTGGATTTGGTCTTTTGTAGGGTGAGCACAAGGTCCTCCCTAAAGTGGGAAGTGAGGAAAGATAAGGAGGTGGTTCTGTTCGGGCAGGGGATATGTCAGGACAGGTGATACTTCCCTTTTGTGTCCCCACCACTTTACCTGCCTTCACTTTGCCATCTGAAAGATGGCAGGGAGGAAATGAGCAGCAGCTAAGTGCAAAATCCAGCATCCCCTTGACCACTGGTGCTTCCTGTTTGAGGTGTTAGTTGGGAGACCTACTTTTCAAAAGCAATTTTTTTTTTCCTCACAATTGTAATATTAATACACATCAGTGGCATGGAATTAAATAAAATAGACAGTAATTGCTGTGTCTGTCATACTAATGATTACTGGTTGGAAAGACTTAAAATAAATGTTGGACAAATACAATATTTCAAAAGTGTATAGGTTGGGTTAATTCCTTCTATGCAGTGATTCCATCTCCAAGAGCATTAAGTCTTCCTCTGTGTGCTGACTTCATTTCCGAAGGTTTGTCCTCTAGTTCTCGTTTCTGGCTGTGGAGGAAATTCTTTTCTTTCTCTCCGGATGCTGAAGTGTTTGGGCAGTAGTTCCCACACAGTGTCAGGCTCCAGCCCCCCCAGTATTTTGACTGATGTGCAGAACTGAGTTGACATATGCCCAAAGGGTAGGCAAGTGCTGTCCTCTGCAGATGCAGGCAGTGTGCTCTGAAGCAATTCAGGGGAGAAATCAGGGGATAAATTCATTCACATTGCCTTTTTTTTCCCTCTTGGAATAATAACAATAAAAACAATCAGTTAAAACAATTGTAAAAGTGCTGACTAGACTCACACTTAGGACTTTGCAGGACTTTTTTTTTTTTTACTTTTTTTTTAACTATTCTGATTTAATTCTGATTTAAGGTCTGGGTTGGAAGAGCTGCTCAGGTGGTTTGTTAGTTGGACAAAATGTAGTTGTGGAGCTTGTTGAAATTTTTCATGGTAGATTATGACACCAGCTGGTAAATTAGGAGTTTTATGAAATCTACTTATAGGATTTTGCTATAAATTTGAGATGGAAGCTTGTTAGTATCTGGATTAAAAGAAAAAAAAAATAAGAGGAAAGCTATTAATAATTTGGTGAAAAACTGTTCAAATTGAGTCAAAATTGAGGAGAGGCTTGTGGAGTGGCTTCAGATGAGCATCAAATGCCATGGCAGGGGCTGAAGAAGGGACTGGGACAAACCAGTTCTGTGCTGCTGCTTGGCTTCAGAAAGCCACTGTAAGGATAATTTCAGGGTGTGTTGCAGCCCAGCAATGTTTTGAAGCCTTTTAGATGTTTAAGAAAAGATTAAAACATTATTTCTTGGATCACTTAACATTCAGGGTTCATCTCTCCCCCCAATTTTTCAAGTATGTCTCCTTACTGTCATGTATATCTCTCAGCAGGGATTGCAAAATAAGCTTGGAGTAAGGGAAGGGGGAATTAAAAACTAATCTTGCTTACAATTAAATCTGTGTAAATGTAATGGTGGCAACGGGGTTAATTTCTGCTTCAGCCCATCCTAGGCTCTTGTCCCAGGAATGGTATTATTGGTATAAATTGGTGTTTGTAATTGGTGTAAATTCTTTTTTGTTCAAAACTGGAAGAAGGGAGTTTGTGGGGTGTCGTTTCAAGGGGCTTTTTTCACTCACTGTGAATAGACTGCATCCTTTAAATCCAGCTTAATTTAAAATATTGGGATTCAAACCTCATTTTGGGGATTATACGATGTAATTGGTTTGTTATATGATGAGTATTTGATGATCTTCACGTTTATCATCTAATCAGGCAAAAAAAAAGCCATAAAATTATAATCCCAAAAGATGTTTAATAACAATTTAAACTATTGAAGGCTTTATTTAAGCACATTAGGGGATTATAAACTACTCTTTTTTAATGGTGCCAAGAGGTAGATTCAAGGACTTCAAACACCTTTTAAAAAACAAATTGCCGTGATTTAAAAAAAAATGGATGGGCCGAGGATTTCTTTCATGTAAATCCCATAATTTAATCATTATTTTTAACTGCTTTTAAAACAATTTCCTTAAGAGGTTAAATCTTACTGAAATGAGAGACTGAGCAGAAAGTAAAAGACGTGGCTGAAAGATGTTGACTTTAAAGTGAAAGGAATTTTTCTATTGTGCATCTGGATTTTTACCCTTTACTTGTTACTGGATGTCATGCTATTAAACAAGAAAACTTATAATAAGCAATATGCAATCTATTTAGTGAAGCTGTTATTTGTAACGAATTTATTGGAAGCAGATATTTTAAGGAGATGCTTTATACCTGAATCTAGCTCAGAAAAATAGTCCCCATCAATAACACTTCAAGAATGTTATTGTGATAGAAAAATGATATTACACCATTTAATTATTTAAGTTTTCTTTTTGTATGGATATTTTACTGGTTAGTAACTTTTTAAAGTTCAAACAAGTGGAGTTCATGTCTTTTCTCATCCCTCCATAGTTAGGAGATTTTGCCTCGGGAGGAGCATGGGGTTAATTTGGCTGTCTGCCCTTACTCCCACGTGGGGTGCTTGTCTGGTTTTGGAAAGGAGCATGGTGAAAGGGTAGGTGGGTACAAAACTAGGGTACTGAAAACATGAAAAGGGCAAGATATTTGGCTAAACCAAGTTTTCTTTGTTATCCTCTTGAGAGGTTTGGAAGTATTAAAACAAAATAGCACCCCCTCCCCCCTTTCCCCCCAAAAAGTACAACTCACAATGGGACTCCATCCTGCACCAACTGATACTTGCTCTGCAAAGTGCCAGAGGGCTCCTGGAGCTCATCTGCGTAACTGGGGTCAGATTTCCATACATTGGACTCAAAATGGGTGGGGGTGTCCCCCCGCTTTATCCCAAATACGCAAGTCTCCTCTTTCACTTGATTTTATTGTGGGCAAAGCTGTAAAGAGCTTTCTTCCACATCTGCAAGACTTCTGAGTGCCAGCTGTCCCAAATTCCTGGGAAAAGCCAGGATTTTTAGCTTGCCTTGAGTCACTCATGCACCACCATCCCCTTGACTGGGAAGGTGAGACAGGGCTCTTCTGCTCTCAGCAGCAGGAGGACTTGTCAGATCATCCAACAAAAGCATCTAATGCAGGTTGGTGCAAGTAACCCACAAGGAGGGTCCTCAGCTCCCTTCTGCTGGGGGAGGTGCTGTGGCAGTCATCTTCAATGGCAAAAAGTGGCAAATATTATTATAGGAGAAGATAATTATTCTGGGGCTTTGTCCAAATTATGTTGACAGCTCCAGAAAGGGGGACAAACAGGATTTAGGTAACTGGGTTTGAATTAACTTTTTAACCCTTCAGACCTCACAGAGTTTTATGGAGGACATATGGAGGACTGTTAAAACCTTCAGCATTTTCTTTAATCGTCCTCAAATTTGTAGCTTTGACCTTCTGTTCAGCCTCCAAGGATTGGTCCATTTTCTAGCATGAGGGAATGTTGCTGTTTTAAGAGAAAACAGTTATTTTTGGGGGATACCCTTGGCAATGCTTCTCTTGGTCCAGTTTCATGATTTCTTGGAAAGAGCATGTCTCATGTGCACCATCTTGTAGATTATTTGTCAGCGCTGAGTGGTGCTACAAACCTTTGGTTTTAGAACAGAAAAGAGAAATGGAGGGTGCTTTAGTCAGTTAGTTCAAGGAAAACAGACTACTTACTTAGGCTCTTCTCACATTCAAAAGTGTGGTATAGTTACAGCATTTGTTTTTTTCGTGTCTGTGATTTAGTCCCATTTCTCTTGAAGACAGCCATCATGTCTTAAACTACGGGGTATGCGGCATCTCATCGAGGCTCCTCATGGGTCTTGGGAATGGCAGTGAGCCAGGGAAGTCTTTTGGTTGAAATCAGAAGGTAGACAGCTACCTGGGCTAGATTTGAGAGAGAGAGAGAGAGAGTGTGTCTATTCCCAAAAGGATTTCCTACCTTTTTCCCAATTTCCCCCAGTTTCTACTTTGGAGGCACTGTTGTGCCAATGTGGAAGCCACCAGCACATTAAAGAATTTGAATTATATGGAAGCTGCTGAAACACATTAGTATTTAGACACTAGCAGAATTTCATATATGAGCAGAAGCAAGGGAATACTGAAAAGTTGAAACATGACAAACATTAATTCAGATGCTAAATTACGCTTGCTCTGATTGTACTAGAACTCCTTTTGTTTGCATAAATATTCTCGGAAATCAGTATACCAGCAAGAATGTTTGCAGTAATAAGAATTTTTAAGTCAGCAGTAGATGCTTTGCTTTCTTCTCCACCCTCTCCTTTCTTTTTATATTTGCAGCTGTGATATTTTGTGTGTGCAGTTTCATTTTTGAAATTAGCCTCCTCCAGTCAAGGCACAGCAATGTGTTACATGATGCACTGTATTTTTTCAGTCAAAGCAGACATACAAAATTCAAGTATCATCTTTGGAAGGGGGACAGAGAGGGAGGAAAAACGTGTGGCCACCAATTTTTAAATCTGGAGGTATCCATGGAAATATTTTGGCGAACAATTTGCAATATGAAGTACGCTAAAGACAGCAATAGTATCTTGGCAAGCAGTGGGTGAGCAGGAAATGAGGATAAATTAATGGGCTTGGTTGTTCATTATTAGTTGTTTATTTAGCTTGTCCTCTAACACAGTTGCTACAAAAGAGCCTATGTTGATTCTCAGATATGCTTATGTATATAAGTGCCAGTGTTAATTTTGATTGGAAATCTAACTCTTGAAGCAGTTTCACAGCATGCCAGTGTGCTAGCAAATGACTTAATCAGATCAGGTAAAGTGCCAAAATATGAGGCACCAAACCAGTTGGGTGCATATCTGATGAGATGTGTTAATCTGTGGTGTAAGATAAGCTGCCTTTCAAATAGGGTCACATTTGGAAGTGGTACATCAAGTTGTGTAAGATGCATTCCCTTGGTCTGGCGTGTGGTATCCTACATCTGTTTGCATGAACTTAACCCTTGTCTGGATGAAACAAAGCAGTGATATTGTGGTGAATATAGTCTGCTTGTTGCTCCAGGACAGGCATGAGAAGTGACTTGGTTTTTTACTCATTTAAAAAAAGTTTTGCTTCCCTTTTCCTGCATTTACCTTCAGTTACACAGAATCTGCACTGTTACAGCTTACATGCTTTTTCTCCTTGCATATATTCAAGAGGCCCTAATTCCTAATATTAAGTACTTATGTTTACTGTTCCCCCATCAAAGTTACCCACAAAAAAATTTTCCTCTGGAAGGGAAACTTTTTTTTCTGGTGGTGTAAGTTAACATTTTCCATAGATAATGCCATCCTTTCCAACAAAATGCTCAGCCGAAAATCCAGTTTTCAATATTCATTGAGTCGTTATTCATGGAACAAATGTATTCATAGAATAAGGTTGGAAAAGACCATCTAGTCCAACCAATCTTATTGATGAGTCATCATTGTACTTCCAGCTCCTCACCGTGTAAGCTACAGCAGTGCTAAATATATGTGTAGAGAGAAGGTAAGTAGGCAGAAAAGAGTTTAAGTTAATATGTAGTTATCTAATTTACCTCGCCTTTTGCATCATTGCCTGATTTAGACCCAGAGTATTTAGTAGAGTGCTCGTTTCACTTCAGTGGTGGGCCATCATTTTAATAAGGCAAGGTCTAGGAGGCTTACCACTTCATCTTTTGCTTTATGAACCAGAAACTTCTGCCCAGAAAATACTTCTCAGACTTTAGATATAGCATTAATGTTTTTTTCTTGGCTACTGGTTGACCTTTTGTGATCTTACCTGTACAGCATTTGGAAGTACTTTTAAAAAAACCTAACCACAAAAAAAAAACCAACCTCTTTTCACAATGGTGCTCTGTCCCAGTGATGCAAAAAGGAAAAGTGGCACTAAAGTGGTCATTTGAGTCATACTAGTATAACCAAGGGGCTGCTCATGATATGAATTTGTTTTCCAAGAACTTTTTCTGAACTGAGAAGGAAAATAGTGGGACTCTGGCTTGGGTGCCTTGTTCTGTTGGTTGCTCTAAAGTCAGCTTTGAAGGAAGAAGGAAAGAAGGAAGGAAACTTCTTCCTTCTTCCTAGGTCAGACTTATTCATGTCAGCCAGAGCTTTTGGGGTCCCTAATGATATTTTTGGGAAGGTAAATGCCTTATTAGATAGTCTGGCTAGTTAATAGATTAGTTGGCAGAAACTCTGCTTTTTTGCCATGGATTTTGTGCTGATCCAGGAACTGCACTGTGCTTGTGTGGGAACAGCACAGAGGATAAACCCTTGATTTTGTTGCTGAAACCTGAGCATGGGTCTGTCAGTGCAGCAGGTTGTAAACCCCAGAGGGCCGTAAGCTGCAGTTGGGGTCAGAATAATTTTGAAAACTGGTAATAACCCAAACCTTAGGATTCGTATGAATAAAATGCAATTTTAGTAATGTTTTCATAAACAGCAGTAATGGTGGCATTTTAGTAAACAGTGGCATTACTTGCATCAAAATTGCACCACATTGGCTTTTAAATTACTCCACCTGTCTGTGTGAATAGGATTTTCAATGTTGAGGCACACAGACAGCTGCTGCTAATGTTTTTTTGTCTCCCTGTGCAGATAATGTTGGCAAATCTGCAGCCATCAAGGCTGGTTTCTGATGTAAAATGGTACCTGACCTACTGGCTCTGGTGCTACAAAAGGAACAGCTTTAATTACTAATGGTCGTGTTTTAGTTTTGTACTTGTTGATGTACAAAATGTCATCTTAGAGCAGTGTAACCCCTGGTTCACTTCCACCAGTGATGGTACACTGGCTGCAATTATTTTCAAAATAATTTGTGTTCCTTGGTGGCAGCTTGCAATCCTGCCTTGTTAACACTCAGATAATTAGCAGGGGTCTGGTCCTCCAGGTCCCTGTGCCCCCGAGTCTCAGTGGTTCCCCACACCTCAGAGGGATGTCCTGGACAAAAGCGGAGTTGTGCTTACAAATCACACTTGATTTATTTGCAGGACTGTTCCCTTCCTTGGTTGAAGTGGGTGTAATGCCCAGAAATTCAAGGAATGAATTTTGTCCTCTAACCCCTAGTAAACCAGAGGGGTTACGTGGAAGCAAAGTCAGGGCACGCTGCCTCTCTTCCCAGCTATAAACAAAAGGATAAGGCTGATGCACTGCCTGGTGCCATTTTGCTGGGTTGAGTTTGATCAGGACGATCCAGTTACCAGCCTCATGCCAGGCCTTAAAAGGGTTAAAGATGATAATGGTGCCATTAAAAATCCAGCTTGCCAATGAGCTATTTGGTGCAAATGGTATAAATATAAGATACACTTGTTTGGCTCATTTGCAAGCATTCTTTTTGACTTCTTTCACACAACTGGTGTTTTTGTGTTTAATTTAACAAGAAATGAGTAGTAAATGAAAGCTGCTGCCTGAAATCCCACTGTGAGCGTGTTTTGCACTTGGCTCCCCAGTGAAAAGGCAATTTGTGAAATTATGTGATAGAGTAATTAGATGAAGCCAAGGCTTCTGATTGTTGCCATGCTTATGTGGTAAAGGTTTGCTGGGGAAAAAAAAAAAAAATCGTGGGTTATTACCCTGGCAAGTTGGCTCAAAGCTTCTTCATTTATTTGTAAACAGAATATTTAGTGACCGCATAGGAAGTAGCTGTAATCACCAGCTCGTAAAGAAACCACAGCAGAGCTTTTGGATTTTTACAGAGTGCTCATGTAAAATTTAAGCTGGGAGGCAGAATCCCTGTTAATGTAATTAGGATCTAATTTACCACCCTTTGCACACAGATGTAATAATGTCTAGATATTTATTCTATCTTTAAGCACATTACATATACCTCAGTGCAGCAGTTACTGAACAGAAACAGGTGTGAGCACTTTCCAGATTCATTTTTACACTATAAACACACAGCGATTTAAGGGGAAATATTTACCAAAAAAAAAAAAAAAAAGAAAAAGGAGGGGAAAGAATGTCTGCAAATGAGGCAGTAATGGACAGTTGCCCTTTATGTACTGATGGATTTCTCAATGGTTAAGTAAATTAAAGCAAATGCTAGAAAAATCAATAGGCTTGCAGAGTCTTGGTTGTGCCTCATAGACTTCAGGACAGAATGACAGATGTGGTGCATATGACCCATTTAAGTATTAATGCTTGGGAAATTGCCTCTGTGTGCAAGGTTATAGGCCTAGAAATATTGTTATATTAAATTACAGACAATGATATTTTTAAGTATATATGGAATTTATACGTTTCAGTTTAGTTGCTCTTCGGCATTACATTTGTCCTGGAAGATTAGTTGCGGAGTTGTTTCTCTGGAACGGTAAATCAGGTTTAAAAAATGTTTGAGCACTGAATTGTCTTTCCAGGGCTGCTGCAGACCGGCGAACGTGTTGCACGCTACAGGGGGACGGTGGTCGTCTTAAATAAGAGCCACACAGCCAATGTGTTCACTAGCAAATGTAGCATATAAGCGAGCCTAAATTAAATATCATTAAAAGGCAGCTTTAGAAATGGTGAGAGGGC
The DNA here is from genome assembly GCA_013398175.1 of Climacteris rufus. NCBI lineage: Eukaryota > Metazoa > Chordata > Aves > Passeriformes > Climacteridae > Climacteris > Climacteris rufus. The sequence continues at coordinate 111,880 of VZRZ01006755.1, read as the reverse complement.
TGGCGCGATAACATAGGGTCGCTGTTAAATCAGGTTATTCTGTATGACTAAACACAAAGTGAAATCCAGAGTGTGTGGCCAAGATGAGCTAAGTAAGGTAACCACCAAGACGGATCTTTCTCATCATCTTCCCCACGTGCAGCAATTGGAAGGGGCGAATTTCCATGGGCAGGATGAGTAAAAACTGACCCCATGCAGAAATTCTCCTGAAATAGAGATGTTATGATTAATCCAAGCAGGCATATGAGCTCTAGATGATATAGTGTTTGCCATCTCTGATTTCTGTCATTTCTTGCTGTACTTCCACCCAGGCAGCAGGGAAGTAGACCAAGTTAATTGTCTCTTTGTGGCATCTCTGGCAGGAAGAGCGTGAAAATAGCTGGGACCTTGATTTTGTTGTTGGCGTGAAGGCAGAGCAGTGTGTTGGCTGTGCTTGCTGTGGGTGACAGCCCGGCATACCTTGCCAGTTATCCTGACTTCACCCCAAACACCTGCTTCTGTGAAGGGAGCAGCGGATGCATTTTATATACAACTGCCATGTTTAATATTAGAAAGGAGCTTTAGACTTTCACAGTAACACTGCTATTCCTTGCTGAAGCCGTTACATGGAAAATATTTTTGTTTTCCTTTCAAACAGTTTTCATGTTTTACTTCCATTCGTGCAACAGGAATTTTTTCCTTTTTTTTTTTTTTTT
>VZRZ01006755.1:70409-111172 GCA_013398175.1 Climacteris rufus | reverse complement strand
TTTTTTTTTGGTTTTTGTTTTGTTTTTTTCCTTGATTGTCTGTGATATTTCATGTTTGGATACCACTGTCTCCCTTCTGGCTCCCTCTTTTCTCATGTTTTCTCTTTCTTTTCCCTAAAGCACGAAAGCTCACGGGGAAATAAAGCAGACTCATTTCTACAGGGTATAAGGGCTGCACACTGCTACTGGGTGCTCCAGTGAAATGATGACATTGTGGAGGGGCAGATTATTTCTTTTGGGCCTGCTGAGGACTTATTTGTGTATTGAGGCTGGATGAGAGCGACTGGTGCTGAGGGCTGTCAGGCCAGGGCTGAGTGATGACAGACCCTTGTCATTTGCCCGCATTCAGCTTCATTGCTATGGTGACAATATGTGGTGATGAAAGTTGCTGCTGAGGGTTGGACAGCATCCTCCATGGTTGCCGTAGCCGACAGCATCTTTGCAACAGCGTGTTTGAGCTGCTGATGGCCCTCGGTGTCAGAGCAGCATCAAATCTCTCATGACAGAAACTCTCCACAGCTTTTTGGGTCCACAGGGTTATTGCTCATGGCACCACCGCCTGTCTCAGCAACTTCTTGCGTCGGTTACAAGTATTGTCTTTACCTGTTTTAGTCATCTTTATGTGCCTCGTGGTGGATTTCCCTGATTTATTTTGTGTGACACACAATCTAGGTGAGCTGGCGCTTACCTGCACAGCGGCACGGGGTGGCCATGGTCCTCCTCCTGCCGCGTGTAAGGCAAACACATTAATCAGCATACAGGCAATGGCTGCTTTCATTAAATATACGTGTGAGGGGCCCTGGTGAACGGGCTCTTTTGTTTCCCACCAAACCAGAAGGGATCAAAGGTCAGCAGGAACCCAGAAGCCATCAGTCAGGGCGGGTTTTGCTGAATCCTGGGGTCGTCAGCTCCATAGTCACCCCTGGCAACTTGGGCTGCTCCCTGCTTGCTTTCCCCGCTGCCTGGTGCAGAAGCGGAGCATCCGGTCTCAGTTGCTGTAAAAAGATTCTGACATAAAATCAGCATTTGAAATACAGTGTGAGCATTGCTGTGCTCCTCTTTGTTATCCAAGTCATTTGAGGGTGAGATTACAAAAATGATAAGTTGGCTTAGTGGAGATCATTTTGCTATGTTCATCTTTAGGATGCATTTTAAGCCTGCAAATTCATTTTTGGGTTAGTAGCAAATGGCAACTTGGAAAGAAGCAGCAGCATTCTGCTGAAATGTGCTTCTAAACTTCTCAATATAAAAGTTCACTTTTAAAAAAAACTTCTGGTATGGCATTTATTTCCTTTGAGCAGATCGATTTATTTTCCCTCCCCTCCCTGTGATGTTAAAGTACATTTGGCAGTAATCAGTTTATCCTTATTAGAAGCTGTGGTAAAAGGCAGAGTTGCTGAGTCAATTCACTCCATTTACTTCCCCTATTGAGCCTTAATGTGTCCCAGTCTCCACCCCTTACAGTGAAAACATCATCAATTATAGGGCTGACAGGAGCCTGGGACTCAGTGTAAGTTGCTCCTTGGGGTTATTCATCTTGCACCAAAAAAACTAGCACTCAGCAATATTCATCACTTCCCTCTACCTAAAATGATTGAGTAAACAGTGAGGTGAATTATCAGAGGGGTAAAAAAGGGGGAAAACTGAGTTTGAATATGTTGGAGGCAACTTTGAGCTCATATGGCAGGAGAAACAGAGCCATCAGCTGGCATGCAAGCTCCCCAGCACTATTCAATATTGCTGCTGAAGCTGGAAGGAGACTCAGTTATCCTTCCTTGTGGTGCTGCTTCTCATAGCCTGACCTGCAAGAGCTTTTCTATTTTGGCACCTGGGTTGGAAAAGCAAATTCAACCCTGGAAAAGCAGCTTTAGCACTGGTGCAGCAGAGATGTGCTGGGCACCCAACTCTCTGTCAGCTCCTGAGGGTGAAATACATTTAAAACACTGCTCAGTTTACTCCAGTTTGATCCCATGATATTTGTATTTATTCCAAACATCCCAAATCCCCTCTGGTGGGAAATACTTCAAAGCAGGATCTTAATTTTGTAAATGTGATATGACAAACCCTGTTTCTCCAAAACCTCAAGAAACGCAAAACATGGAATAGAATGTGCTTTGTTACCATTACCTCCCCTTCCTACAAAACAAAGCAAGAAAGCTCATTCAGCCAAGTGAATCCAAACATGAAAACTTCAAACTTTGGGCTTATTTAAATTTTCAAAGTTATCTTGAAAAAAAAGAAAAAGGCTCTGCTTTCCTTTGCCCAAAAGTATAATGCAATCATGATAAGGCAGTAGAAATTCCCTTAGCCATACACCTGGTTTGTTTTTATGCCCGGTGCTGCAGTTAGATGGTTGTCTAAATAAACAGAGATTAGGTGGAGGGCTTTATCTCAAAGCTGGCACTGGTTATCACACTGCTTCCTCCCACTCCCTCCCTCTGATTGTGAGTTGTATAAGAAGACTTAGCAGGCATAACTTAGAGCCGATAACCTTTGAATGTTAGTTCAAGGAAGCTGTGCCATAGTAACAACAACAAAAAAAGAAATTATGCAAACTCTGTCAGAGTCTATTCAAACGACTGGTAATTTGATCGTAATGCTGATTTAAAAGAAAAAGTACTTGGTAAGTGTTTTGCTCTCAGAGTCCTATTTGAATTTAGCCTGATCAATAATTTTAATGTTTGAGCAGTAGTTAAAAAAAAATATTCTGGGAATAAACTCAAGTTTGTTCTTCAAATCATCTCTCCTCTGGGGGTCTTATTTTAAACTTGCTTCAACGAAAGGAATCTCTAATGTTTCATTTGGCCAAATTGCTCCAGCCCTGCAGTTGAGGGTTGAATTGATCTTGATGCAACCCTGGAAGAAGACACTGTTGACATTTATATTTGATGGTAAATGATACATATATATACCCAAGCAGGGGACATAAAGAGAGGCTGCCAGGTAATAGGCAGCTTCTGGCTCTCCATGAAAGCAAACAAGAAAACTCCTTGTGGTTCTACATGGGTGTGAAATCAAAATAGGCCTTTTCCAAATGTATCTCGGTGTGCTGATGGGCAACGTACGACACGCAAAGAGCAGGAGAAAGGTCTTTGGGGTCTTTCCAACATGCCTTCCATAAAAAAAAAAAAAACAACAACAAAAACAGCAAACCACGACCAGGGAGAGGAAGGAGGGGGAAGGCCTCCATGCGCTACCGCAAGGCAATGTCATCACGATGTTGGGAAGCCAACTCAAGAGCGAGCGGGTGAGCGCGGGCATCTCTGCCCTTGTCGTTCGGATTACCGCTGTGCCACGCGCCCAGTTACACAATGCGTAAAGGCGGGGGTTATTTCTAGGACAGATAATTGAACATTAATACTCGTTGACATTGTCGTAGGAATGATATGTCAAGCTGACAGGGCCTGTGTGCTTACATCTGCTGATCGGCTGCAGACGAAGGGGATGTTTGGCAGATTAGACCCGGGGCCTCGCCGCCACCGAGCCGGGGATGATACAGCCAGGAATCATGAGCTGCCATCTTGGGCTGCCGTCCCAAAAACAGTGGTTGGGCTCCTGCTTTTGGGGGCTGGAGGGCGTGGTTCACAAAACTGCATCAGCCTCCATATGTGGATGCACACCTTGTGCTACGTGTATTTATGTACATGTATTTATACATGTATTTATGTGCGTGTATAAAACGTATTAAAGAAGAACATCCTTAATGCTGCTTACGCATGAGCGCCACCGTTGTCTGAAGCGACTCTTTTCAATCTACTAACGTGAAAATAAGAGGAAGCAGAATAGATGAGAAGTTCTTCAGAAGTACTGAGAGCATGATCAAGTTTGATGAGGTGTTTCTGATTATCTCTATCTTAGGAAGTAAATGACATAAAAATGGTAGCAGAGTTAGCTTTTTAAATTTTTTTTTAGCTTTTTTTTTTTGTGTCTCTCTTCTTCTGGGTGTCAACAGACCCTTCAAGGCAGCCTACTGTAGATAAAGTGGTTACATTGCAATCACTCCTATGCCCTCCCAGCCAAAATCCCACAAATGGTGCCTTTCAATATCATTTCATAACAGATCTTCAGAGACCTAATGCCTTTGTCACAGCATTTATACAGCCAGACTTTGCTGCACAAGTTCAGAGGCAGGAGAAGCAGATGGAAGACAATTACAGGGGCTTCTGACACTGGAGTCAGTTCTACTTTCTTAAAATAGGGCTAAACATCATGTTTGTAATGTCTTGCGTACAGTTTGGCTCTGCATAAAATGCTACAAAATAGGGCCCTTGAGAACATCTATTATCACATTTTGGTTAACATCACAGATTTTAAAAATCCCAATTGCACTGAAGCCATGAAATAAAGCTTTCATCTGTAAAGATCTAGTTTCTCTTTGTTATTACAATAAACGAAGCCATTAAACAAAATATATGCATGTAATAGTGAAGTTCATAATTTCCTATCATCAAAATGATAAATTCAATTATTTTTTTTTTAATTGGAGTAGTCATCTTAGAAAGGTTCAGGTATAGAACAAGATCAAATGTGCCTGGTTGCTCTTTCTTACTTTGTAACTTGTTAGTGGTGACACTTTTTTGGTCTTTAACTACTTTCATTTAGATCTTTTTAAAAGAAATTAGTTTTGTTCAGAAAGGACGGGAAAGCAGAGGGGGATTTTTGAGCTTGGTATTGAAAAGATTAATTGATTATATCTTGTTATTATTCTTGTGAATTGTTAATGGCCATCACATCATCAATATGTTGAAAGCAACACACTATCTCAACACTTTTGCTTCCAAATATGTGGATTGTTTCTTTTATGGTAGTTTCTGTGATGGCACTTGCATGTGTGTGGTGCTTGATGTGCTCAGACCTTGAAGGAGATGAGACAAGAGAGGATGAAGGGAATACTCAGGCTGGGGATGGAGTGGTCACTGGCTGCTTGTAGCTAACTCTGTTTGGATTTTTGGAAAGCCCCTTTCAAAAAACCCCTGTCCTGGCCTCACCCGCCCATCATCCCATAGAAGATGCCCACTGAGGGTCTTGCCTTACAAAGATGAGGATGTGTCCTTTAGGCAGCCCAGGCTTTGGCCATGTTCACGGCAGCTAATTGCCAGATCTGAACTTACACAGGTGAAGACAGGTTTGCCAATTCAGGGCTTGTCCCCCAAGTCTTGGCCAATACCAGCCCCCGGGAAATGCCTCATACCATGAATATTCCCACTGAAATGCAAAGTTTGTTTCCACCAGCCCTCTGTGAGGGAAGATACAGTTAGGTATTTGGAGATTTTTGAAAGCCAAGTGAAATTGGTAGAGACCTACACTGACTTTGGAGGGAAAAGGTTATTTTTTGTGGGGAAATCTTCTCCGTTCAAGAAGATTTCCAAGGGAAAGAGTCCTGGTCCAAGCCTTTTAAATGATGTTTTCATAAGGACAGGAATCAATACATAATGAATTTGTGGACAAATACATGTTAATTTAGGGTTGAATCTGGAGATCTGGAGAAGAACTGTGATGTGCTTTTTTCTGGCTCTCAGGAGGTCTGAATCACACTTTTTTTGGTGCATGTCCTTGCACATTTAAATATCATCCTGGGAACATATATCCGGTTTATTCTGAAATTGGTTAGCATTATCAGATGTGTTTCTTTGCTAAGTTCGGTACATAATTGATTAAAACAATTGTTTTCTTTTGGAGACTTCTCAGTTCATCTCTTGGAGTTAAATTTTAAGGCTAGGCTGGTCAGAAAGTGGATTTTTGTACAGGCCTGCACCCTGAAGCCAGTCAAAGGGATTTCACACACTAAATGGGTGTAGATAAATGAATTCTCCAGCCAGAAAGCAGAATTGCTTAGTCAAGTTTACTGAGTTAAAACTTGGCTGTATTATTCATATATGCAATTGCACTGAACTTGGGTTATTTTAGGAGAAGAGAACTCATTAGACCCTAAGGAATGAAGAAGGGAATTTATGAGGAACTCTCATTTTAAAGGTAAAAATAATGGGGAGTGAACTTAACAGAGAGGTAAAAGCTGGGATGGATAAAATGAGAGTGTCTGAAATAGCTGGCTGGGTGTTGGAAAGTGAAGCCCAGCTCTACCCCAGGTAAATTGCATTTGAATTTCAGCTTCAGATCTGTATGCACTCTTCTTTGGCAGATGTTGAATTGATAATGCCTGTGTGTTAAAGAATTCTGATTGTTTCTTTTGCCACCTTCGCAGCTTATGAAAATGCAAGTAGACCTGCCTAATGAATATTAATAAGAGTGATGACTGTGGCTCTTTGGAGCTTGGATGGGGTTAGTTGGAGTATTGTTGTGACTGGAAATTTACATGCTTTTTAAGAATAAACTTCCTGAATGCTTTTACATTCTTCTTTAAAAACTGATGTTTGTTCACAGTAACATGCTCATGCATGCATGGGGTTTTTCTTTCCCCCCTTTCCCTTTCTAGATATATATGAGATTACTACTACAGATGGCATGTCTGTGTTTTTTAAAACAAGGCAATTTATTAGATTAGAAGAGAAAGAGGCCCCATCTCTTAAATTTGCTTCAGTCCAGGGTTAATTGTATCAATAGCAATGGTTTATTTTATTTTCCTTGTTTATTTTTGCCTTTTCCCACACCCCATTCTCCCAGGCAGCTGTGGCAGTTACTAGTGGGGCAGGGAAATGACACTGATGAATTCTGCATCTCCAAATGTCCTAGGAGGCTGTAAAGCCCATTTCATGCCGTTAGTTCATCGGGCGGCTCGTTAGGCCCATTGCCGGACCTCACACACGGCAGTCTAATGGCAGGGATAGCTGTGGAGTGGCTGCAGGATGGGAGGGCTCCGAGGACCCGGCTCTTGGACTGGAGCCCCATGGGCAGGCGCTGCCACCTGGTTGGAGCTCCCAGCGATGCCAATGTGGCGTTGGGACTCAAGGTATTGGCAACATCCCCCTGTTTCTCCAGTGCTCTTCTCCAGCTCTGCTGGAGCAATCCTCTTCAGACCTTTGTTTACTCACTTGTAAAAATCTCTATTACCAACCTTTCTGCCTGTGTCATAGGTCCCATTTGATCTGCTCTTCTTCCCCCAGACTCCATTCCCAAAACTGCTAATTATGCAAAAAAAACAAGGTGCCCTTTTTAATAGCTTCCTGCTTGTTGAGGGCTGCGGAGGCAGACTTGAAAAAGAGGGTTACAGTGGGTCAGAACTCAAAAGGCAAATAGAATAAGAGACATACTTATTTATTATTTAAAAAAAAAAACAAAACCACAATACTGTCTTGATAGTAAGGACCTGTGTCTGACTTTAGTGATGCTGTGCAGAGTGGAGTTCTTTTGCAGAGTGGTGGTTTAGGGCTGGGATACTCTTGGAGGGGTTCATGAAGACTCAGTGAGGAGGATTTAATGAAGATTCTGGGATTAAGATGCCTCTGCATTACCATTTTTGCCAAATATGTAAAAGGACTTACTCTGCATTCACTTTATAAGTAAACTTACTCTTTCTAAAGCTTTGAAACATGAGGAAAACCCGCAACTTCAGAACAGAAACACATGCACGCAGCACATTTCCCCTTGTGCAAAAGGCCTTTTCTTTACCTTCTCTTGTCATGACAAAAAGACTTAATTTTTTTTAGCCAATATAAGGGGAGAGGGAAGAGGGGGAGAGTCATTAAAATGCAGTTCTTTCAATTATGTCCCGTTATTTGTCATCTTTATTGCTTTTCTATAGTTTTCATTGCACCTTTAATAGCACGCCTGGTCAGAGAAGGTGAGCTGGAATGTGAACGCACTTGGCTGTGCCGCCGTCAGTGCCTACGAGCTACGCTTGAATCCCAGTCCCTGTAGATTTTAATGTCCCCGCAGACTGCTGGCAGCCTGCTTCCAGCTGTGGCAGGCATGATGCAGTGAATTGCTTTTCAATGTTCTTTACTCAAATAGGCAGTAATTACAAGCTTAAAGAGGTTTAGTGGTCCAGTAAACTACATAATCACCCCTGAATTAGCCTGGGCTCATCAGTTGCAGTCCAGCAACCTCAAGACTGCTGTTTGTATGCAGGCTTTATCACGTAGCAACCTGAGCAGCAGGTGTGGAACAGCAAGAATCCCCCATAAACACAACTGTCTACTGGGGACAATGATCTCTAATGAGATGAGGCTACAGCATCACTGTAATTTAAGTGGGAAAATTAACGCCGGAGAATGTGCGCTACTTCCAAGAGTCTCTGCTTCTTCAGAGAACAGTGGTGTTTTCCTGGCTTCTTTTTTTTCCTTTTCCCTCCTTATTTCTTTTTTTTTTTTTCTTCACAGATCTTTAAATGCATATATATATTTTTTTTTATGAGGAACACATTGTGGTTTTGCTTATAAGTTGAGTGGGCTTTATTCTTTTACAAGGATATGTTGTGAATATTTAATGGTGGACAGGGCATCTGTTCAAGGACTTTCCATGCCAACAAAGCAGTGTTGAAAAATAGCAGCTTTATCTTTTCATTTCCTCCCTCAGTGGTAGTTTTCTTTGTTGTTGTTGTTGTTGTTGTTGTTGTTGTTGTTGTTTGGTTTTCAAATAGAAAATGTAAAATAGAATGTAACCCCCTCATCTTGGCGTTGAAGATTGACACCTCAATGTGTTGGTTGCCTTGAACTCTCATTGCATGACTGCTTGGTCCCTCCATAAAAAAAGGTGGCCAAGCTCCTGGCAGGAGTCTTCCCAAATTGCTTGTTGGCTGCTCCTAAGGGTGCTACCACCTTGGGAGACCTGCCTAAAGCCCCTGCTCCATCCAAAAGCCTGAAGTTCATACTGGTGACCTGGCTGAATACAGCAACCCTCCCTCCATCAACCATCCATGATCACACAGGTGTGTAGGGTAGGGGATAGAGGCATAGAGGAGTGTTTTTATTCCTCACTTACAAAGGGAGCTCCTGATGTACTGCAGGCAGCCTGGGAAAAAAGAGCAAAAAGCACAAATAAAAGCTTTAGGCTTAACTCTATGGGATTACAACTGCTGGCACTGGCATTTCCCAGAGATTGTAGAGTTATTTCCGAGCCCACCTGTTTAGAAAGTCATTTGAGGTAGATAAGGACAGTGACTTATTGCTGAGAAAAGGCTTCTGGTTAGGAGATATTTACCTGAGCTAATCTGTCTTAGGCTAAAAACAACAGCAGTGCTTTTACAGAGTTATCAGGTAGTTGGGATTTCCTTTGGCATGCCGGCGGTGTTTTTTCTTCCTTCCCAAAAGCTGCTCACCTAGGGAAGGCTGGGGTTTGCCTTCCTGCCTTTCCACAGCTGCCTGATAAAGATGTTGGCTTAGCTGAAAAGCTGGGTTTCAAAGATGTGAATTTTAGCTCTATGGTGTTTGAAGTCAGATGATGCATTTCCTTGGTTCCTTCTGTGTCACTTGGCCATAGTATTTCAGAGTTTTTGGCTGTGTGCTGCAATGAAGAGAGCTTTTGCTGATCTTTTGGCTGCAATTTTTACTTTTAATTTCCCTCTCCTTGGTTAATTTTAGGTTGTCATAGAAAAACAATAATTAATAACAATAATAAAGAAAAATGGCAGAGGATGTGCAAGCGCATCACCCATGTCACGTTAGCACAAATAGTCTTGATCCTAAAGCAAAAAATCCCTTCTTAAGTGTATTAAACAAAGTTCATGTGTATGTGCAAGCTCTGTGTGTGTGTGTTTTTGTGTGCACATACATACAGGCACTAAAGGAATGTTTAACATGGGAAAAGCTCCACTCAATTACACGGGTATGGTGTGGGAGTGTCTGCATAGACTCGGCTTGAACTGAAAACCAGTAGGAGCCAGAGTAAACTCCAAACACTGAGGTCTATCAGAGTGTCTCCAAAAGGAAATAGCAGAAGCACCATTGCCTGGACTAGCTAAAGCTCAACTGGAAAAGGCAGTGGGTAATAATATCTGGTATGGAAGGAATAATATTGTAGCAGCCAGGAGATGGATTAGATGAGTTAAAAGGTTTTTCCATTTTCTGACTTCTGTAATATCCTGTGCAAGGGATGATCTGAACTTTTTTTCTTTAATGAGTGCTCACATTATGAGTAATTTGATGGGGCCACCAGAGAAGTATTGGCAGCGCATCCCAAGCCATACCATGTCTCTCCATCAGCCTTGGAAAGGATATTTATGTTAGTGAGTGCCAAAACTTGTTCACAGACAACTCTTGCAAGAAAATTATTTACAAAAGGGTAAATGGGAAAAAAGGAGAAGCTTTTTTTTTTCCTCAGCATAACTTCTTCATTAAAAAGGGCCACTGTTGCCAGTACCTCTTCCCGCTTCTTGTAAACCTCCTCAAAGGAAATGTCTCCTCCACCCCTCTGCCTGCAAAACCACCCCAGCCCCTGTTTAATCAGATTGTGCTGTGAACACACATTCAGATGTTAAAATTTCTGGGTTATTGGCTCTGTCTTTTACACCCTGCATTTACCTTAGGAGAGTTAGATTCTCCCTCCTTTCCTCACCTTTTATTTTTTGGCAGGGCTGCCAGAGCAGCCTGCAAACTCCTGTAAGGGCAACAATAGACAGTGTCTCAGAGCCCATCTTACAGGAATGGGCTGATGCAGAAGCCAAGCAGCAGCTTATTTGTCTCACCATAGGGATACAGGCAAGTCAAAGTGATGCAGCATCTGGACACATTGCATATTTTGATGCATTTTTGTCTTTAGAAGACAGAGCTCATCTGTTGATTTTGTGTTCATAGTTTGCAGTTCAATAACTCTGGCAGCACCAGGATTTATTAACAGTAATGTTATGAAAAAAGCCTTACCACGGGGATATTAAACTATTACAATAAGTTGAGGAAATATTTTCTTTTGAAAGAGGAAAAGGCTGGCTTTGTCTGCAGCATGACCGTGTCATATGGACTGTGTTTTCTTGCTGCGCTGAAAAAGCAACGAGGAGCTTGAAATGCCAAAGCCAGCTCACACTTCAACAGCATTATCAGGCTGACTCACTGCTCTCAGCCAAGGAAAAGACTGTGCAAACTTTGCACAGGCTTTTTTTTCTCCCAGCCTCAGAGATGCATTTCTAATAAAACAACTTCCTTCTCAGTGTTTAGTATTTCCTCCAATGTGCGAGCCAGTCCCATGGGATAAACAGAATCGAGTTTGCAGCTTCCGAGTTGAATTTTTTTTGTTCTCCCCCCTCCCTAGCAGGTCACCTCAACTTGGCAACTTTTTACAGCCTTGCCTGAATATAAAGCAGGTCACAGGGATGGTCTATAAACTGATTCAGGCAGCCTGCAAAACAGGCAAGGAGGCTCCACGCGTTCTCTTTATCGCTCCCTCTCAGTACACCGGTGGCTGATGAGGAAAAAAGGTTACAATCTTATGACTTTATGGATAGCAATCCAACCATTTTTTGGCTACTTTGAGAGTGCAGAAACCCCCCATTATTGTTTAGGAGGCCAGAATGTGTGAGGATCTAGGATTCGACTGCTATAAATTCAAGCTCTGTTCTTAGACTACACCATGCACTGCTTTTGTAATGCAAATGGCAGGCACAAAGTGTCCCTTTGATAATGTGCAGTCAGGAGACAAAAAAAGCATTCACTGCAACAGTAAAACTAATTCATAAAGCTGAGAAACAATAGGAAAGCATTATGGATATTAAAAAAAATAGTAATTTTTTTGTAGATCAATTTGATCATTAATGTAAACAGTTCAAATGCAAACCAGAAGGAGGTAGGGGAAGGGGAGAGACCCAAACGGCTTTGCCTCCACCTTATCTAACCCTGGACAAGTTTGGGTAAAGCAAGAATTTAGAGTTCAGCATAAAATCAATGTGCAGTTTGTCACTGGAGGGCTGATCCTTTGGCTTTATTCTGGATACTGAGTTAGGCTGGATTTCTCTTTGGAAACTAGAAAATCGCAGTGTTGGATTTTTTTTCTTCTTTTTTAATTTTGACATCAGAAAACTGTTAGTAAACACTCCTGGGGCATAAATTGTAAGGGGGTGATTTCTCTTTATCACCTACCAGAGTTTAGCTCAAGGTCATCTCACCTTGGTTCATTATACTGTGCTCTGGAGGAGGCAGAGGGCTGGAGGAAGGGGGTGAAAGGGCTTCTGAAATGGTTGTCCCAGCATGGTCAGCCAAGCGACGGCACTGCCATGATAAGGGCAACGCTGGACGATTGCCACAGCCTCCTTCTGACATAGCATGCAACCTTTCCTTGAGGGATGGCTTCTGCCTCCCTGCTGGAGTAGAGCTGGTTGGCAGCCTTGGTGCTGAGCCCGTTCGGTGCCATGAGGAATTAGCAATCTGGGGGGGGGGTGAGAAGGGCAGGATTATTTTCCTGTTTTTCTGCCACCATTATGATGCACTGCTATGGCAGAGAGAGGCGGGGGGAGGGAGTGCTGTTGATGCTGGGTTACAGATAAGATAAAGTCTGTCACTGTCCTGGCATCCAGCATTTGCTGCCTGGGGTGGAAAATTTGAGGAAAGGAGTACATTTGGACAAGGTGTAGCATTAAGAGACAAACTTGGATGCTTTCCATCTGTACCTACTGGAGACTTTACCCACTGCCTGTAGTCAAAGGTATTTTAAAAAAAAATCTTATTGTTTCTTTTGCTAAAAATGTTCCCAGCTGCTTTAAAAAAAGGGGCTTTTATTAAGACTACTGCTTGCTAAATACCATTCATAAAACAGTGATGAGAAAATATGATGGAAAGTTACATTTTTCTCTCTGTCACTTTGATTTCTTTGTTACTGCTAAAACGACTGCTCTGACTCATATTTTGCATAGTTATTTTTACCTTTTCAAATGTTCCTTAACTGTTCATATTACCCTGGGCAAATCCCCCAGGGATAATTTTCATTTGCATGCAGACTTTGATGGTGTTATTAAGCAATCACTTTCTGTACTAAGTCATTATTAAAAGTAATACCACAGAGCCTCAAAAACACATTAATGGTGCCAAACAATCCGCATTTCAGCGCTAGATTTATGGAAAGGGAAAAGCACAAGGTCTCATATCGTTCCATGGATGCTGCTCTATAGTGCTGTAGCAGCATCAGGCTTGATCAGAAAATACCAGAGCCAAATCCAGAGCCCTTATCTGTTGCCAGCCTTATTCATTCAAATGCGCTTTTTTTTTTTTTTTTTTTTTTTAAATCCTGCCCCCTTCATGATTTTTTTCCCCCTTGGATTTGCCCTTTTTCTCTGGCCTTGGCAGGAAAGCCTGTCTGCAGTCTTCCAGTGTACACAAGCTGGGCTGGTTCTGGGAAGGAGGGTCAGCCTTCCCATCTGTAATCACCATTTTATGGCTTTCACTCGAGGTGTTAATGCAGATCAAATGGAAAACACTCCAGCATGAGCGTTACAGCTTCTTGTGCTGCCCTGCATACGGTCCCAATCGTTAATTCTGATTATAAGACCTAAAGGTAATTCTGTTTGCTCTCCTAATGCATTGCAGCTCTCCCGGTGGTCCGGTGTCTCTTTTCTCCAATTCCCATCTTGATCAATTGTTTGCAAATAATTAAGCTTTTAAGAGATAATGGTAGGAGCTAATGTACACAACAAAGTAAAGGTCTCAAGTCACTGTTTATTGAGCAGTTTGCTTTGATATCCCAAAGTGATCCAGAGCGATAGGTGGACTTGTCAGCTGGAGTCACTGCAGTGTTTTTAGTCATACTCCATATATATTTATATATTTTGTAAAACAGTAGAATATCTCAAGTTGGAAGGGACTCATAAGGATCAAATCAAACTTTCTGCTCCTCACAGGACTACCTTAAACTTAAGCATTTGACTGAGATACATAAAGAGAAATACTTGTATATATATTTTATACATATTCACGCAAATAGAATATACATGTACACACAAAAATATATATACCCGTATCTATGTGCATGTGTCTTTATTCCTTCAAACAACCATTAGAAAGCTTTCAGAAGGCACTGGTCATTCTTGCACATGTGGAATAAAGACCAACAGCAACAGTTCCGATTGAATTTCCTATTTCTTCATAAAATGGCAGTTCTCAGGGTTTCCCCCTTTCTCTCTGTTGCAATGTGATGTCTGCCTTTGCCTGTAGCACAGACCTTCCGAGCCCTGTGGGTGGGAATGCAACAAGGCTTTGAATGTTTTTATAGCAACCTAGCCTGTGGCACGCTGATTCTTTGTCAAGTCATTTTTATTATTTAATTTTATTTTTAGTCTACAAAGGAACAGCTCGTATGATCCACAGAAAGCTTATATAATAAGGTTGCTTAGTGTTTAAGATTACTTTAAACCACACCGAATCATAGTTAAAAAGTCTGCCACATTGTAACCTTTAGCTAAGAGGGATTAGCTATGTGAAATCCCAGGCTGTCATGTGATTATGGCAATTACAGATTTATCATGAAATTAAAAGTTTATGCTGTACTAGGATATTAAAAAAAATTAAATCAGATGACCTTAGACATACCACAATTTGAGGAATTTGGAGTTTGGGACTTTTAAAGCAATTATTTTTACAGTGACAATATTATTCTGATGGCTAATTTTATCCAGTCTTGTCTATTTGGAAAAAAATGTCCAGAACAATTGAAAATTGCTTAATGGAGACAGACTTCTCAATTCCAATAGCTAGAGGCTGTCTAGTAATTATTGCTTGCTGCATGAAATTAGACACAGTTTGTTCAATTACTTAAAATTAGATCACATGTAAGGTGGCAAAGCAAAATAAGGAAAAAAAAAAAGAATAATTCTGTCCTCGCTTGATAGCAAAGTAATGAAATGGGAAGTAAGCTGTAAAGATGAAAATGTTACAAATCACCTCTGTAGGGTTTGTTTTGTTTGGTTTGTTTTTGAAGGGAAGCAAAATGTTATGTTCAGATAGATGGACAAAAGTCAAGTATGACTGTATGTTGTGGATGAATGTGTGTAGAAGGCAGGAAGTAAAATACATGCTATATTTTTTGCATCTGTAAAATGCAAATTACCCATAAAAAAGAAGTAAAATCCCCATCCCTCTGTTTTCAACTTTGCAGTTCCAGAGCTGTTTCATGTACACACAGAAAATACAGGGGATGGTTTACAGGTGTGCAGGTCATCTGTGGGCTTCCTGTCAAAAACCCAGTATTTTTAAAAGAATTGAAAATTCCTCAACATTTTTGGGTGAAAAAAGATTAAAAGTCTCTTGTGAAGCTGATGGTCATGGTGGTGGGCTTTGAAATGGGTGTGTTAAGAGGAGTTGCTGGATTTACAACAAAAATTCCTGTTTCGTAATGGGGGGGTGATAGTTGCGTGTAACATTGCCATGGGACGTCAGACTGTGCTGTTTACAAGAATATATAAAATCTGCTAAATAGCTATAATACCAATATGATTGTGGAATTTTATGAGGTTTTAAATTCTTATGCTTTACAAGGTTTCAGTTTACGTCTCATGTAATATTACACTGAAGAACACATCCAGAGAATAAGGGAATATTTGGGGGTAAAAGAAGGGATGAGTGTGTAACAGCAAATACTTCATGACAGTCAACTGCTAAACGGTATTGTGATAGGTCTAACCAGTTATATCAAATTATCTTTATTGAAATGCTATGAAGCACCTTGCAGCAGTCCAGATCTGAATCCGATGTGTTAGGTTAGGAGCTGAATCAGATCCTCAAAAGAGAACTTTTCTTTGAAACTGTTACATTGGCAGTATTTGGCCCTTTCCTTTTGGGACAGTGACATTTTTGCATAAATGGGAAGGACAGAAATGATATTTCTACATTTCAGACTTGGCTGTGGTTTTTGCTGTTGATTTATTAAGCAGTCTGTATTCATGCAGAAGCAAATTTTCTGAGAAAGCAAATCAAGTTCTCACAAGAAACTTAACTTATGATTGAATTATAACATTATCTTCAATTAAAGGAGTATTTATTTTCTGTCTCTTAGGATTAGTGCAGCACAGCTATGTTAATGTCAGGCAAAAATGTGCTGATTGTTGACCTTGCACTGGCCTGTGTTCAAAACACAGGCGTTTGTTTATGTTCAGGATGCTGATCTTATTTGCAAATTATTTTGGGGCACTAGCAAGTTTTGCCATCAGTATCTCAGAAAATATCAGTGTGTTTTAGTTTTACAGAGAAATGCTTTATCACAATCTTTGTTGTTCTATGAAAAACAGAAAAAAAAAGAAAAAATAGATTATTTAACTCTAATTGGTCATTTGAGGCAAGTACAAAAAATTTTCAGCTAATGCAACAAATATCCTTCTCGAGTATCAAGGTACTGTCAGTATCCTAAGCAGTTATTTCTCCACTTCACTAATCTTTATAATTGGCTTGTCTTTTACTGCCATTAATTAAGTGATGTAGTAGCCCATTAATAATTATAAAAGGGTGACACACCTCAGCATTTTCACCTTTCAATAATAGATGTCACACTTCTGTTTTGGTTTGGGGTTTTTTAAAATTTAAAATAAAAAGTAGGCCAAAAAAGCACATTGTTTTAAATGTATATATTTATTTTGGTGTCTTATAGCACCCTTACCCTTCAGAAGAACAGAAAAAGCAGTTGGCACAAGACACAGGGCTCACTATACTTCAAGTGAACAATTGGTAAGTAATTTTCCTGTTTCTATACAGCTGCTGGCACCCTCTGGCTATTCCTTTGTGGTTTTGGGAACACACTTTGCCCTTCTTGTTCCCCTCCTCAACAGTTTATTGATACAATAGGGATATAACCAGTTGAGTGGTTTCAGGTATTGGAACTGTGAGGTTTGCTACTGTATATTATTTTCCCATAACCTGGGCAGATTTCAGTATATTCACATGTGGTACCAGTCCTCTTTCTGGCTGAGGATGTCTGTTCTTCAATATGAAGGCACATCCATTTGCAGAACATTGGTCTTGGAAGAGGTTCAGATGTTGGGGGGAAAATGAGGGAAATTTGGTCCCATTTTTGCTGAGCATGTTCTTATTTGGGGCTGCTGTCATGCTTTTTATAATGTTGTTAGAGGGGTTTTTCTTTTTGATTGACATCCTTGCATCTCTTTAGCAGTTTGTTTTAAAAGTCCAGTTTTTGGATAAAATTTGAGGGCAGTCTGGTTCTTTGCCGCTGGAGTACAGTGTGGAGCAATTTTATTTATTTGTTCCAGCTAAGGCTTGGTGAAGCAGCTCTGTTGTAGCAGCAATTTGTTCTAAGGAAATCAGGATCCGTGCTGTTTCTGCAGTGTATTTTGGGTTGCTAACTCTTCAGCAACTGGTGAAGGCAACCAGTGAAAACTACTTGTGATTTAAGTATCATACAGCAGCAAACCTCTTTAAAAAAAAAGTTTGATTTATTACCCTTTGATACTGCATCAAAATGTAGGTTCCTCCCACTATCCCAGAACAAGTGTCATATTTGAAGTGTATTGCAATCTAATACCTTGTAAAACTAAGTGTATCTAATTAATTGTCCTAATATTTTTAGATTAGTGTTTATGATGGGAAACCTTATCCTCTTTGAAGTAATACCCAGAAAATGGCCAAGGCAAACAGCAAGCCTGCTGGGGAAAAGGGAGGGAGGAATGCCAGTTTGCAGACAAAAGTTGTTTTTTTTTTCCTGTTCAATAAGTGTCAGAGATTAATATTACTGAAGCTCTGATTACATGGCCTAATCCATTTTGGTGAATAAATTTGGTCTTGATGTCCATTGCACCTACATTAACAAACCCTCCTCTCTTAGACAGTGTAGGAGCCTATGGGAGAGATTTCAGATATATTAAACCCCATTACAGAAAATGTAATTTCTGTCAATATAATCCCATGTATTCTTCAATTTAGTGCTTTAGAGATAACAAGCTACTTACAATATATTTGCCTTTGGAGGATTAATTTACAAAGTGCACTATCTGGGAGACGCAGGCAGGCTCACATAAGCATAGCTTGTAAGGGTTATCAATTTCTGTGACCCCACAGCAGCCCTGGGAGATCAATTTTTTGAAGCCCTTTAAGACGCTGAATAAAGGAAAATACCAAATACTTAGTGTATATGAAGTATGGTTCCAAGATACTTACTTGAAAATGGAGGAATAAAAGGCACTAAACGTAAAATTGACGTGTTATAAGGTAGTGTAAGCCAGAGCATTTTGGCTCAGCCAGAAAAAATTAGTGTTTGCTTCCACTTTACATCCTCAAACCTTCATCTGGGTGTTACCCTAATTTGTATGGTTGTCCTTCAACTTAATGATGGGTGCTTTGGCCCATTGAGAAGCTGTGTATATTCATCAAGGTCTTACTTAACAGGGAGGTGAAGTAAGGGTGTGTTGGTACTGTGGGATCTGGGAGCACGGGATTCAGCTTGTGTCGGTTTGGGATGGTCCATCAAAGAAATGTTTCAAGGTGATGAACATAGGAGGCCTTAAACTAAAGCTGGTGGAATTTCTCCTGAATGACTCTCAGTAGGTTTTCTTACAGTTTTATTTTCAGGGTATTTTTCAGTACCCATCTCACCTCAAATTTGGCTTTTTGTCAGGTGTGTTCTTATAAGTTCCTTATGTGCAAGGAAAAAGAAAAGGAGGTCAAAATACATTATAACTGAAGTCTTGTGGATGTAGGGCAGTCTTCCTCTGCTTGAGCTAGTTCAGTAATTCTGCTGTGGTGTTACAATTATATAAATTATTGAGCCAATTCCCCTGCTCTTCCCCAGTGGCACAAGGATTTAACACTGTAGAGGCAGTCGGGCTTTCTTAAATCACAGGTGGTGGGCAGAGATGCCAAAATATGGCAGTTCAGCCCCTGCTTTTTGTAATGGGTGCTAAGGAACAAGGAGGATGTGAAGCTGCTGCTGAGTGTGCAGGTTACACAGGAAATACCCAGCCATGAGGTGACCAAGATGCTATTCATCCCCTACCAAATCCTGGGGGCTATGGGGCAACCTTCTCCAACCTTTTGCTGGATCCCTTTTCTTCTAAGGCAATGTGCAGAAGAAGCTCTTCATGCCTAAATGTTTTGCTTCAGGGAAGAGCTAACATATAATTTCTGGTTAGTTTTGCCTTTCTTCAGCAGGCTCATAAGTCATTCAGCCACAACTCGCAAAAAAATTTCGCCTTCCTCCTTAGATTCTTCCAAACTTGTTAACACACATGTACATTTTTGTATTAATGATGAGTCATTGTAAATCACTGTTGCGGAGATTAAATAAAATGCTGAAGGGCAGGCTGGGTGCAGATCAGTCATAAATTATTGGCAGCAACACAGCGTGTGGGAATACATGAAATGTGCATGAAAAACATAAACTCATGTCTGGTAGCATGGTCATTAGCCCAGACTGGGAATGCTGGATTTTCTGGCTGGAATTAGAAGTTTGCCACAGAGCAGTCAGTGAAGAGAACATTTGTTTTTTTGCAGATTGAAAGCATTTAAACAGTTTTTTTTGTCATATCTTGAATGCCTTTTCGGTATGTGCTGGTTGCATACTTCAGTTCTCTGCCATAACGAAAAATACATTGCTTTTCACATATGGGCTGCCCTGGTGTTGGGGCTCCCCAGGCTAGTGCACATAACTCCTATTGATGGTGGAGGAGTCACAGGAATGGGGTGATGATGTGAGACGTGACAGAAAATATATCCGTGGTAAGGCACATGTCTTTAAAAATACCACAATCCCTTTACCATGACCCTTTTCCTTGGGTTGTTTTATTTTTTTATAAAGTAATGAAATAATCCCCACAGAGTATTTTCCCCTTTTTTATTTTTTATCCCACATGACAACTTTGTCTGTGAATCACCAGCATTGCCTTCTAGGACCACCTTTTTGCCTCAGTCAGATGCTTCTGTTGTGGGACGAGGGAGCCCTTACCCTGTTGCAAAATAAAAATAAATCTGTGGAAGGTAGGAGGGTAGCAGAGTTCAAAATACCATTAGTCTAAGTGAACCACTGAAGTCTCTGTGTTGTTGGTTGTTTAACCCCACAGCAGTTTAGGGTTCCAAGCACCGTAACATGAACTAGAAGGGGCACTTGTATGATCCTATATGGACATGGTAGGGACCTGACCAAGTACAGGTTAATAAGGTGCTTTTCCCAGGTGATAAAAACAATGAATTGAAATATCCAGGAGGTGTGATCCAATAACTTCTTACCTCAGTTGAGAGCCAGCCAGGCTATATGGAACAATCTATACAGTTTTCTTGTTTACTACATCCCAGCTGAATCCATTCCCATTAAGAACTAATGGTAAATAATTACTGGTGATACTCTATGAAGGAAAGAGAGCAATTCTCATCAAGGGCTGCATAAACAAGATGCTTGTTTATGTTTTAGAAAAGTCTTGGTACACACAGATAGATGTTTGTATATTTGTGGAATAATGTGCCTATATAACCTCTCTATATGTGC
Organism: Climacteris rufus; assembly: GCA_013398175.1. Classification (NCBI taxonomy): domain Eukaryota; kingdom Metazoa; phylum Chordata; class Aves; order Passeriformes; family Climacteridae; genus Climacteris; species Climacteris rufus. Next base: position 90,880 of record VZRZ01006755.1, on the reverse strand, counting down.
TTGTCTCTATGTGACTGTCTCTCTAAATAGAGTTGTGTAGAACTGCATTAAAACGATCTTTAAAAAAATAATTAAGTTTGAAAATGCAAATCCTTAAAGCTCAAGCCTTTATTAGGTGTTTCCATTCTGCTTTTTTCAAAATACCCTTGTGCTATCTAGGGCACAGCCCAGACAATGCTGGAGCAGCTAGTCAATATTTTATCTTGCCCTCATTCTTCTGTGCTTCGTTTGTTGAGCTGTATTCAAACTGTGCTTGAAGATGGAATTAATAATTACTGCTGGGCTTTCCTATGGCACTTAGTGCTGTAATACTCAAGTCCTTCCCTGACCTCCACATGCTTGTATATGCATACAAGGTTGTGGGTCTGCATGGTGTTTTTACAGGTCCCTTGCAGAGAGAAAGAATCGCGTTGTCCTGGTTTACAGGGGAAGCAGTGAGGCTCAGAGAGGTCCAAGTCGAGCAGATCACAAATTTTGGGTTGGTCTGGGACTGTGAGGTGACTCGAAATTACAGCGATTTATTCACATTTAAGATCCAACAATCATTGAAACTTCGTGTTTCATGGAAACTCTGAGTTTTGAGGGCCTTGGTTTCATATATTGCCAATCTCCAGTGCTGGGTGTGGAGGAGAGATGTGAGAAGTCAGTAACTGATGGTGAAAGGTTTGGTTTCAATGATTTACTGAGCAGCTCTCAAGCAGTCCAAGGAAGCAGCAGAGCTGAATCCTCTTCTTCAGTGCAGCATTGGGCTGTATCAACTCTGACTGCCTTGCTTTTCTTCCTGCCTTAGTCATTCAAGTTTGTCAAAGTTTATTTCCTGTAGAAATCTATTTTCTTTTATTTTATAATGCCCTGGCCTGTTCTTATAACAGACATATTCATCATTGGGGTGCTTGAGGCATTGAGACCATCAAAAATGGTAGCATGAGCTGGTAACTGAACTGTTTGCATATGAAGTACTTTAAAGACTATGGTACAAGCAGTTCTAGTGATATGGTTTCCTAGCTCTTAAGTTCTTGGTTTTATGTCCTTGGCTTCTTTAAAAGTCAATTCTGTCTATAATTTCCTATACTTGCAAAAAACCCCAAAACAAACCCCTACCGAACATATTGGAAAAAGTGATCAAATAATGTAATAAAAAAACCTCCCTAATCTCATTCTTGGAGTCAGATGAAGTTAAGTTTACTGAAACTTTTTAAGAAGGACTTTTCCAAAAGGCTCCAAAACCAGCACAAAGATGAGTTTGGAAAATCAGAGATGGGCTTGGGATAGGAAGACCTGACCACCTTACTGTATGTAGGACAGCCAACTCAGGGCAGAGACACACAGAAATAATTTATTACTCTTTTAGCCCCTCACAGTTCTCCTCCAGCAGGAAATTTCCTTCTACATCCATTTCTTTGCTTGTGGGTAGGAATAGTGGTATAGCTTTGCTGCAGTAGTTGCATGGTGCAGGGGAGGAAGTGCTTTGCCATGGCATGGGCAGGCAGGGTGGTGTGGTGGGGACAGGAGTCTTCTGCACTTCTCACGGGGGAGTGCTCCCCAGAACCCAGCAATGAATAGGGAGCACCACTGCAAAGGGTGTCCTGTCCATCTGCTCATCGTGGCTTGCAGATGGTGGGGTTGCAGATAGAGCAGATGGGGGAATGCAGATTGGGAGATGCAGATGGAGAAATGCAGATGGGACCAGATGCAGATGGGGCAGATGCAGAAAGCCCCTGCCTGCCCCTCCACAAAGGGGCAGGGGAAAGGGGAACAGCTGCACGACTCTTCACCTTTTGGGAAACAGTCCCAGGCCCCTCTTTTCCCACTATGGTTTTTATATCATAGCATGCCGGGGGTTTGGAGCACACCCCAAAGAGCCCCAAATCCAACTGATAATGTTGTCTGGTATTTCTCATATGTTTAGTCCTATGCCAGCCCCTTGGAGGGGTTGAACAGCTCCTTCCTGGGGCTGGGCATTTAGTGTAGACATCATATTTGCTCAATTCCTTTACTGAGGGTGATATTCACCCCGAGCAAAAGGCCAGCACATGACCAGTGCACCACTTTAGTCCCACTTAAGCACTATTTTTAGGGTGTAAGTGGGGGAGGAGGTCAGCAGGGAGGGAGCATAGCAAAAGCAGGTGCTGGTCCTATATGCAGGGTTGGATTTTCACCCCTGCTGCCTACCAAATTGCAGACTACAATAAATAGGGAAGATACTGGGTTTGCTGAGTACATGGCACACAGAGATTTTTAGTCCTTGGAGAATAAAATATCTGCTTATTTTCAGAGGTATCTATTACTGCTTTTGTTGCAGTAAACAGTTTAAATGAGAAAAGGTCGAGATGCAATTTGAATCTGTGTAAGAACATAACAAATAGTTTTCTCAGTAATCAGATATAGTAAATACAAGTACTTATTTACTTGTAAATGTTAAAACATTCACAAATTATCCTCTCAACTCCAGAAATGTGAACATAACCATCAGATTTTTGAGACAATTTACTTCTCTGTGAGTCAAGAATATATATACAGATGTTATTTAAACACCGTTTTGTTAATGGGAATACATGGAAAAGCAGGAAAAAATAGGAATAAGAAATAATGTATGTTTTGGGTTTAGCAAATACATATTGTTTGATATTCCAGAGTAAAATAAGACAGTAGGTGTTTGCAACATGAAAATGGCCCCCCTCCAAAAAAACCCCACAAAACACCAAGAAAACTATTTTTAAAAGTATCTTGCTGGGTGAATTGTTGTATCGTTTGAGCAGTTCAGAATGTGTGCGGTAAATTAGCTGTTCTAAACGTACCATGTGCCGGATTTTTCAAGCAGATTTTTACATTTATGTTTTCACTAAGTCTTAGCTAATTGTTATGCCTTTCACCTTGAATGCCAATTGTAATAATAATATTACATCTGTAGTCTATTTCTCTGTTCTTAAATTACAGCAATCAGGAATACTCACTAGGTAAAATCCTGTATAGTTACTCATAAGAAAATATTGAAATCAGATGAAAAAATGTTTAGCTTGCATATTGCCTTAGACAGCCCTGGAGAGCTGCCAGGCAGTCAAGGTATTATTAGAAAAGCTGAGCAAATAGCTTACAGGGGGAAGAGTTGTGAATGTAGAGCCATCAGGTACTGTCGGATCACCAGATTTTAGGCTGGTATTTTCTTTAGTTCAGTAAAGCCATTTAAAAGTAGAGCACTGTGGTTCAAACGTGGGGTTTGGGTTTGGTGCGTGGGTTTAAGGAGTAGTGGTACAGTTTTGGCATGGCACATGGGTGTTTTTCCAAAGGGGTAAGGTGCTCACAGGAGGTGAGTAAAGAGTTTTCGTGGGTAAGTGCTGCCCTTGGCCTCCAGGCCTTCAGGTGGAGCAGAGGATGGAGACCTAACAGACCCTGGATTTTCATGCTCAGGCCAGACTTGTCAGTCTCCACAAGCCCCAAACTGCCCCAAAACAAGGGTCACCCCATTCAGGAGCACCAAGGAAAGATGTCTCTAACCATTGCTCTGACAGCCCCTGAATTCAGACTGGGAAAAGACAGCCAAGGAAACACCACATATTTCAAAAGCAAATGTGGAATCATTTTGCCCAAGCTAACGGACTAATTAGTGACACCCTGAGCACTGAGCAAAGAAAAACCCCAAACCTGGTGGTATTTTAGTCACCTAGATGCTTTTCTGAGAGGAAGTAAGGTTGGTTCCCACTGCAGAGCATCTCACAGTGCAAACAGGGTTTACCTGCCAATAGTCCTGACAAGCGAAGGGTGCTCCGTGCTTGAGAAGTTAATATGCAGCCAAGAAAAGACCCTCATTTTCCTCTTCTGGGCTGGTTTTGTACTTGACAAACTTTTTTTTTTTAGTTTGTGCATTAATGTTCTGTAATGAATGCAATGTCAGGTGTCAGGGAAATAAGATGAACTAGCATCATGCAAACATTTTCCACTTGCTCTTTTTTCCTCTCCTGTTCTATCTTTGCTCTGCAGGGTCAGGATAAGGATCAGAATGCTTTGCTTGTTACATTTTACTTTAAAATACTGAGATTCAGGTGTGCACCATCTCAAAACAAGAGTTTGGCTTCAAAAAAATGCCTATTCAGGACACTATTGTGTTGTGGAAATGCTGCACTGGAAGGAAGGGGAGAGTTTTGCACTGTCTCTGTAAATACAGTTCTCAGGGCTTGTTTTCTTTTTAGTGCAAGACATACCCTTGATACGTAAAAAAAAAAGATAGATTATGTGCTCTCAATAGATAAAAAAAAAAGACAGAACGGGAGAGTAATGGCTTGTCATTGCTTTGCAAGTCAGGCTTTGGTCTATTTTTGTCATAGCTATCTGAAGTGTGTTTACATATAGTTTGCCTTTCTGGTATTTTGTGCTTGCACAGACCTGATCTCCACCTATTTTGTGTCAACAGTTGCTGAGATTGGTGTAGAGAGATTAACCGTCGCGGACTGAAACACCAACACGTGGAGAGAGGTGCCCTCAGAGACCCTCTCCTGCACTTAAATCAAGCTTGCTCCAGGCTGCACCTGCATAAAACAAACTGCCTGGTTCAAAACTCAGCCTGAAATAGTAAAAATGGGGCAAATGTTGCCTTTTTCTTGGTTAAAACAATTTTCTCTTCTCAAACATGAGACACAGCCAGAGGGACAGGGTGAGGATGTGCTTTCGAGGGCGTGTGTTTTGCCCTGCCTGCTCTGGAATAATTTTGGTGTAAGTGATGCATGGCTGGCTTCACCAACCTTAACACCAACCAGGATTCTGCCTTTTCTTTGACTTTTCAAAAATAAAAGAAATGGTAGCAGATGCTGAAAAAATGTTGCTTCCACAGTTCAATGAAATCTAGGTCATGTAACAGTTTCACGGGTTATTTTTTTTTTCCCCTTGCCCAAGCACTGTAGTCCTTGTGGCTTTTTTGGCTAATGATAAAGCTTGGTACCAATAGCTCCTTTTGAATTCAGATTTATCCCAGAGATGTCTGACTTCCCACCTGGCTTATAAAGGTGGTTTGTACCATCGGGGAGCTGATCCCTAAGCTTTCTCTGTCCCATGGTCTCACAAATTCTTTTAATCTTTGACATTCCTCTGACCTCCCTGTGTGTGTTTTGTTGATGTTGTTTTCTGAGGGTGTCTTTTCTTCTGCCCTGAATAAAATGCTGTCAGTAGTAGGATTATAAGCAAAATGAATTACTTCACTTTATGGGAAATTATGTTTAGATAAAGTAGATTACAAAGTAGGCTATTAGTAGTGGTTAGAAAACAATGTTTTGAAGTAGGATGTCTTGGGGCAGGGAGAGTTTGTTCAGAAGTGTGGGGTTGTTTTTCAGATTGGCTGTGACTCAGAGTTGTATCTTTTGTGGTTTCTGGGGGGAAAAAAAAGGAAAAAAGAATTCAAACCAGTTTTTCAGGTGCTCACATCACGCAAAATACATCAATGTGCTTTTGTTTGTTGTCTTGGTTGTGGTGGGGAGGACACAACCACAGGAATCAAAGCTTCCCTCAACACCCCAAAGCAGTGTCTTGGCGTATAGACCAGAGTGATGTCAAAGCACATTTCATGTGCAAAACACAGGTCCCGTATAGGACTTCAGTATATTTTCTCTTTGGGAGCCCTGGGAATGTTTTCTCCCAAAGACACTTGTCAAGGGTTTTGGTTTGGTCACCCTGGGCTCGCTTCTCTTTCCTGCAGGCTGGAGGAGCGGGTGTGGGTTGACAGGGTGTGGAGTTACTCCATACTCCTTCAGTGGTCTTTTGGAGATGAGGAGGATGAGGAGAGCCATCCAGAGGTACAGACAGGTCGTTTCTCACACCCTTTTGTGAGTGGAAACATACTTAAACCAGCAGCCAGATGTGGAAGCAGCCTCTCTTCTTTTGCTTGGGCTGGAGAACGAGGCACGGCTTCCAACTCCCATGCCGTATGTGTGGTGGGTAGGAGTGAACAGGGAAAAAGTTGTTTGGACAAGGCTCACAGTTTGATGTATGGAAAAAAACCTTGGACCTCAAGGAGGACCCCCTGTGTTTAGAACACTTGTGTGGCATGAGAAAACTCAAGAGATCACGCAGGCACTTCTCACAAGCACTACATTCCCCTAAAAAGAAGGTTATGCTGAGTGGATAGATGACAGGAAATTGCTGAAGTAGAGAGGAGTGTTTTCAAAGAAGTAGCCAGTATTTTGTTATCAGCTCTCACCTGTTCCCAACATAACCCCTGCCATCGAATAGGGCTCGTGTTGTTGGTTTAACGTGATCTGCTGAAGAAAAGCTGCTGGGTTGCATGGCTGGTGTGCACCAGATCAGGACCTAAATTACAGAGTCCAGAGAAGCTCTTCTGAAGGATCAGATGGAAGGTTGATGTTCAGACCCTTCTCAGTGCTGTCTAAAAAACAGAAAGAGAAAACAGAGCTGATGTTCAGATGCTTCTCAGAGCCGGGAGATGTACATCTCAGCCTGGGCTGCTATCAAAGCTCACCGAGAGCCTTCACACCCTCTGTTACAAGTGTTTTTGTGGCAGGCAAGATTTTGTCTGGTAGCATGTTGTGTACCCAACTACAGTGCTTTGTGGGGGCCAATGCTGTCCCAGGCAGGAGTTAGAGCAGCCTTAGTGCTACTCTACTACATGAGTCCTTGCCATATTCCTTAAAGGCTAATTGTGGCACATGGAGATCAGCAAAGTACAGCTGCACTGGGATTTAGGAGCAGGGAAGAGACGGGAGGTCAGCTCTGCTGGCGCTTTGCCATGTAAAGATTTCCCCTTACATCATCTGGCTGCCGAGGGCGAGTTTACATCTGCTTTGCACCCCGAGGGAATTGCGGTGTCAGGGAATGAGGTTGCTGAGAGTTCTCCCCAGTGCAGCCAAGACCTGCAACACTGCTCTGACTCCCTGGCATCGTCAGGGAGGCGCCTGCATACTGGATCTGGATTTTCACTGGAAACGTTCCATGTTGGCTAAGCTTTTTTGAGTGGAATATGTGGATGGGAGGGGAGGAGGAGAAGAAGGAGAGCATACCAGAAAGGCCAAAAGCAGCTCACCTGTGATGTAGAAGGGTGCAGGGAATGGGCAGAGCAGGGAGCTTATCTCCAGGGAGCCCTTCCCCAGGCACACTGGCTCTTCACTCCTCCCCAGCAAGTCCCTTCCGTAATTTTCATTCAGAACTAGCCAAATAAATAGAAATAGGCTTTAGCTTCATCCTGCTGGGGAACAAGGAAAATTTTGCAAGACAGGAATTGTTTGCTGCCCAGCTTTCTTCTGGAAAGACTCGTTGAGCAGCCACAGCCATGAGCCCTTCAGAGAGATGGGGCTAAGGGAGCATTTGGGCCAAGGTAGAAGCAGGGCCAGAAGCTTGTGGGTCCCAGCTCAATCGAAAGCTACCAGCTGTCCTTTCTGTGTCCAGAGGACAGGCCACCACCAGGCTCACGGCTACCCCAGGGCAGTCACCATGTCTCCATTTTGTCCTGTGGGGTTGGTAGTGAAAGGACAAGGGTGGTGGCTTTACTTTGACAGAGGGTAGGGTTTGATTAGTTATTAGGAAGAAATTCTTCCCTGTGAAGGTGGTGAGGCACTGGAATAGTTGCCCTAAGAAACTGTGGATGCCCCCTCCCTGGAAGTCTCCAAGGCCAGGTTGGATGTAGCTTGGAGCAGCATGGTCTAGTGAAAGGTGACCCTGCCCATGGCAGGGGGGTTGGAACTGAATGGTCTTCAAGAAACCTTTCAACTCAAACCATTCTAGGATTCTATGATCCTATGGTGGGAGGGTGCTCCCCAAAATATAGTCTTTTTATTTGGAGGCAGGATGTGTCTAGCAGTGATTTCAGAAGAAAGCATTATATGGAGCAAGAGGGGAAGGCTCCTAAGCTTAAGGGTTTGGGAGTAGAGGAGGTGGCCAAAGGTAGAACTGGTGCGTGCTGGGCCGACCAAAATGTGGGACATAACCGACTCTCTTACAAGGAGCACATACCTGATCTCATCTCTCTGCTTTCTATTTTTGCCCTCGATATGCTGCCTGCATTAGCAGACTTGGCTTGCGAGAGATTCGATAGCACTCTCCTGCTTGAAAGCAACTTTTCTGAATGCACAACATGAATCCATTGGTGGGGTCACATAGTAATGCTTGAAGTCAGAAGCTATTTTTAAAACTAAATTGCAGAACCACACATGGCTTTCATTAGTGCTTTACATCAAATTTGTCAGCTAATTAGTGGTTTTTCATCACTAGTTTTTGCATAGTATTTTATTTAATTCACTCTCCAAGATTCTCTTGCGACACCCCTCACCCCTATATGCAGTCCCTGGCACTGGTGCTGCCAGCAAAGGAGGGAGGAAGAGGAGAGCTTGCAAGACAGCTTTCTGATACTCCTCGTGGATGGGCTCTCTCTGTTTGGAGTGTATTCCAGTATTACATGTCTGGAGTGGGTGGTTAGCAACCCATGTACTCTCTTCCCTCCCTACCTCCATTTAGTGTTGTAAATGATGTATTGCAGTCCTGAACTGTCTTCGGTTCAGAGGAGGAGGAGAAACCAAGAAAAGTTGCCAAACATGACTTCATAAGGTTTGATTTTAAATTGAACGAAGTTTCTAGTGTCTTGGATTTTTTTTTTTTTCTTTACAAATAAAGGGAGTACAGAGAGCATGGATTGCTAATGACTGGTAGTTACGGGTCATTAAGCTCACTAACTGACTTCAGGATCAGAACTTTCTAATAACAGCAGTAAGCACTCTTTTAACATTTATTTCTCATTTTAGGGATGGGGAGATGTGATTACCATTCGAAAGTCTGCAGTTATTTTTTCTGTTCATAATTACAGAGGCAGCTTGCTATTTTCAAGGCTGTTTTTAAAACATTTGAAAGTATTTGGTGAAATAATTTCTATGATGGTATGGTTTTTTGTTTCTTTAACTGACTCCTTTAAAAATCTCAGGAAAACAAATACAGAGGAAAAGAATGAAAATATGTTAAAATAAGGAATAAAGCAGTTACTGAAGTGTAATAATCTTGGTTTATAGCACACTTTCCATTTAAATTGCTTTTATTAGAGATAAACGTGTTAAATGTTGAGGAATTAAGTGCTGAATAGAGAATGCTGTTTCACTGCTGTATAAATGAAGGATCCCAGGATGCAGACAAGAGTGCAACTGGATTTACAAGTGAATTATTTGCCAGTTTGAAGTGCTACGTTTACTTTGGCATCTGTTATAAAAATGATGATTTGTTTGTTATCAAGAGGGATATTGTTTCTTTCAGAAGGGCATGAGAAGTTTTAGCACTGGGGTTTTTAGGTACTGTGGGCTTTCTCATTCTTCTTATGCCTGGTTTGCTAGTAGGAGCTCAGGGAGAAAATGAGGCAGAGAGATTCTCGGGAATTTCTTGGCACTGCTAGTGAGACACAGACTTCTGGTGTGCAGCGCTTTGGGACGATATTGAGAGGGAGCAGCCTGTGACTCCAAGTAGCAAAAGTCAGTAATGGTGTGAAACTCTCCCCATTTCGGAGGGCTGGGGGCAGAGAAAAATTCAATAGACCATGAAGTCTCAGCATCTCCTTTCAGACAGCTGGTCCTGGAAAATTTCATTCAAAGACTACAAATTGGAAGTCCCCACAATCGCTCTGTCGATTCTTGAGCAAAGGTGACTTTGGAAATTCGTGACAGCAGAGGAAGGTCTTGTTTTATTCACTCAACAGAAGTGAAATACAAGGGGAAGGGAGAAAGAACAGATCTGTGTGGAAAATGTCACTTGGGCTGTAACCTGAGCCTTAGCGAGCTGTGCCTTTCGGAGGGTTTGGTGACCCTCTGAAAATCCTTGCTCTCTGGCTGCTATTATTGTAGCCAATTTCCAACTAAAATAAGTCTTTTGTCATCACCAGCCATGCAGCCTCTTGCTGAGAAGAAACAAAACTTGTGCGTGGCAGCAAGGGCGGCCAAGCTGAAGGTCAGAGTGCAGAGGCAGATTGCTGCATCCCCGGGGCTGGGGCTGAAGCTCACCCGTGGGACCAGCCATGCACCAACCCAGGAGCCTACCAGTGACCTCTGGAGACAGACCCCAGGCGAGAAGCCTAAGAGGAAACATCCTAGTAAAATGCAAATGGGAGAAAAGAGGGTTTCCTCCTCCTCTTTAGGCTTATGCAGGTGGAATTGCTGCTTTTTTCTTGCTTTACTAGGAAAAGTTAACTTGAAAAAAAATAGTAAATGCTTCAAACTTCTGTGTTTGCCCAACTGTTCAAATGTTTTCTCTATGCCAGATCCTTCCCCTTGCAAAACAAAAAAAAAGGAGGGGGGGTGAGGAGGGAAGGCAGCTCAAAGCATCACTTTGCAGGGTTCTCAGTTCTCTTTGGGCTGGGAGTTGGGTCGGACTTGAGCACTGAGGGATATTTTGTTGACTGTGCCACTATTGATCTCACTCTTTTGAGGCAAAAAACCCAAACCAAAAAAACCCTTCCTCATGAGAACAAAGGTACCACAACTTAGAGCACTACTGTGGGGAAAAATACTTTATGCAAGCCTTTGAGCCTGAGTGGGTCTTTACTCACATCTGTCTTAAATTTTATGCTAAAATGTATTTTGATAATACTCCAGTAGCAGTTAGTATGCAAATATCTTTTTTAGGTCCTGATTGCTCTTAACTTTTAAAGATTAGAGTGATTTAGGGTTTCTTTCTCTTAAGATAGGTAAATATGAGCATTTGAGAAAAGGGGAAGGGAGATTTTTCCTTTTAGCTTTTCTATTCTGTCATTTCTGCTGATGTTCAAATCAGCCTGGCACTTTGGAAGTACAAAGAGTGATCCCTTCTCTCAAAGAAAAAAAATGAGAATATGAAGAAATTAACCCCATACTCATATATTTCTGCAGCAACAGCTAATTCGCAGTTTTGCTTACAAAGAGTTCTCGAATGTGATTTATAAACATCACAGCACTGCACTGTGCTCTCTCAAGCAAGCTGCATTAGTTGCTTTAATCTGATGGATTCTTACGAATTCCAGGTTTGGGATGCAGGAAGAAACTTAGAAGTGAATACTTACCTCTTTTTTTGTTTTGTTTTTTGTTTTTTTTTTAAATGCATAGTGGTTTGGCATCTACTATAATGCAAAGTAAAGCGTTGTGTTACAAAGGCAGGGAGGATGGGACAGAAGGTTAAAGGGCATCCTGGAAACAAACAGCTGGACCAGTTTATTTAAACAGATACAAGGATGGGGAGCTGACCTCCGTTTGACTTCTAGTGGGAGGAGCGAGAATGTCATTTTATTACTTTGCCCAGAAGGAAAATGTTCTTGTGTCTGAATTCCCCCCAAAGACATCCAAACACTGAGCTGTTTGGCAGAATTGCTACTTATAGAAAATGCTTACATGAATGCGTAGGAAGAAGATAACTGTTAAGTACCTGTGTGTAAAATGTTCTTAAAGCAGATACCCAAAGGATAGCGTGGAGCAAACAGGTGAGATTGTGTTTTACCATAGGTACATCTTGTGGGTAATTATTGGTAAACTCTAGATATATACTTTATTCTAGTATATTAGTATATAAATGATACTATATATAGTGCAGTTTATTATTTTGAGACACCCCACCTTCTTCTTGAAAGTGCTTGCAGTTTGGAGGAGAAGGAAGAGAATGTCATGAAGTTGGAGTGTACATGCTTAATGTTGCTCAGCATTTATTTGGGGCAAAGCTACTTATAAATGAAAGTTTTGGTGACCAGTCACTCTCACAGCTACCAAAACCCCACCCGTCCTGCCACAGTACCAGGTCCTGGCAGTGGGGCAGGAGGAGGATGGAGTAAACACAGTGAGAGCCTTGCCAGACTCACAAAAGGAAATGACAGAGGCACTAGGGTTTTGTGTTGTTGTTTTACTTCGAAGAGTTACTGTGAAAATTGCTTTCTGCAAATGCAGATTACAGATATTAAGCAATTTTCTAATTGGTCATGGAGCTAAGGCAGCTAATGGGGGAAAAAAAGGAGATTTTTTTTAATTGCTTATTTCACATGGTGTTTGTGCTACACCTGTGCTTATAATGAGAAAGGAGAATTAGCCTAACCTTCTGCTCACATGATTCTAATTTTCATGGTTTGTACAAGATAATGATAAACTGATTTGCAACACTGTTTGCTGGAGTCGAGAGGGGGTGTTTATTGGAAATGTGTAGAAAAATTGATCCAATGCTGTTGCTGACAAAACATGACCTAGTTCAGGTGTAAGGTTTCCAGACTGGCACCTGGGTTTGGTGCCTTTGAGCCTGTTTTCTCAAAATAGGTTTGATAAATACTCAACATCTTGATTAATTTTTGCGGGAGTTTGGGTAATGGGGGTCAGTGGGGATTGGGAGATAGGAGGAGCCTGAAATCACTTGTGCTGGTCTTTTACTGAGGGCAAAAGAAACAGCATGGGGCAGTGGTTTGCTATTCTTCTCTCCTCTGGTGTAGGGGAATGGGTGGGCAGAGCTGATTCCTGCAAAAAGATCCTGGTGGTTTTATCTCTGTGGTAGGAGAGCTCCTGCAAAGCCACCCCAAGCAAAGGCGATGAAAACAAGCATCAAATATTCCTTTGTGGACTTTCTGTCCCATTTTACAAGTGTAGTGTGGTTTAGCCCACACTCACACTTCTTCCTTTACTAGTAAATATTGTGGCATACACGTTTATTATTCTTTTTCTCTCTCATAAGGAATGCAAAATCTGGTTATGCACCTTTGCCGTGATTAAGGGTCAATGGAGATTTTTTTCCCAAATGGATGTTAAGTAAACTTTCTGCTGAATGAAACCTCAAGAGAGGTTCTTCAAATGCTCTCCATTCAGACAGGTTCCCAGCCAGGGCTTCCCAGCCCAGCCTCCTGATTTCAGCATCATGAGGAGATGGGGGTACTTGTGATCTCTCTCCTTCTTCTGTTGTGCTCCAAATTATTTTGAATATTTCCAAATAAGCATTGCAAGACTAACTGAGGGAAAGAGCTACAGAAACACAAGGAATAGGGTTGCATATAGCTATTTTAAAAAATGACTGTACCATTTTTTGTTTTTTTTTTATTATTTCCAAAGATCTGCTTTTCATTGTTCAGGGGGGAATTTTCAGTAGTCCAGTAATTACAGTTTAACAAGATGTTTGCTGTAAATGGTCAGGCCTAGCTGGAGAAAACAGGATTATAAATTCAATTACTGTAAAGCTATGACCTCGCCTTGACCTCCTCAGACTTTGCATAAAGAGAGGGAGGGGGGATAAAGCCCACCAAGAAATGGCTAGGAGGAATGCATGGCTCTGAAGTCCCCAGCAATGTGACTTAGCGGTGATAAAAGTACAGACGTTCCCTCATTTGATGGGGTTCTGCCATCACAGTTCATTATCTTAATAGTGGGCATTAAAAGGGAATTAGGTTTGCAAGAGGTAGGGGCAGGTTTTGATAAAGAAAAAAATTGGAAAAAGAAGTCGGGGACATAAGGCAGAAATGACACTAATGAGGGGGGAAGTAGCAGATGCCCTCACGAGCATCTCGCCGGTTTCACACGTTTTTGTTTTTTTTGGTGCCCCATTCTGTATTGAGAAGAGCGTTGCTGGCATTGTTTCCTGAAAACTCAGCTAATTCCCCCATGAAAAGATGAAATGGAAGTGTCCAACTGTGGTAAAAAGCAGGCAAACATAAATCAGCTTGGAAACCCCAAGCTCGTGCTCTCAAAGGTCATCAGGGTTAGAGGTTTAGCAGTATTTGCATCCCCACGCAGCCTGATGGAGAGTGCCACAGCAGGGCCAGAGGGCTTGGGGATGGGTGGAAGACATCCTTTCCCTAACCGTTCGCTTTCTTCTTTTTTCTTGCAGGTTTATTAATGCTAGAAGAAGAATAGTTCAGCCCATGATAGACCAGTCCAATCGAGCAGGCAAGTCCCCAGTAGTAATTGTATTCAAGTCACACAGGCAAAACCATCCTCAAGCCATTCACCAGGAGGTCCATTACCTGGTAAATAAATGAGAAATGAATGCTGGGAGTGACTGACAATTAAAATATAACCAACTTTCGTTATGTCTCTTACCCATTTTGGGAAAAAAAGACATTGAAAATTCAAAAAAGATCTGGTCTGTGACCGGACTTTCTGTATATGATCCCAATTATTCCTATATTTTTTTAGTAGTTGTTTGGAGTTTTCCTTCCCAGCTCTTTCTGCTCCTGTGACCACTCCCTGGTGCATGGCTTGGTGTGGAATTGCTGTAAACTTTATTACCTGTCAAAAGGGCAAAGGGGTCAGAATCACTTGTGGGACTCAGTAAAGTTCAAAGACATTCAATGAGGTAGAGCTTTATGTGCTTTAATAACCCAAGGCAGCTTACTTCTGAAGCCAGCTTTTAATGTACAGTGAAAACCTCCAGTTCAGGTAGTGGTACATGTATAGGGTCCTTTTGTCCCTTGGCTCTTCTTTGGGGATTGCTGAGCATTTGCTGTTTGCTTTGGGGGGATTTATTTCTAATTTTTTAACAGACCTGAAGTTTTCACATTGCTGGTTCTGTCTAGGGTCTTGGCTCGCAGCTCTCTGCGGGTGTTTACCATCGAAAATTACCATAGCCCATTACTCCCAGTTGGTTTTGTTTTCTAAGTCTCACTGCCAAACTCTCCAACTCTCCAAATCCATCGTTGTCCAAGATGCCTTTGGGCCACACTTCCTCTTCAAATACATTTGATTATTTGTCATTAGATGTAAATATCTGGCATGGACATGTTCAGGTCCTGCCCTTTGAAGGCACAGGGGTGTAATTTAACACACTGCAATTTTAGTGTGACTATTCCAGCCATAAAATCCAGCTCCTATACAGGTTTTTGCATTGACGTCAACAGCAGCAGCAGCTGGAGCCGGGGCTCCTCATGTCTCAAGACTTCGGTTTGCTAACTTCATTTCCAAACTTGCAGAAGGAAATTAATCCAAAACTAAGTATGCTTCTTAGTCCAGCGGCTAAATTTGCACAGTAGATATTTTTCCCTCTTTTTAGAGCCAACATCGATAGCCTGTGGGTGGGGGGTGGTTGTGCCTTGACACTGTGAGACGAGGTGACCGTTTTGGCTGTTGCTAAAAAGGAATGTTCTGCACCTTTCCAGTAAGTCAAGGAACACCCTATAACCCCGACGGGCAGCCAATGGGAGGCTTCGTGATGGACGGCCAGCAGCACATGGGCATCCGAGCGCCAGGTAAGCCCCCAGGAGAGCACAGCCCACCTATGGGTGGCCTCAGTCGTGCCACCACAGGTAAACACACCTCCTCCCTCTGCCGCCATCCCCGCTGCCTGCCTTGCCTCACCTGTCTTCTGCCTGCCTTCCATACCACCAGGGGAAACCAGGCATCTCCTTGCTCGAGCGGTCCTGGACCCTCTGCCGTGCTGTGTTTTGGAAAGGGGCTTTTGGCACTATCTGTTGACTTTGCTCATTTTCTGGCATCTTCTTGGATTTTTATCTCCCTCTAGGACCTATGAGTGGAATGGGCATGAATATGGGCATGGAGGGGCAGTGGCACTACATGTAACCTTCACCTAGGTAACCAATGGCAAAGCCAGGGGGAAGTAAGTACAAACGAGGTCTTTGTTCTCATTTTGTCCGAGGGATATTTGTCTTCTTGCATTTCCCTATGTTCTCCCTGCCCATAGCCTCATGCTTGTTCCTTCCTTTCCCTCCATCCATCCTACGCCTGGGCTCCTTCGGGTTTTCTCTCCCTCTGGTTCGGCTCAAGCTTTCCAAGCTCCCAAACCCCCATGCGCGCGCGCCGTACATTGACGCTGCCGTACATCGACGCCGCCATACATTGATGCTATTATCCATCCCCGAGCACATGACAAAACAAGGAGCAGCCAGGGAGGTGGGGGAGCCCGTCGTCTTGGCAACAGACTGATTTGCAAAATGTAAGCGGTCTGCAGCAGCGCAGGGAGAGGAAAGAGCATGTCCCCAAAGTGTCATAAATCTGTCTAACCGCAGTTGATGCATGAGTTACATTTCTCCCGCTAACCTGCAAGACACCAAAAAAGCTAAACAGAGACTTCTCGTGGGGTAGGAAAAAAAAAAGCAAGCAAAAACCAGCAGCTTCACTTAGTTGTATTTTGGAAGGCGATGGGCGAAACTTTGATTTTTTTTTTAAATTTTTTTTTTCAAGTTTATTTCTCTTTGTCTGTCCGTCATAATGGGATTACGTGTGGCAAAGGAAAAAGAGAGAATACAAAATAGAGGTGTGCGCAGCAGGCTATGGAGCTTAGCCCAGGCTAATTGACTATATCCAAATTAAGTATGCCATCACTTGCAGTGTGACAAATGGATTTGACTTATTCAGTATACAAAAATAGAGATCATTAATGCAATCTTCAGTGGCAGGCCTCGCAAAGAAAGCCTAGAAAAACTGTCCCAGTTTTTTTTTTTTTTTCCTTCTTGTCTTTTTATAGGGAAAAATACATTATACAAATTTCTTTTATTTATTTTTTTTTAAGAGTAGAGTGATTCAGACTACTGAGACACTTGGTACCATGTTTAAATGGTGCCTAATTCTGTTTCCTTGCTCTCTTTCTGGAGTTAAAAGAGTTATTTCAGCATCTTTGTTGTGTCCCCAGCCTATATTAACACAGGGTTTGAAGTTATCCAGGACAAGTGTATTTCATAGTAGCCTTCTCTGGGCCCAAGTCAAAACTAAGTTTTTTAACAATTAGCTGTGGAAACATTCCTCTGAGCTTGGGAATGCAACAGCCTTATTACCTCATCATGAAAATTTCTAGCTTAGTTAATTTAAATATTGTTTCTTAGTTTCTGGGTCAATTAAATTTAAATGATGTATTTTATGCTTCGTGACCAATTAAATTAATAGGTTATTACAAAAAATATGATCATCTTTTTTGATTAAAGAGCTGTGAGTACAGTATATTTTATAAGCAATTTTCATTAGTTCAAAACTGTTCCTTTAGGCTAGATTAAGCAGCTATTCATTGCTAGAGCCTTGAGACCTGATTCCAAGGTGTTCGGCGCATTCACAGCGCGCTCTTACTTAGAACTAAAGCCAATTGAACCTACTTAGCAATAGCGTATGCCTTTCACCCTTGATGATTATGGAGCTTATAGCTCTCCGAAACAATACACCTGTCAGTTCCCATCAGCTACAGCAATCCAAGCAGAAGGCAGAGGCCCACAGAAAGCAGGAGGTTTTATTGTTTTAGGTCCAATTTTTTTCTTATTGTTCTCCCAAACCCACTGAAAGGTTTGACTGAGTTGCACGTCTGATTTTTTTGTGGCCAGAGGTGGTCAGAGGGGTAAAGAAGTAATTGATAACTCTTATTGATTATGTATATATTTTTAATGTGTTTTAAAATATGGGTTTGATTTAACAGTCGTACTTAGTAATCCTATCAATTTCAGCTGCATATGAGGCCTTTGTTCAGTGACGTATGTCCTTGCTGTATTGCATCTATTTGAACAGCACAAATACTTGGGACAGATTCCAAGTGATCAGGCTCGAGAGCTAAATAAATAGCTGTTGATAAACCCTGACACCTATTTAACCCATCGCTCCTCCCAAGCCCCTCGCTGGCTACTACGGATTCCCTGCCTTTTATTCCCAGCATGCTTTTACAAGTGGGAGACGAAGGCAGGTGGCTGGAGTAAGGCCATGGGGAATGGAGCCCACCTGAGAGCCCTCTGTGACCTTAGCCATCTCTAGGCTGGCTCTGCCTCTGGCATGTGTCCAGATCAGAAACATCTCCACCGCATACATTCCTAACCATAAAAGCAGAAAGCTGTTTTATCTCCAAAAACTCTGTATTTGGAAGGGGGAAGGATGTTCTTGGGGTCGGGGAGGGGGGTTGACCTGGGGATCATTCCTGTTGCTGTCAGTGTGAGTCCATATGCAGACTCCCCATTGCACAGAGGCAGGGGCACTTGCACGCCCGTGACTCCGCATCCCGCCCAGGGCTCGGGCCCGGCCTCCCTGTGCCTGAGCAGAGCAGCTCCACAGCCCCGTGTCGGCAGCCAGTCCCCACCACTCATCACCACCTCTTTCTCTCCACAGGGCTGCAAAGTATGCCAGGGGATTATGTGTCTCGGGGTAGTCCAATGGGTATGAACATGGGACAGCCAAGCTATACCCCGCCCCAGATGCCCCCCCATCCTGCTCAGCTGCGTCATGGCCCCCCCATGCATACCTACATTCCTGGACACCCTCACCACCCAGCGATGATGATGCATGGAGGACCACCCCACCCTGGAATGCCCATGTCAGCATCAAGCCCCACAATGCTTCATACCGGCGAGCCAGCAGTGAGCGGACAAGTGATGGACATTCATGCTCAGTAGCTTAAGGGAAATACACGTTGTCTGCAGCGATGGTAGATTTCAAACATTGTCTTTCTGCAATGACTATGGAGTTCTTGGCGTCAACTTTGGACCAAGGGACGTTCCAGTTCTTCACAGGGACCCTGAAAAGCAGGAAAACACCAACCGAAGTCAACTTCTGGGGACATGCTAAATACCTATATAAGACATTAAGAGAACAAAGAGTGAAATATTGTAAAATGCTATTATACTGTTATCCATATTACGTTGTTTCTTATAGATTTTTTAAAAAAAATGTGAAATTTTTCCACACTATGTGTGTTGTTTCCATAGCTCTTCACTTCCTCCAGAAGCCTCCTTACATTAAAAAAGAAGCCTTACACTTATCCTGCAAATGACAGAAAGGGCTTATTTGCGGGATTTTTAGAGCATTAAAATAACTATGTCAGGCAGAAGAATCTTTCTTCTATCCTAGGATTTCAGCCATGCACACTCTCTCTCTCCCCCCTCTCTCCTCCTCTGTCTGTCTTTCTTCCCTTTCTCTCCCTTTCTCCCTGTCTCTCTCCCTCTCTCTCTTTCTAGCCTGGGGCGTGAATTTGCATGTCTAATTCATTTACTCACCATATTTGAATTGGCCTGAACAGATGTAAATCGGGAAGGATGGGAAAAACTGCAGTCATCAACAATGATTAATCAGCTGTTGCAGGCAGTGTCTTAAGGAGACTGGTAGGAGGAAGCATGGAAACGGAAAGGCAGTGTATTTGAAGCCTAATTGTCACATCAGAGCATCCTTGTCCCCATGCAGCAACCACCACCTTGTACATCACTTCCTGTTTTATGCAGCTCGAAACATGGACTGAAGATTTATTTTTAATATGTTGACTTTCTTTCTGGGCAAGACATCAGTCGTGTGCATTTTTTTTTCCATAGTCCCATCATGGAGCATTTATGTATACATTGTAAATAAATTTTGTGCAAAAAGGACTGGAAAAATGATCTGTATTATTGCAATTTTTTGTAAAAGTAGCAGTTTGGTATGAGTTGGCATGCATACAGATTTACTAAGTGGGATAAGCTAATTATACTTTTGTTGTGGTTAAACAAATGCTTGTTGATAGCCTTTTTCTATCAAGAAACCAAGGAGCTAATTATTATTAATAATAATCATTGCACACTGAGTCTTAGAGTTTCTGATTGAAACAGTTTGGATTGTATAATAACTCAAAGCCCAGTTGTAGTAGTTTGAGTGCAGTAATGAAATCTGAATCTAAAATAAAAACAAATTATTTTTTGTCATGGTGACTCCACTGCTTGCAAAATTTGTTTCCTGCCCCCATGCAGTATTTGTAGCCATTCTATCCCAAACTGAGAGCTGAGCAGCTACAAAATTCAGCTGGCTCTGGAGATGTTACCAATCATTTGCTATTCAAATATCAGCTTCGTATTTAAATAATGTAAAAGTAATGCTGCACTGCGTAAAGAAACTTTCTTGGAACTTGCACTGTAAATTGTCAGGATGGGAACTGTTGCCTGTTAATAAATGTAATATCGTAGGGCATTTTTGGACAAACATTTGTAAATAGTGTTACCCCCTCTCCCTTCCAAATTATAGTTCTAATGCACAGTTCAAATTAAGGAGTTTCTTTCTGGAGTTGAGCACATACTAAGGAAGGAGGAAAATAAAACTTGGAAAGCATTGCCCGGGCAATGCATCTCTCTAAGGGGATGAGGTGCTGCAAGCAAGGACCAGTGCAGACCCTCATAAAACAGTTTCCTCGCACATTTGTGCTTTCTGCACCGCAGCCAGCCAGGGAAGGAGCCCCAGCCAGCCTGCGCAGGCTGCGAGACCTTCTCGTTTGCTCTCAGTCAAATCGCTGCTATAGAAGGAAAAATAGAGATTCCCGAGGCTAGGAAAATGACATAAATATCTTAATTAAGGCGAAATAATGCAATAGCCCCCCCCCCCCCGCCCCTCCCAAGCCAGCCAGCACCCCGGCGGGAGGTGTCCCGGGGGTGTTGGGGGGCAGATTCCCGGGGGGCCCCTGCTCTGCGCGGCGCTCGGGGTACCCCCGGCCTGGGCAGGGGCAGGCGGGGGTGCAGGCAGAGCTGCAGGCAGGCAGTACAGACCTTTTTGAATGAAGCAAGCCACCAAAGGGGGTCCTCTCCCGCCATGGCTGGGACTTCTTCCCCCTCTTTTTTTTTTTTTTTTTTTTACCTT
>VZRZ01006755.1:0-59116 GCA_013398175.1 Climacteris rufus | reverse complement strand
AATTTAATAATAATAATAATAATAATAATAATAATAATAATACAATCCCTTGCCTTTTACTTCTTTGAACTATTTTTACGAACTGAATTTCATGCCAGCATTAAGCAAATGTTATTCAGTGCCATTAAGCAATATTTTTCTCCCCTGAAAACCTGGGAATGCTGAAATACAGAGCAGGTGAGCTGAGCTTACCAGGCAAAGACTCTGATCTTGCTATTCATGTTCTCTAGATGGAGAAGCCCTTGACTTAGCTCAAGTCCCAGTTTAAGAAGCAATGATTGTGTAGCCTTAAGTTTTTCCATGTGCTCACCCAGGTTGTAACACCACACTTCAAATTGTAGCTCGAGGAATTCTTCTTAGACCAGAGCAAAGTGGAATTTGGTGAAAAATTTTCTTCCTAAAACAGGTTGACCTCACAAGTGTATGGGAGACTGAACTGTGCAATTCAGGGTACAGAAATATCTGATTTATTAAAGCTCTCCAAGGCCTACAACCCTTAAATAAAAGGTTATTCAATCAAGACTGCACTTTCTGCAGCTAAAAATTGGGAAATTTGTGTGTTGATTGCCATCCAGGGCCTGTGGATGGCTGGTTATTGCTGTTCAGAGACAAATTCAGTAGGAAATTTGAGCTTGTCCCCTGAAATAAAGGGGTAACCTCCAATTACCTCCAGTGTAGACAAGAGCTGGACTTGTTTTGTTCTATTGCCACATAGTCACGGTGGATGCATGACAATTATGTGCAAGTACAAATGGCACATATTTCCAATAACACACGACATCCTTTCCAAAAATTGCTTTCTTACTACTTATCTTCCCTCTCTTTCTCATCCTTCCCTGCTCTGTTGGGCTCAGTTACGGAAGTTTCTCTATTGGGTGTGTAAAAACCCACACAAAATGATGGGATATGTAAGAAACATCTTGTAAGTGAAACTACTCACTCTCTTACAGTACACATAATCAAAGAAGGTTGGTACTAACTCCATGGTTAGATGAAATAAGGCCTTTTAAGGAGTTGAATGGAGCTGTTTGTTTTCCCTCTTGTAGCCCTGTTCCTCCAAGGCATGCTGTCATGCTCACCAGACCTGAGTTTTATAGGTTGGACTGGAGTCTTTGACAAAACCGAATTTACTTTAAATGACTGAAATTAGATACTTATAATCCAAAGTAACAGCCTAGGGGCTCTCTTGTGTATTATCCTTCACTCTCAGCCCTCTGCTTTGTAGTGTCAATGGAATAATTTGTTAAGAAAGTAGAAATATAAGCAGTTAATTCTGAAACTGAGAAGGAGTACAGACTAGCCCTGTATTTTGCCAATACTTGTTATCTTCTTACCTAATAAGACAGTGCCTCTCCTGGGGGTAGCCCCATCATAACATGGTTTTGACAAATTTCTGCTTTTGAAATTATGGTTCAAATACTATTTTTTTCTTTGCCCTATTTATGTGACAACACCACTTTTCATTCACAAAGAGACAAGACATTCATGGCACGGATGGGCATTCACATTGGAGAGAAGACAGATTCATTCCTACTCATGGTGACTACTTGAATACCCAGTTTCCAACCAGTTTTCCAAGGAAATTGAGGTATTCAGATGTCCTGTCAGTGCTCAACAATTTTTCCCGTCAATCTCATCACATGCCACACTCTTCCAAATCTCTGGGTTGAATATATCAAGTGGTCTAAACTGGAGAAGTTTTACTGTCATCAGAGACAGATGCCTCTGAACTGAGGATGTGGCCTTTTGTAATTTTAATTTGGCAAGGTAAATAGGCTTCCAATCACCCAATTTCATTCTCTTGTTTGTAGCACGTATATGTCTACAGAAGAGGGAGAATTAATGATTTTTTTCCTTATATGTGCATGCATTTACACACAGACTAAACTGATCGTGAAATGTGTTGCGTTGAATTGATGCTGTAAAAATGGTAAGGGAAATCTTTAAATATATGGAAAATATTGGGACTGCCTTTCTAACTGGGCAGTTCTACTACTTACACTTACTTGGAGCACTTACTTGGGTGGCAGTGAAAACCCTGCAACTGTTTTCCATCGATTGAAAGTATAAAGTCCCAGTAATCTGCTTGCTCCCAAAAACCACCAAAGTGGTTGCTGATTCCTGAGAAACCTCTGAACTTTATGCCATGATTGGGTTTTCATGGTTTTAGACTACTTAAGAGCAATTCCCTGTCATCCTATACTTGAGTGATCCAGCTCTATTTATCTCATTTCCCCACGTGCTGCTTCAGGAAGCCCTACCTGCATTTCTCTCTCTTTCTCCACACAAGAATTTAAGGAATTTCATGAGGACTATTATTCACACATAAACCAAGAGTGACTTTCACATGAGGGCAAAGAAACACCCTTATGTTGGTTTGCACACAGGCTATACTCCAGCCTGTAATCTGGGCTACACACTTCACACTCATAAACAAATGGATTTGCTACAGGATGCAGAAACAAGGAACAGCACAGTTTGAAAAGGAAGTGCTGCCTTGAAACCTTTTAGGATGTTGTTTGGCCTGATGGTGTCTTGGCATGTGATCGAGTTGCAGCTTTCCTATCAGTTTTATAAGAGTAACGATCTTTGACTTATGAAACTGTGCTTTAGGCATGCAAAGAAGTTGTAAAGATTTTTTGAGGTGATAGAGCTGAGCCAATCAGATGTCTCCTTAATACCTATGCCCTCTACAGTAGGACTTGTGCACTACTTTTGTGAAGGGAAAGACCAACACATTGATTTACTATTATAGCTGCAAGGTGGGATTTAGGCACGCCTTGCTGTTATTTGGAGAATATCACATCAGTGCTCTCACATCACTACTAGAACAGACACCTCAGTCATTAATTAGGCCAGTTGAAAGGCCTCCTTCTCTTTGTGCTGGGTCTCAAGGAGCTCTGTAAAATATAAACGCCTGGGGCTGCCAGGCTCATGCACTGACCCTGAGGTGGGATGGTGCCAGGGGATGGTGGAGGTGGATATGGCTGGAGAGGTGCATTATCAATATGTTGGAGGGAAGAATGGGAAAAAAAACTAAGTCCTGGTGGAATCCACCCTTTACCTTTGTCACATAATTTCCCTTGTGAGAAAGCAAGCACTGGCTCTGCATCCCATCAATGCTGAGGCACAGCTGCCTTTTCTCTGGCCGTGCTGCCTCCCAGGGAGTGGAGGGAGGGAAGTGTCACACAACTCTGCTGTCCCTCTCCTCATCCCATGCCTCCCTGCACTGCACATTGCAGCCCCATTCACAGCCTCTGCAAAGGCAAGGAGGTACAAATGCATCACAGCCCCAGCTGCAGAAATGGGGTAGCATCTCTTATGGTGCATGGCTGTGTTTTGTGGTAACGGCTGGACATTCAGGGGCTGTGCTCTTTCACTCTTTGTTTGCTCTGAAAAAGGGCTCTGTAGACTGCTAGGGGAATGTAAGTTTATTTACCTGCCCTTCCTGAGGTAGCTCAAATATTAAGAAACTTCCTTCAAGTCCAGTTTTAAAACTTTAAAACACAGTTCTGCCGGCCAAATTTAGCACTTAAGAGCCATCATATGGATCATATGGAAGGTTAGTAAAAAAATTAATTAATGTATGGATTACAATGACCTATAAATGCCATTGTTTCATCTGAAAGATATATTGGTACTGTAATTTTTACTTAACTCTTTCAAAGGACCACATGTGAGCACCACTGAATGGATACGGAAATTATTTATACAGCATGTTAAGGGGACATTAAAGCATTTCATAGCATGTGGTAGGGCCTCTCAGTGAGGCGAAAGACACAGATCAGCTATCCAGCTGTGGCGTACTGCTTTGGCTGTGCCAAAGCCACCAGATGATGTAGCTTTCCTGCCTGCATGTCTCTAAAGGAAATGTGAACCTCATTCCCTAAGAAGGGGCTGGATGCATGATCCAAGGTGGGAGATTTCCATCTTTAAATGCACAGAGGAGACAAGGGCAGAGGTGTAAATTTTCAGCTTTCTTACTGCCTGTTTTATTCCCTGTCTGCGTTTTCTACCCCAGGGTTGTTTGCCCTGTGTCAGGTAGGCACCAGACTTTGCACAGCTGCTTTGTAGAGGAAATGCAGCATCCCTCAGAGATCAATGACTTGTGGCTGCTGCCAGCTTCCGTGATTGTAGTGGTTAGAAAATCCTTTGTAGCTGTGACTCCTCTGCAAAATAATAATAATACTTAAAAAAGTTTTCAAAAATGAACAAGCATCCATCCTGTATGGGCTCCAGCTCTGTAGGGAGGTGGCCAGATCCACTGCCTTCCTGCTGGGCCTCTTCCAGCTTGGTGTACTGGCCCTACAACTCTGGCTCATGTCTTCCCAGTAAGCACTGGCTGATAATAGGTTTTATAAATACATGTATATAAATATATATATACACACACAAATTATACACATAATTTGTGTGCATATATATATCCACACACAAAAATTATGTAAAAGCCATTTAAGCAAATTTTATCGATATACATGTGAAAAGTACATACACTCAATATATGCAATATATATATGTATGCAAAACAAAATTATTTATCTATTTATAGTTACTTAAATATATACATGAAAATATACGTTTACTTAAATATATACATGAAAAGAAGGCTAATGTGGATCAGAGCCCTTCTGGGATGTAGGTGCATATGCTCCTCCTGTTACAGAAAATAATGACCATGAACTATGGCAGCAACCCAGAGAAGCCTTCTGGTGACATCATAAACTAGCTGAACTTTGCCCTCTGGGTTTATGATGATGTCATCAGAACACCTTGATAGAGAGTACTTTTAACCTCACAAGGCACACTTGGCCATCATTTATGTGATAATCTGTATGCTGGGAGACACTGCTAATGGTTTTGTAGGCTGAATCCAGAGTGGTGTGCGTGGTCCAGCCCCATCTCCACCCCCAGTGAAGCGTTGGCAGAGGCTCAAAGGTACAGACTTCATTTTTAGTAGAAACCTGAGTGTGACTTTGATTAACAGTTTGGACCAAATGTCTAATTGGCTCAGGAGATGTTTTTTTGGAGGAAAGTAGAGTGATTTTTGATGGTAATGAAATATTGGTGGTCTGAGTGGTACACAGAATGGACACACATGGTCATGGTCCAATTTCCATTCTGACCCTAAATACCAGCAAAGTCTTAAAACCTAAGTGTACTTTCAGGTGCCTAAAAATTGCCCCCCAAAATAAAACAGTAAGGCTATGGAGCCCATAGCATCTTTTGAAATCTTTCCTGTGGCTCTGTTGGACCCTGGGACACCAATCACATCAGTCTTTTGAAAAAATCATATGCAATGCATATTCCAGCCAGCCCAAGCCAATGTTAAACTGCATGCTCAGCATAGAGATGATTATGACAATGGTTAGAGGAAAAAAACTTGCATAATATTTACCAGAACTGCCACAAAGTATGGTTGGGTAACATGATCAGTAGGATAAAAAAACCCAAAAAACCGAACAGTGAAAAGACCCTCCAAAAAATCCAGCAGGACAATTTGCTTTCAGTTTTAAGTGTATTTGACATTGTGATTTTCTTCTTTTGGATTCACATGCTGGAGAAGATGTCAATGCAACAACACGTGAGTATCTTTTGGCTATCACTTTTGCTTTTAAAAAAACGTGGTCAGATTGTTTCTCAGTGGAGATTGCATAAATGATAAGGCGGGTACATGTGCAAAGAGATCTGACTGTCCTGGCGTTCGGGAAACTTGGAGTCGGCACAGAGATTTCAAAACAAAGAAAATCTAGGGTTATTTACATATTTGCATAGCAAAAAAAAAAAAAAAAAATGAGAGGTTGAATAATAATAATAATAATAATTCTTATAGGTCCCTGGGAGCCATAGGTACCTCTCTCAAGTTCCTATATATTAGTAGGGTATAAAAAGGTATCGGTTTCCAAAGTAACCATAGCAACATGTTTTCATGAGTTCCTGTTGAGAAGCCAAAAACCTTTGTGAGCAATAAATCAACCTGTTTATATCTCTGAACTTAAATCTTTTATTGGTTACTGATTAACTTAACTGTGCTGCCTGACAAATCTTCATAATAAATAAGCCAACCAGCAAGCCCTTAAAAAAATCCAGCTAACTATGTTTAAAGGACTATCCCTGAAACATGCTAGAGCATTACAATGAATTTGGCAGTCAGCATGTGGTCATGTGCATGTTTCAACATGGATCTAAACCCCAGAAATCACAAGATGCAGAGTTATAAAAAGAGATCGCTCTGCAACTACTTTAAATAAATATATGCCTTGATATTTATCAGTGGTGTTGCTTTCAGCAAAATAATTAGTAACTACTAATTAATGTAGTCCTTCTAAAGGAATATAGTGGGAAAATATCTGTTGACTGTCAGTGCCCTGTTTTCTGTGCTAAAGATGATGGGATAACAGCAGAAAGGTAAATTGTGGGATTTTAGATGTTTACTCTGTGTGCATCCTATAGATTGTGTAAAAGAAACTCCTACCTCCTACCCATATATAAATGTATAGATTTCCTGAGGTCAGGATGTTGCTGTGAGGCTATTCTTTTTTCTCTGTTTTTTTTTTTCTTTTGCAGGGCTTATGAGAGTTTTTGGCTTCCACAGTAAGTCTACATTTAAATTAATTAATCTGTTGACAGTTAAATTGTACTAAGTAGCTTCTATATAAAAGATGATTCCCAGATTCTTTTCCATGCAACTTGAAAAAAAAAAAAAAAAGAAAAAAAGAAGAAAGAATCTGAGGAACTTTGTTCTAAACATCTGTCTGGGCAGATGTCAAAATGCAGAGTGTTACTGCATTATACTGTGTGAGTCTATGACACCGTGTTATTACTCTTGGCTTAAATATTCACAATGGATTTTATGATCTATTTAAAAACAACCTTTGATGGGAGTGTAAACGCCTATCTTTTGTCATACAATAAGCACCTTTATGGAACTAGTTCTGAGTAAATATTGAAAAATAACACAAGGTTTTCTACTTCTTATTCACAGCAGATGAATATTTATAAAGAGGGAATTACAGGTATGTGTTGGTGGAGAAGATTTGGCAGATTTTCTTTGAAAATGAATTTTGGTGAATAAACTCCTTTGGAGGTAAGATTGTTTTGTTCTGAATTGTTCTGGATAGAATCATAAACTTTGAGCTGTATGTTAGCCAGCTGATGGTAATCTAGTACAATAATCTGCATTTCTTCAAGAAATGAGAGAGAGAGACAGTGTCAAGGACATTACAAATCCAATTGTAATTTAGCGAATTGAACTAGAATGAGACAATGCTTATAATGCTAATATTCCAGAAACATGTTGTTTAATTTTTGTATCCAGATTGCATATATTAACCCATTTTATTAACCTGTCTATAGCCTTGATTCAATAAACCATTCCTATTCAGCAGAGCTCTAAAGCATATGTTTGCCTTTAAACACATGCTTAAATCCCATTGACTTTTTAATGCTTAAAGTTAAGCATGTGCTTAGCTGTTTTTGCTTGCCTTTGCAAAATAAAATTTTAAAACAAAGTATCCTGGGGGAAAAAAATGGTAATAAAGGATGAAATTTTTAAAAGCTTAAGATAAGAACTCTCCAAACTGTTCATTTTCCCCTGTACTCTCAAGAACATGTAAACTATTTTTAGCTAAATACCTGAAACAAACAGAAACAATTTTCATGCCTTATTTTGGAGTACACTTGGACCTGAAGCCATGGAGATTGTCTGCCAAAGACACGAACAATAGTGGGAATATCTCACTGTTTGCCTAATGAGCAATGAATGGGAAGTGTGAAGGTGAAAAGACAGATTCTGGGTTTGAGAGTGACAAGGTGAGACTGCTTCTTTATCACACCTTTCTTTTTTTAAACCCAAACATAATTTTCAAAGCAGTTAAAAAAAAAAAAAAATCTGTGACTGGGAATTGCTCTGTAGCTCACAGCCAACTGATTTGCGTTTGCTCCCATTGCTTGCTTCATGGGAAATGTCAACTTGCTACAGAAAGTTTTAATTGGTTTATGAGTGATATATTCAAGCTGCTTATTTCCTAAAACATCTGTTTTTGTTTTAGTTCCCCAATGTCAAATGGTTGGTGATATCCCAAGGTAGCACGCTGTTTCCAAGTAGTATTTCCTGGGGTATCTATCAATAAAAAGGCCCTTAAATTGAGCATAATGAAATTAGTACAAGGTAGTCAAGAAGTCTCCAGAATCAAGATATCAAAACGTCCCTCTGCACATTAATTTTTTTTTTTCCATATTGCTTGTGATTGACTGCTTTTGGGGCTTGGAGGAAGAAAGCCATGAGAGTTATGGCTTATTTCGTCTTCCACCCCCCACTTCTTCGATGGCCTTGAGCAAGTCTAATTTGTATTGTTATGGAAATTGGCATTAAGCCAGGGGAAGCACAAGTCTTGTGCTGCACCCGACGGCAAAATCTAGTCATTTTTCTGCTTGGTGGACAGAGAGACTACAATTTGTTTGAAGATCTGTCCACTACATGTGACAACAGGAGTCCTAACATAAACAGGCAATTGTGAGAGCTAAAAATGAGCAAAACATTCATAAGAGGTTTTCATCTGCATGTACACACCAAAAAAAAAAAAAAAAGCCAGCCTTCAATTTTCCATCATGCTGTGGCTTGGTCCAGAAAAGGAAAAGGGATTTTTATGAACTAGTTATTTCTCCCAATACATGAATATATGCAGGAGTCTTCTCTTTGGATTAAAAACCAGAGTTGATTTGCAATATTTGTCTGGTAGGTGGTCCAAACCCCAGTTTGCTCTATTTTCATCCATCATTTCTTCTGAATTTTGTTTTTAAGCCTTTGGGGGAAGGACCACTTGAGAAGTTAGGTTTTTCCTTTATTAAAGAAAGCCAATTTGAGGCAGATGCAGTCCAACTGAAATCAGTCAAAACAAAGCCCACCTTAAGTCTAAGTCAAGTAAGTATTACTTATCAAAATAAGCTCAGAAGCAGAAGACAGTGGAAAAAAAGTTTGCAGATCAACTTTCTTACCAAACTCATTTGCACCCGAATGAAATGAAGTTATAAGGATAAAATTCTCAGCAGATTTGCACAGCACAGTAATAGCCTTTATGCTTGGAAATTTATGGGCCATGGACAGTTTATAAGAAACGATGTAGTTCATCAGAGAAGCAGACTGATGGAGCACATGGGAGCATTCTGTGCAGGAAGTTGGGTTTTGGAATAATACTTACTTTGATAGAGTTGTTTTGTTAGCTAAGTAAAACAGTAGGGAAGCCAATGGCCACTTAGGCTTCAAACATAAATATATATTTATAAGTCACCCAGCTGCTTAATTGAGATCTCTAGTGTTTTCCCTAAGTATATCTTATCCAAAAAAACAGTAACGCAGAAAATAACAACAGCAGCAAAAACCTGCTATATGCTGAAGTTCATTTAATCAGTCAGGAATAGTTGAGGGGGAAATGGAGCATTATTTTAGGGGCAGAATCATCGAGGTTCCCAGAGGCTCTTCAGCCTGAGTAGGGGCTCAGCTTTGGCTCATACTACTCTCTAACAATTTCGTGCTGAAGAAGCAGCAGGATAGATGCCCTTGTCATAGCTTTCTCTCCTCTTGGTGGCTTTTCCTCCATCAGAAGGGTGCAGCGTAACTTGTATGTGACTCATGTAGCCAAGTGCTTGCAACCCAGTTTGGAAAGATAAACGCCGGGGTTCCTGCCAGATGCTGGCTGTGTTGGCTATGGAGGGGGAGGGAAGTACATGGGGCTTCAAACTGTTCTCCAAGGGAGGTTACACAGGGGATGGTTCATTAAATTTGAGCAAAGAACTGGAAAATAAGATTTCACACTCCTAGGCTTGAACAGCCTGGGTGAATTTGGGATCACCAGGAAACCTTCAGGAAATTTGGCAAGTTCTAGGGAGCTTCAGGAAATGCTGAAGGCATTTGCAAAGGTGTTTTATTCTTAGAGCACATCTCCAAGGTGAGGTAGAGAGTAAGGTCTCCCACTCCATGCACCCTGGCCAGCTCTCAAAAGCCCTTTCTGACTGTGGGACCCAAGGCAAGTGGGTGCTGGGGTCTTGGGCTTGGTCTCAGCAGTCCCATTGTCATAGCTCTTCTGAGATGTCTGTTAAACTGAGAGCAACAGTCTTAATCCATGTCTCCTGCTTTCTAGGTGAATATCCTAACTTGGAGGATATTGAATATATAGGGATGTGGTTCTCAGTAGTTTCTGATGCAATTGTTTTTCTCCATACAGGCAGTTTGATATCAGTTACAACAGAGACCCAAAACTAATTCTTTGATCTGTCCTAGATTTGAGCTTGAGGCTTGACCAGAGCCAGGAGGATCGAGCTTTCCTTTTCCTTTTCCTTTTCCTTTTCCTTTTCCTTTTCCTTTTCCTTTTCCTTTTCCTTTTCCTTTTCCTTTTCCTTTTCCTTTTCCTTTTCCTTTTCCTTTTCCTTTTCCTTTTCCTTTTCCTTTTCCTTTTCCTTTTCCTTTTCCTTTTCCTTTTCCTTTTCCTTTTCCTTTTCCTTTTCCTTTTCCTTTTCCTTTTCCTTTTCCTTTTCCTTTTCCTTTTCCTTTTCCTTTTCCTTTTCCTTTTCCTTTTCCTTTTCCTTTTCCTTTTCCTTTTCCTTTTCCTTTTCCTTTTCCTTTTCCTTTTCCTTTTCCTTTTCCTTTTCCTTTTCCTTTTCCTTTTCCTTTTCCTTTTCCTTTTCCTTTTCCTTTTCCTTTTCCTTTTCCTTTTCCTTTTCCTTTTCCTTTTCCTTTTCCTTTTCCTTTTCCTTTTCCTTTTCCTTTTCCTTTTCCTTTTCCTTTTCCTTTTCCTTTTCCTTTTCCTTTTCCTTTTCCTTTTCCTTTTCCTTTTCCTTTTCCTTTTCCTTTTCCTTTTCCTTTTCCTTTTCCTTTTCCTTTTCCTTTTCCTTTTCCTTTTCCTTTTCCTTTTCCTTTTCCTTTTCCTTTTCCTTTTCCTTTTCCTTTTCCTTTTCCTTTTCCTTTTCCTTTTCCTTTTCCTTTCCCTTTCCCTTTCCCTTTCCCTTTCCCTTTCCCTTTCCCTTTCCCTTTCCCTTTTCCCTTCCCTCTCTCACCTTTCCTCTCCCACCAGGAGATAGGGCTGATCTAGGAAGGTTTAGTGAAGATGTCTTTGCTTAAACAGGGCTTTTAAGGACAGGCTAAGATTTAAATACAATTCTTAGTGTGTGTGCAGTTTTGAGCACCACGATATGAAAAAGATGAAAGGTTACTGGACAGCATCCAAACAAGACCTACAAAGATGGTGAGGGGTCTGAAGGGGAAGTTATACAAGGAGCAGCTGAGGTCACTTGGTTTGTTCAATCTGGAGGAGGCTGAGGGGAGACCTCACAGCAATGTACACCTTCCTCACAATGGGAAGAGGAGGGGAAGACACTGATTTCTTTTCTGTGGTGTTCAGTGACAGGATTTGAGGAAATGGCATGAATGAGGTTTAGGATGGATATTAGAAAGAGGTTCTTCATCCAGAGGGTGGTTGAGAACTGGAACAGGCTCCCCAGGGAAGTGGTCACAGCAGCAAATCTAACAGAGTTCAAGGAACGTTTGGACAACACTCTCAGGCACATGGGACTGTCCTGTGCAGGGACTTCAATGATTCTTGTGGGTCCCTTCCAACTCAGAATATCCTATGATGCTATAAATACTTCCTACAGTAATTTACTTAATTGGGATCCCAGAAGCATTAGAAGGCCTGAAATATTGGAGACATGTCCAGTCTGGCCAATTTCAGGGGGATCAGGGTCTATTCCTGCAGTTGGTGGTCGTGGCACTATCCTGCACATTCACCGCCTGATGGCTGGAAAAATGCTTTCAGCTGATTGTGCTTAATTTCCCCTTTCTACTCCCAACTCTTAAGCATATTTGTGTTCAAAACAGGGTTTGCTCCTTATCATGCTCACAGCCCATTTCCTCCTCCTGTTTTATAGGCAGTGAAGTCTAAATGGTGAATTAGTGACATCTTCGTTATTATGGCAGTAGAGTGCAGTGCCATCCTAATGCTGTTCCCTGTAGTAGTGAGCAGAAGGAGCAGCCAGGATGGAAGAGATAACAATCGTATTCCAGTATAAATATCTGAAACGACAGCCAAAAACTGCTGTGCCTCATCCAGGCTTTTCCTGTAGTTTTGTTTCACCATCTGAAAACATCTTGGAGAACATTTGCTCATTTCAAGACTGCCCTCCTTCCTCAAGGTGCAGCTGAATTTATCCATAGCTGCCGAGCTACGTGGCTGGAAATAGAAACTGGTATTTCAGAGACCTTGGCTCGCTGAGGGGGTGGACTCAAGGGGAGTGGCTCCAGATTTATATAAAGAGCTCTTCCACCATGGTTCACACCTACTTGAGAAGGAATGCCATGAATAAATCTGTCCCAGAGATTACCAGAGAGTAAAGGCGCTTAACCCGGACGCTCTCAAGGTAGCGACAGCGCCTTTATGCAAGTGAAATCCCTGCCAGGATGAGTTGCAACGGTTTTACAACTCTCCCAAAGGACAGAGTTCTAGCTACTGCAGATAACCTGTTTCTGCTGGCTCCTCTAGGATAAGAGTTTCCCCAGGTGCGGTGTACTAATGCCGATGAGAATAAAAGGCTACACAGAGGGCTCTTCTCTGGTGTAACAGCTGATTTATTGTGAATCCAGTGTAGTGTTCTGAGGGTCCAGGAAGTGAGTCCAGAGATATCCAAGCGGCTGGGGTAACGCAGAAAAAAGAGACCGAGGAAGCCCTGCAGGGCTCTTTTAAAGAGAGGTGGGACCAGGAAACACCCAATGGGAAACCGCGTAGTTCAAAGTGACCAGTGGAGTGGAGAGCTTTCCAGGGCATAGCCATATATGGGACTTAAGGTATGAATACAGGTAACACAAGAGAAATATGGGATTTTACCACAGCTCAGGTAGAGGGTTCAGATATTGGAGGGAGAAGGTTGAGGGCATTGCCTTGGCTTTCTTCCCACCAAAACCTGAAGCTCAAAAGCAGCAGCTTCTGCCAAGTGCACTGCTACGAGAAAGTAGGAGCCAGATGTTGCAGGAATTTGCTGCTCTTCCTTTCTCATGGGAAGCAGGGGAAATCTTTTCTGTGTCAGATGGTTTATTTGGTCTGGTGGCATTTGAACCACAAAGGACAGGGGAAGTGAGATCTTAAATAATATGGTGGTTTGGGCAACTCAAAGGTGTTGAAGAGAGCTGTGTAAAACCAGTTTGTGGCATAGAATATGGTTTCGGCAAAGTGAAATTGTCAGGTTCATTTCCCATCTGACGGAAGTTTCCTTTGAGCTCTGGATTTGCCCAAAACCTGAACCTCTCTGTGGACATGGGACAAACCTCCTTATTTCTGGAGTGAAACTGATAAATTCCTCTGTTGTCCTCTTGCTTTGCCTCCATTCTAAACTTGCACAGGCCCACTGGTGTAGTTCCTGGAATGTGTGTTGAAGCCTGCCTCTGCATGTTTGCTCAAAAGGGATGCCCATGCCATGCTCCACCCTCTTGGCAACCTGTGCCAAGTGAGGAACTACAGTAGAACTCTTGCTTCTTGATGCACAACCAAGTACAAAAAAAAAAAAAAAAATTGTGCCTGAGCTCAGGGGAGTTTGCCTTTTGTAAAACCTCAATTTGCCCTGGGACAGGTGACACACATCCTATAAACTGTCCATCTGAAGGAATGAGCAAGTGAATAAGGCACTCTGGTCCCAGATGACTTGGTAAGCTGGAGGAGTACTGGGAAGAAGGCAGCATTGCTGAAGCATGTCCTGGCAGCCAGCACCATCCCAGGGACCAGCTGAGAGTCCCTGCACTCACAGCACATGCATCCACGCAGAGCTGACCCTTGGACTGGATGTACACAGACATCCACACCCATGTTCCTGTCTCATTGCTGAGCAAAGCTGCACCCTGCCTAATTTTATAAATTTACCCTTTTGCAATCATTTGCTCACTTATGATTTTAAGCCTACAGTTTTGGCTACTGCAAGTTTACTTTTTAATTCAGAGTTGGAAGAATTTGCTTGATTCACTTTTCACTCGCTTAGAATTTTTTATATTTTTTTTTAATTAGAGGTCTGATTTTAATTAAGATTTTAATATTGTGCACCTTGAACAAAGCTTTCGTTTGTACTCAGAAGAAACACAGGCATATAAAACCAACAAATACGGTGGAGAGAAAACAATTGGTCACTTGTAAGGAGGGAGACCTTTGTGTGATATCATCTACCCTTTTGCTTTGCAGTCCCAGGTTCTGGTTTCTGGAGTGCTGTTCATTGCTAGGTGGGAGTTGCAAAGGTGCTAGTGCAGCTGGCAGTCTCCCTCTGCAACCCAGCTTCAGCAGTCAGCCCTTATGCTGAATTTCCCAAATATTTTTCCTGTTCCTTAGGAATCAGAGACATGACAGAGGGTCTGGCAGTGGGACAGCTGGCACAGCTCAAAAGTGCCAGAGCCGTTGTGGTGCTCATCTGACCCAAAGACGTGTCGCCTGGCACTCAGCTGCTCTCAGGGCCTCCTGCTCTCCTTTCTCCTCATGTGACATGTCTTCTTCAGCGTATTCATCCTGCCTTTGGTGTGTCATGGCAACTGTGTCAGATGTTTTATTAGTACTTTTTTCTTTTTACCCTGCAACTGAACCCAGTCTCCTGGGAAATATGGGCTGAGCCCAAAAGACATTCATGTGTCTGCCAGAATGCTATTTTTTGAACCTGTGGAGGAAGAGAAAACAAGAAAGGCAAAAAGAAGGGTCACCGTGTTCTAGGTACAGCCATATTTTGTGGCTTTCATCATGTTGATAATGTGGATATTTCTCAAATGATAGGAATTGCCGCAGAAGCAACATTGCAGAAGTCATGGCAAGTGGTGCTGGAGGAAACCTTGTGAAGTCACCAGGTCCATTCTTTATCCACACAGACATAACGATTTCTGGATTAGACCAAAAAACCCAAAAGGACTGAAGACTGCTTTGCGTGGTGCTCTTTGGACTCCATCTCTTTAAATTCAGTCAGACACAAACATTGGAAAAAAAAGCAGAATTTTTTGTCTTAAAACTGTGTATTAATCTCTTGTGTTATCATCACCAGACCCAGTAAAGGAAAAGTATCGAACTCTCCTTACCATGGTCTTTCTCGGTTTCACACTCAACACTGCTGCCATGGTGCCACTCAAGGTCCATCACTACTTCAGCATCCAAGAAGACTGTCTGCTTCCTGGGTGGCTTTAAGACATCCTGGCTGATTTTCCTATGGGATCTGCTGCTTCCTGCAGGAGTTACTTGACACATGCCAATGCCTTCCCAACCCTGAGTTCCATTCACTGGAGATGGCCAGAGTTTTGCAGGGGTATGGGGTGCATTTCTGGTTGCTTTTTTTTTTTTGTGTGTGTGTATCTTTTGGATGTGGCAGCCTTAGGGGAAGCCCAGAACTTGCTCATGCCTCAGATCATGCAATGGTGTATTCCACAACAGGTGGGCAATATGGCAGACAGTAACAGAGAAATATCACATAAGTCAATACATGCATAGCAGGCAGCAGAATTTCCCAATGAATTTTCTAGTAGGCACTCCTGGCCCATCATGTGAGAGAAACTGCAGCCCTCAGGGTGATAGCTGGCAAATTTTACTCCTCTGCCAGGAGAGGTTGTTAAATGCCAGGTCAGCACTGACTCGTGTTTTCAGCAAGTGGGAGAACTGCAGGAATCAAAGCTCCTGAAGGTGGCTGTGGTTGACTGCTCCAGCAACAGTGCCTCGTGCTGAAGATGGGGAAGGGGGGGAGAAAAAGCCACATTTTTCACTGAATTTAATTGCACTGAATGGTGGCTGGAGGGGTCCTGCAGTGCATTTCGCAAGAGTTTACATAGTTCTGGATCCTCTACCACTTAGAATGGAAAAAAGAAAGCCAATCTGTTTGATCAGGCCTCTCCCACTTGATATGTGTATTGGATTTTACATTAAAGCTTTTAACAGCTACGTACACATCTGAGCTGGAGCTATTGTTAGCCCATGTGATGGATTAAGATCAAGAATGTTAATGTTATCCAAAGGAACGCTTTTTAATGTATATTGCAATTGTATAAACAGGGTCACCAGAGCTAAATGGGATGTCAATGACCTCTGAAGATCATAAAGTAAACAAAAGATCTTAAAATAAGCATGTAACCTGAACATGTCGGGGATTGTTGTATATCAAAGGCATTTGCTTATATAAAGTAAGGGAAAATTACTTACGGGTAATGTTATTTGCCACAAGTCTACCTCTTGCCTGCTCTACAAAGGAAACCTACCCGAAGGGACTGGGGTATGTCTCCATCTACCAGGAAGCACGGAGCAAAGCTTACACACATAATAAATATGCTCAAATCCCAGGACATAGTGATAAGCTGGCATTGCTGGAGAACAGCAAGGCTCCTTCATCCCTCAGTGGAGAGGGAGAACCCCACCAAACACTGCTACCAGGAGGATTTCAGAGCCCTGGTGACACAGGGAGACCATGGCAGGTGACACAGGGAGACCATGGCAGTCCATGAGGCCAGCCAGCTGAGTGGGAATTAGCAGACACCAGATGGTTGAAAACACTGGGCAGAGACTAGGAGCTTAATTTTTTTCCCTATAAGTACATTAGCATTTCACTTCTTGCTCCACACCATTGCCATTGAGGAGTAGGGACCTTTTTGGTTTGTTTTTGCTTACTGGGTAGCCCCTAAATTATTCTTGTGGGTTTGGGGGGGGGGGGGCATCTTGTGAATCCCTTCTTCAAGATGCCCTAAACTGAGTGATTTCTTGTGAAACAACAGGGTTACAATTGGAGGATTTCCCTGGAGAAGGGGCATCCCAGGGTTTTAGTATGCTGTCCTTAGTGCAATTGGTTGCCCCACCAAAATGCAGAGCCTTTCATTTTGGTCATGGGTTGAGTCCCTGTACAGAGCATTCACTTAAGACTTGACTCGATGATCCTTGTGGGTCCCTTCCAACTCAGAATATTCTGTGATTCTGTGATTTGTCCTCACTGAATTTTGTTATATCACCTTCAAGCTGCTTCTCCAGTTTTCAGTTCCAATCCTATCCATGAAGTCCCTCTAAGCCTGGTCCCCTTTGCAAATGTAATATTTTCTATCCCATTAGATGGAGCACCAATGGAAATAAAGGCCAGTGCTAGGACTGATCCTGGAAAATGTTTTTGCCATTGCAACCAGGAATTATAAACAACACTTTTCGGAAAATGGCTTTAAGAAACAGTCTTACACTTAACCCAAAATAGTTCTCTCATGACCATGTTTTCTTGATTAGTTTATGAGAATTTCATAACAGCTTACTGAAGTTACATTGCTTTTTCTGTACAGGCTGTTATGATATCATATTGGGATACTCTTATTAGTCTGATAATATTTGTTCTTGCAAGAAGTTTGTGCTGGCCAATTCACATTTCCTTGTTATCTTCTAGGTTGTTTTCAGATTATCTACTTGTTCCAGATTTTTTTCCTAGCAGGTTAAATTACTAGCCTAGAGTATGCCATCTCTTTAAAAATTAAAACAAAAGAAAATAATAAATAAAAGGGTTTGTTTTTGAAACAAACCTTCGAAAGACCTTCCCTTGCTTTCCATAAAGCCTCAGATTAGCACCTGAGAGAAGGCCACAACTAGTTCCTTAGTTACTGTCAGGTGATATTCAGGAAGACCAGATGAGCTGAAAGCATCTGACTTATTCAAGCTTTCTGTGAGCTTGTTCTTGTGACTTCAGGCTGGGAGTTTATCTATTTGCTTCTGGAATTATTTGTATGGGACCATGAGTTATGACTGATCCCAACCAAGAGTGATGCAAAGCTGAGGTGAGAGCAGAGCAGATTGGAGAAAACAGGGGATTAATCAGTGATTTTTCCTTCCTGTGTGATACTATTTTGCTGTCTCTGCAGAAATCTTGCTGGATAGGAGAGCTCAGAGTAAGGCTTTATTTAATCTTTAATTTCTGTCATTCTCTGTCAGAGACTGTGATATCTTAATGTCATGCTGGATAGCAGTGTGGATGAAATGGAACTTGGTACCTGTTATAGGGTAGGTGTAAGTCCTCCTCCCCATGTATCTGGGCACTGGGACCAAGGAAGATGGCTGCTCCCAGTTGTCGACAATTGATCCCTCTTCTGCACCTTTACCATATGTGCCCTGTCTTGCAGTCCTGACAGGCACTGAGCTTGCAAATGACACCCTGAGACAGCACAAGGCTTCCCCTTAGGAGTAAGGGACTGTGAAGGTACTGTTACCAGTGGCTTGTTGCTTCTCTTCACTTCTAGTAGACCATTTCCATGGCCTTCCTCTTTCCTTTAATCAGGGGTAGGATTTGGGGTCTTGATGCGCTAAGCTGCTCAGGGAGGCAGATATCCAAGGGTTTTCCTGCAACTTCTGGGGTTTCACTGCCATCTTATCTGCATTGAACAGACCCTCATGTGGCCTATGCCTCTTGTCCCATGGCTGCTCTCCCCAATGCCAAGGAAAGCGTGTCCATGGCAAAGGAGGCCTGAGAACCAGGTTCTTCCCTCTGATGTGAGCTTAAACTTCCTTCCAGCTTTTGAGAGAGAGTTATTGATGTTTAAAACAGTTGTTTTGGTTGCCAGCCGCCCAGCAGCACCCCTCATTTTTCCCGTGTTACCTCTGTGTGTTTCTTTGTTTTCGTGTGATTTGGTTTTTAGTTTGTTTCAGAGAAAGTTCATTTCCATTTACCTTTGGGAATTTTCTGTTAAATTAATGTGAACTGGAATATTAACATTTTGGAAAAATGACATAGAGAAACATGAGCTTATTCCTTTTCCTAATGGAAAAAAGAAAAGTTTGCAACATTGATAGTCCTTTGCTTTTGTGTTTTCTATTAGATATTGGCATTTAGTCTTGATTTCTTCCTTAGATATATGTACCAATGCACCACAAAGAGTGAGAGCTACCACTATACAAAATGATCCTTGCTACTCGAGCAAGCTTTTCATAGCATGCAGAAATTCAGCTGTTCTCCATCTCAGATATTACAATAGTAATCAGCAATTTAAAACTCTTTCTATAATTGTTAACCCAAAAGGTTTTGTTTATTTGTTTACTGGCATTGAATGATGGTTATTATCAGCTTTGACTGACATTCAGCATTCATTTTGCAGTTCTGTCTGTTTTCAAATATTTGGGGATGTCCTTGTTAGAATGTTTTCAATACAATTACATTCACAGCAATTCCAAAGCACGCACGCTGTATGTGATCAATTAATCACCGCTTGCAATCAAAATTTTTTCTTAACATGCGGAAACACAGACAGTAAATATGCCTTAAAATGTCTTTGTTTTGTCAGGAAACGACCTCCCAATGCGCTTTAAAATATGTAAATAGGTTTGTGCTCTATGATGAAGCATTGCTGTGTGGTTTGTATGGAGGAGATGTAGTGACTAACATTTTGTGTGTCTTAATATTAGGGCTGGTGGCTGTGTGCTGTAGCTTTGATCCTCTTGGCTTCAGGGCATCTGGCAGTGAATGTGATGGCTACTGTCTTGAGTTTTCTAGTGAGTACTTAGGACTGGGAGCACAGCAGGTATTCAAAAGGAATTATAGGTTTACTAAAGGAGAAGACCCAAGAAACCTCTTGGCAGATTAAATTATTTCACTCAATGTTAGAAATTAAAGACCTTTCAAAAGTGGTCCAAATGACTTTAGAACAGTGCCAGTGGAAGTTAGCATCAAGAATCTTCAGGTGTTTCTGTCCATTCTAGGTTGTTACTGCTGTTTTTGCATGATGCCTACAAAGTAATTTTTCTTGAGAAAAACCACTGAACTGCAGTAAACCAGCTTTTAAAATGGGAGGTGAATTTTGGGGTTAAGGTGAAGAGCCGTTTTGGAGAGATTAGATTATCACCTATCTTTCCATCGTAGGGCTTTTCCTGTTTGTTTGTCTACATTATCTTTCAAAACATCTGGTGTTGGCCTCTGTTGAGACAACAGGATCTGCAGGTTAGATCCTGTGTGGTCTCGTCCGTTGAAAAGAAAGGGCGTTTGGATAAGTTAAGTAGCTAGGAGTCACTGAAAGGACTGGTCTTGAAGGGAGTTTTCAGCTGAAGATGGATGAGCTCTCCTGCTTCATGGACCCGTTCCCCCTGTTACCTGATTTCTTTGACATGCTGGCAGTTGCCTTAACTGGGCTCTCGCTGCGAGACAGTCAGCACCACACTCACAGCACTGCAGGAAAAATAAACCCGTTCAGACCAAGCAAAACACTTGGAAAAACATGTGGATGTCTTTTTTTTTCTTTTTTATTTTTTTTTTTTTTGTGAGTTCTGAGTTGTGCTTCCTCTTAAAGCTTTGTATACAAAGACCTTTTTGTGAAGGTTGTCAGCCTTTGCACTAGATTTGGCAATTTTCTTCTGATGCCACTATCGTAGAGGAGGAGAGAAGAAAGGGCTGATGACAGGAGCCCATTAATTAAAATTAGATACTGTTTTAATTTTGGTCACTGTCTTGAAACCACAGCAATAGCAAAATGCTTTGGTCTCTTTTATTTTCTTCTCCACCTGATTAAAACTGGAGAGGTCAGGCTCTTCCCTGTGCTGCACCACCATCCAAAGCATTGAAATGGGGGTCTCGAGAGATCTGGTTGGACTTTCTGGGTTGTCCAGGCAGATTGGTACCATCTGGAAGTCTGGTTGGGCAGAGGATTTGAAATCTGGACACTGATACTGGCATTTTAGTCTGAAGTAGTTTTTCAGTGGGAGTAAATGACTCTAATTGTATTGAAGGAGCTTGACTAATTCACACCAGCTGAGGGACTGGCCCCTGAGGTCTGGGCTGGCCTGTTCTTTCTGCAATTTATAAAAAAACCCCAACTTTTTGGATAATAATGTAGAAACTGAAGTCCTTGGCTGCTTTGCATTCAGTTTGAGATGGAGTAGCACCTTCTGGGAAGAATGTGTATTTCCATGGTGGCTTTGACCAAGAAGATATTTCCACTCATGGAAATGGGCATCCTTTGCCCAAATCCACCTCCATCCAGGAAAGGGATGATGAGGTGGTGGGTTGAGGCTGTAGCAGAACAGGTCTGATGGTCCTTGCTGAGATGGGCCAACTTTATAGCTACAGAATGAGCAGGAAGCAAAACACATGTGGTGGTTTTAACACTCCAGGTTGTGAACTGGCCTGGCAGGGTGCTCTGCACCTATTGGTACAGATTCTGCTTGGTGAGCATAAAACCAAGTTTGGGGATGCTGAGGTTGGGAAGTACCCTGCCTCTCTAATGTCCCAGCATGATATTGGTGCAGCATGCACCAATTTCATTCCCTCTTGGAAACCTCTTGGAAATGGGCTTCTCTGTTCCAGGGTGCAGTGAAGTCCTGGTCTTCTGAGCCTTAAGATTTCTGTGATTCAGCTGAAAAAAGCATAGAAATCTTTGTATAATTTAATGTGTACCTGAATATACAGCACACTGGTGTTTATTTTTAAGGCAACCAGAGGAAAGAATACTCTGTGTGTATACTTTACAGTATAGGTGTTAATACTGAACTGCATCTTTACTTTGGTCCTTTTTTCTTTATTCTGCTTTAGTTGTAGAATCCTTTAAAGGAAGGGGAAAAGAGAAAATATGCTGCTTGTCACTCTCTCAGATGAACCTTTCTGTGAAAAAAATAGACTAGTTCTAAGTAGTAGCACTGAAGCTTTATTGTTAAAGTCACAACCTGTTTGTTCTTTAGGCTAAAGGAATAAAAATGTAAATATAGACAAATAGAGAAGCAAGACAGGAGAGGAAATAAAATATAAGAAGATATAAGAAAACTCAGCTTCTGACGCTTACAGCTTGCTTGTTGCAAAATCAGTTGGTGATATTTTTGTGGGCTTTAAAGGAGTCAGAGGAAATGCTCAGCACATGTACACCCTGCTCCTTTGTACCACTCTCTACCTGGGCTACTGTCTTAGCTTGCCTCCCATCAAGGACTTTCAAGAGAGGATTTTTCCATGGCTGAACAAGCCTGACCTTTATTAGACAGGAGGTTAAGAGGAAAGAAAATGGAAGATAGAAGGGACAGGCCTAGAGTGGCTATTAA
Source organism: Climacteris rufus (assembly GCA_013398175.1). NCBI lineage: Eukaryota > Metazoa > Chordata > Aves > Passeriformes > Climacteridae > Climacteris > Climacteris rufus. The sequence goes on along the minus strand of VZRZ01006755.1, from coordinate 37,094 downwards.
TAGGAATTGAGGTTTACATCTCAGGTGCTGCTGAGGCATTCAGTAAAATATGATAATGCCACATCCTTATCTGGAGCAGAGCTGTACTGACAGGCATGCTTCTTGTTTTCTTCCCCTCAGGTGTCTGAGTTGGCACATCTTTTAATATCTGCAGGCAATGATATATTACTGAGTACCAGCAGCAGAGACGGCAGGATGGCCTGCAAAATTACTTGCCATCCACTGAAGATTCTGAGTTGTAAAGCACCTCTTGGTAGTGCAATTTCCCCAAAGCTTGGAAGGATTGTTCTAGCAGAGGTGGTCATAGAGCAAATACCTCTTCATCTTAGCTGTGGGCTAGTTTGTGATTGTCTTTGAGCCAGCTTGGGTTCAGAGGCTGTGCACTTTCCTGGTGGTTATAATGCTTCTCATCACTGCCATTCGTATTTGCAACTGGTCCTTGCCCATATACAGGCAACCTCCTCCTTGTGACCACTGCCTTGATGTGGCTAAGATGGTCCTCTGACCTCACTGCACACTTCTTAATAACCATGTCGTTTCCTCCATGAAGCCCATCAAGTTGTCATGACTTCAGCTTATTTTTGCAAATAATTTTTACATGGAATGTGTGTGTACTGAGGTGTCTGTCATCTGCCTTTCACTTGCTTAGGACATGGAAAGACGCCATTTTGAACTTCAGTACACTCTTTCCTCTACATAAATATTTCACAAAGCTTGCAAGAGTCCTTTGGGGCTAGGAATGATTTGTTCCATCAATTCAAAATGTTACCTAATACTGATAAATGCTAATAAAGAGCTTGTAGCTGGCATCATATACCGAAGCACTGTGCATTCATTAGAAATCACCTATGCAAGTGCAAGGCCAGCCAAAATAATCTCCTAATCAGTTATAAAAAGTCTACAGTACTTGTCAGGAGTTCAGTGTGGGGCAATAGCATTGAGAATTGTGGTTTCTGGCTGATGCACTAAATCTGTTGCACATGGAGACAAGCCAGAGTAAGAAGGTCCTCATTGGGACCCAAACTTTCCCATGTTTGGGGTAAAGAAGTGGGGATTTGAATTTGAAAGAACAGTAAGTCTTCAGATGGTTGATATTTTGGGTTTATCACTGTTCTAAAGGGAAGAGCATATGTCAGAGGTCTATTGTTTTGTCAGGACAGATCTGCAAGTGTTTTCCAAAATACCTGTCTCCTTCAGTAAGTCAGAAGTCTTCCTGCATGCCACATCTTATGTGAGTACCATGGCATGCGTGACTTGGCATTCATGAGGCTGCAGAAAGGATATTCAGGGTGTTATGTGTTTTTTCAAAGGCAGTCTTCACACGGTGGTTGAGGTCTTCCCATTTGAGGTAAATCCTGACCTTGTCTGTTGAAGTTGCTTCATGACTCTTGGCTGGTAGTGCAAAGTTTTTCAGCAAGGAACGAGCCACTCGATCTTTCATGCTCCACCTAAGTTGCTATTAAAACTTAATTTGTTATGTCTGGTGATTTAGGACTTTAAAGACCCCTTTGGCCGACCATCACTCTTGAGTAAGTATGTCATTTTTCTGTGCATTTAAATGGAAAAAAGTTGAAGTGTTTCCAAGGAATATACTTTTGACTTGAGCTGGAAAGCTTACATGGCCACTTTTCAGGCAGTTTTTAATAGGAGATTAAATCAGGAAATATCAGAATGTGGCTCCTGAAGTGCATTCTGTAATCAAAGGGGAACATGCATTTTTTTCTAAATGCCCAATTGCTATGATGTTTTATTAATTGAAAAATCTCTTACCATCTCAGAGTGACAGATGTTTGTAGAGGTCAAATCTGTCCTGTGTGACTATGTTCCTTCCTGTCCTCATGGAGTGCCGAAGTCCATGTGACATGGTGGGACTGCAAGGGTCTTATTGCAGAGGATTTTCCAGGCAGCAGGGGACAGTGCGTGGTTCTTTAGTGCCTTCAGAGCCATGTTCCTTAGGTCAGCAGCAGCCTTGACTTTTAGAACATGGTGTTCCATGCTGTGATTCAGACCCAGAAGGTCATCTATGTCTTGAAGCAATTTTCTACTGCTTCCTTCCCCCCACCCCGTCCCCCAACCCATGTGTTCTTGGGAGCTGTGGGCTGGTAGGATTTCTTTAGCTGTCTTCCCCTTTCTTCCCGAGGCCCTGTTTGCAAAGACACCATGAGATGTGCATTGGGAGCCCTATTTTGATGACGTGTCAGGTTGAACATGCCATGTGTCACGAAGGGTTGTAACGCTGCTGGAAGCTGGAGGCGCAGAAAGAAAGAGCCAGAGACAGCTGTGTTTCAGAGGAAAGGAAGGAAGGGGGGCAAGCCCCACCTTTTTTATTCTTAAATACTCTTTTAGAAATCACTAGCCATTGGAGGAAATCAGTTCTTCCTTCTTCAACTACAGTGGTCAAAGAAAATGTCCATCAAAGATCTGTGTCCATGGGAAAGGAATGCAATGACAAGATAATTCTACAATAACATGGCTATGTTTACAGAACAATAACCTTGAGAACTAGCTAGTATGAAACTAGCTATTTTTAACAGCAAGGAGTAAGGCAACAGGGTTGCACCCATCTGGTACCAGCTTTCATACTGGCTACAGCCAACAGCATGGCTCTGCTAGGTCTTAGAGATGCAGGAGCTTGACTCACATGCCCAAGTGTGTGGTCCTGAAACTAAGTATCTGAGCAGGCAAATGATGTTGGTTTGGCATTTTTAAGCGGTATGCATGCCTACCCACCAGTTGAGGCTGCCTGAATGTTCAAGTTATAGCTGCTTTGGCTTTGCCAGTCTATAAATATTCATTGTGCTTTTCCTCCTTGGACCAATGAGAAAAAAAAAAAAATTAAAAATTATTGTCTTCAGGAGGGCAGTGCAATTCTTAGGCATAGGCATTCCCACAAACTAGGATGGGTTGCCCTCGGTTTATGAGACAAAGGTCAAACGTGACATGTTCCCAGATGATGGATTGTCAGGATTGCTTTGCCAAACCATGTTACCAAAATTCTAGTTCTTTATGCATCAGCACTGTATTTATTTGGGTTGTTGTTTGAAAGCTGCAGGATGAAACCTGCTGCCTCGGCTGTTCTGCATGTTGAGTATAATAAACTACGTGGTTGGTATGACTGGATACCGGCTTTTCTGCAACTGTTGATGTTTTGTTTTCATTTTCTTGAATTTTATAGACTTTCTCAGAGAAAGAGGCTTGTGATATTTGTGTAGGTGTCCATGAGTGCCCTGTGGGAAAGGCGCCTTGATCCTAGTTCTGCGTTTGACAGTGCATGGGTGGGATCACCAGTCCAAAGTTTACAGTTAAGTCACAGAAGCTGTGAATTCTTAAGAACCCTGTGCTAGAGCACATGTGTAAGAAGTTGGGAGTAGTTGTGTTGAGAAAACTCTTCTTTGAATGCAGACAGAAATGCTCCCTACTTACTCAGCAGCTTCTGCAATGTACTGTGGAAGTAGCAGTAGGGACTGCTGAGACTGCACAAATGGAGGCCCTGGGCTGAATTTGGAATACAAACCAATGTTGCTTGGACTTCCCCAAGTCGCTAGGCAGAGAATGCCTACCACCCTCTTAACACTGACTGCACACTTCTTGCCTAACTCCTACCCTGAGCTTGGCAGACTGGAGCCAACCCCTCATCACTTTCTTTAGAAAAATTGTCCAAGTTGTCTGATGGAAAAGTAAGAATTACCCAAGTGTTACCAGACAAACACAGGAAAAACCCATCAGTGCAAAAGGCATACATAAAGGAGTGGAGTGGAAGAGCTTTTTCTTATTGCTTGTCACAGGCTTTGTTATGAGGTGCACATGGCAAGGTCTCACTTTCACCTCACTAGTGATTTTTTTTTTTTTTGGCTAATCCTGCAACGCCAGTACACGAATTGATGTTCACCAAGGTCTGGTTTTCCATGCTCTGGTAACTCCTCAACTCTAACCAGGTACCTTAGTACTACAGGACTTCTCAATTTAACTGAAATTACTTTGCAAGACAATCCAGAGTAAATACTCTGGACAACAGAACACGGTTGGTAATATGGAACATGTGATTTATTTTTTTAACAAACCGATACAGGAAAATGTTTCCACACTGACAAAAACAGAACAAATGTAGGTCAGTGTCTGAAGGAGATGAAAGAAGCCAAGTGTAATGAGAGCCTATTGTTTCATGCTGACATATGCAGGAAGCTTGTGGAGAAAGAACATCAAACTAAAATGTGAGGAAAAAAGAATAGAAGGCATGAAAATCATCATACTCAAGAAAACAAAGAGATCAGAAAGTTAAGGGGCATGCTAAGAAATCTGCACTGGGAGGCTAAATAAATGAGTTTCATATTTTCCCTTCTTCCTTCCCTTCAGTTCCGGGTTTCTCTCTCCCATTCGTCTATTAGGTAGCAGCTCTTCTTCCTTCCAGGAATACTTTGATTTTTTCCCTTCCTCTCCTGCAGATGCCAGGGCCTAGAGAGATCCAGATGGCAAGCAGACCAGCAAAAAAGGGCCTCTTTACTATTTCACTTCTCATCTTCCTCTCAAGTTAAAAACACATGAAAGATCTATTGAAAAGAACAGACAAGTCTTATTTACTTTTTAATAAGTAAATTTGGTTTACGTATTTAACAGAAGTTAATACACTGTTCAAACAGCTGGAATAAATATGAAGAAGCAATTTAGACTCTAATTCTTTACTTTGTTCACCAGTCTTACACTGATTTTCTCGGACCTCAGAGGCGTTCTGACTTGGGCAATGGGCATAAAGAATTGGGCCTTCATGCTAATTGTTTCTGCCACCCATTGTCATCTGGAAACATCTCTCACAGCTCTGGCCGGCTAGCGCCTTTCCTAAAATTTTGGAGTGGATCTAGGAGGCTTAAATCTGTTCTCAGCTCAGAGAAAAAGTTATGCCTTACCCAACAGTGCTGTACTGGAATAAAAATGATGCAAGAGGAGATAGTTATGTCCTGTGTTTTTACAGATGAGACACTGGTGTATTTTTTTTCTACCAACTATCTCCTTTTTATATATATTTTTCTGCCTATTGTATAGAAAAATATATTGGTGGGAAACTGTCTGCCTGAATCCTATGATACCCCATAGACTTGAAACAGCTCATCCAGGGGCTGAGTCAAGCGGGACTGCCCTAGTCACTGTCCAAGTGTTCCCAGGATTAGTCCTTCCCATACTCTTGCTTAAACAGGATGGATACTGAATTTCCAGTCTGTCAATATAATGAAGGACTTCTATGGCGGAGTGATGGATGCTCTGGGTCTGTTCCTTGTGAGCAGAGGATTCACGGCACCTTGAAATACATTGTCTGATGAGAGGTGTTACAGGGCCACTGCTATTCCTTAGAAGTTAAATAGTTTCTGACAGTAAAATTGTGAGTCCTAGGAAAGAACAAAAAATCTCCTCTCTGTCCTCCTTGCAACGAATAGAAATGAAGCCCAGATTTTTGGGTTATTTTAGGGCACAGGGTGATGATGACTGCTTCACTTAGTGATACATTTAAATTGGTGATTTATGCAGCCCGATGTTGACTTTAATTTAGCTCATGTTACAAGTAAAGTAATTCAGTCCTTAATGAAGTGTACTTCATATGACATATTGAACATGGGATCTGACAATCAGGGGTTGAAAACCAGTCCAGGTTACATTCTCTTTTGTCATTGGAAGTGGGCTGGCAGTTCATAAACTTAAACTGAGGCATGCAAACCTATCACTCTGAAGTGGTGCTGAAGATGAGAGATCTGTATTAAAACAAACTTTCCTCATTCTTTGAAAGGAAAAGCAGGGAAAAAACTTCCACATGAGCTGTGTTATGCAGATAAGAAAATTGTCATTCATGTGTGCATATACACACATTTAATTTAGTGCTCTATATGAGTATATAGAAAAAAGAGTTGTTAAGAAAAAATTCATGTCTTGACCTAGGCAAAGCTTTGGGTTGTGTAGTAGGGGAGTGAGAGAATTTGATCTATGTGCTCCTGAGCAAAGAGATCTAGCTCTGAAGTAGTATAAATTACACTTAAATCAGCTCTTATAGGGGTTCAGAGCAAGGCTGTTGGGTAAGTGATAGGCAGCACAGCCTGGCTGGCTTTGGGAGCATTTGGGGAGGGTGTGAGAGGATCTTTCTATGCATGCATTTCAAAGGAATTAACAGAACAGCTCTGAACTGTAAATATGAAAATCTTTTTTACATTTTTGTTAAGAGATTGATCCTTATTTGCCTATGGAAAAGGAAGCAAAAGTTTTGAATGATTCCAAGAGGCAACATTTAAAAATGAGAAAACCTGTGCTTCAGCAGACTGAGTCACAGCTTTGTTGTTTTTCAGCGCAATAAGTTAACTTAAATAACCTGGCAAGGGTTTTTTTTTTTTTAATTTTTTTTTCTTTTGTGTGTGTGCAAGTCTGTTTCATATATTTACATCATCCACTCCTTTCCTGCTTCATTTTAAAACCTGCAAAAGGATGTATTTAGTATTTGAGTGTGAGAGTGGGGGAAAGAATGGAAGTAAGCAAAGAACATCAGCTTCTGGGCGACTTGAAAATCATATATTTTCCCTCTAAAAATAAAAGGGGGGTGAGGGGCAGAAAGGATAGATCTTACATCCCAGAGTGTTTTCTGGGAAAAGGAAGATAAATGAAAGGACAGGAATAAACAGTTGCAACAAGGGAGAGCTTGTCAGTTTGTGCCACAAGGGTGGAGTGTGGGAAAGATGTTAGCTTGGGTTAAAATAGCACTGCAACTGGACAGCCTGGGTTTTAACTTTGCCTAGCATGAAATTATCCCAAACTCCCCCATCAGCCTGGGTTCAAGGTGCCAGTGCCCTGGCCAGTAAACTGCAGGTCCAAGCTCGCCTGGTGCCCTGGGACAGCAAGGTCAGGTTTAGGGACAGCATTGCTGGCAGAAGAAATAAAGGTGCTTTAATTTAAAGTAGGCAGTGTACTTCTCAGTTTTGGTGTTTAGCCCAAGGAACTCTTGATTTTATACTTATTTTTCTTTTTTTATGGGAGGGGGTGGTCAGCAGCCTCAGAACTCCTTCACTAGGAAGAGAATATGGGTTGACACTAAGGAAAACAGGCAAAAAATTATCACCTTGAAAATGTTCAAGGATAAAAGAATTCTTTGACAAAAGAAGCCCCCAAATTAGAAAAATACAGTGGAGCATTCTCAGCTTCCAGGCTTATATAAACGCTTGTTCAATGTCCATTTGATCTTCAGCCTTAGGATGTACTTAACACAGTGTGTTTGATATCTTGCTGTTTTCATAACTGTGCCCTGGAAAAGAATAGCAGGAGACAGGGAGGGGGCATCCAATCCCAAGATTATGACAATTTATTTTAATATTGGACATGACATGGATTTAGTTTTCCAGGAAGGAAATGCAGTGTCATACATCAGTACTAAACTGGAGAATGGTCTAGTAGGTAATATTTGAAGTATTTGTGCACTTCTAACTAAATAGCTGATTGATCAAGGGACGGATGTTTGACTTTTTTGTGGAGGACACAGTAATTAAGTAGAAACCAAATACTTAAAAAAAAAAAAAAAAACAAAACAATCCCAGGAATAGACCACATAACCCTAGGTTCCAGACCAGCCCAGAACTATACAATTTCATATTTGATTTATTATGTTTTAGCCTGGGAGCTTCAAATGTGTCTAAAAGTTTGATAGGCAAACCCCAATGAGATTCTCCTGGCTCCTTTGAAAATGGTAGGAATTTTCTATTTACAGCATCACTAGTGATCAATGGAATTTTTGGGACAGCTCAAGAAATATTAAACAGGCTGAGTTTGCTCGTTATGAATTAGTCTGGTGTTTATTCAGCAGCTCATTTTTCATCGAAGCACAGTATTAAAATTTCACTTATTTGTTATAGGGTTGTCAGAACAAAATCTATTTCCAAAAATATACATTTCCATCTTCTTGTACCCTTTCTTCTTGCTGTAGCTAAGGTTATGTCAACACTCCCAATGTAAACCCCCTCATTTCAAGGATTAGTAATGCTGGCATCATCAGCCCAGACTCAAGAATAGCAAAATCATGAAATAACCTCTCTAGGAACATGTTCTGAAACAATTGTTTTCCGTGCCTTTGCCTTTTCTGTTAAGCATCCTTCTGTAGAAAGCAATGACATTTGGCCTCTGTTCCAAAGTTATAGTTAAAAGAAAGAAATTGTGTAGGCCCTTGTATTTTCACAACATTCATTAAAACACTTGCGTCTCAAGTTTAAACTGGATGCCCAGCTAAGATTTAAAAATCAGTCCCCGCTCAAGCACAGTAACTTTTTGCATGGTGTTGTTTACCACCCATAACCATAGTAACATCACAAGGGTCCATGCCAGGGCTCTTGGATGGCATAGTCTTCCCACTAGCCACCATCTTTTGGATTCTCCTACAATATATAAATTTAAAACAAGTATACAACTGTATATTTGCTTAATCTGCAAATGTTTTGGCATCTCCCATGCAAAAATAAGAGCTAAACCCTGCATGAGGGTTAGGAATGTCAGCATGGTGCTGTGGAGTTCATCATTTACTTCTCCTTCTCTATCATCCTGGTTTCTTGTCATCAAATGGGCTGAGCTATGGAACAAGGTGGAGATTGGCATTTGCTGTGTCCGCTTTTTGGTACCAGCTAAGTGTCTCAGAGAGAAGGTGTCAAGGCATTGCAAAGCTGCTGCAAAGTTAATCTTCACAATGTGCTAGTTGCACATTAAAATGTTTTTTGTGTTTTGAAGAGGTCAGGGTTGGTCTGTCCAGCATTCCCTGGGGTTGCCTCCTGTTACAGGTGAAAAATTGGTTCATAACACAGCTTGGTTTGGTTTACATGCAAAATTGCATCTCAATTTTCCCACTTGATAATAAAGCACTGTCCTTCCCTAGCTGCCAGAGGTAACTTATCCTTGACTGAAGGAGGTCTTCTACAGTCAGAGATCCTGGTGTGTCTGTGCTCTGCATGCAGTCAATTACCCAGTCGGATTTTGTGCAAAAAAGTGTTAAAAGAGGCTGGCATGATGAGAATTAGATCAATGTTTTCTAGTGCTTCTGTTGCCATAATTTTCAAAAGGCTGGGCTTATACCATTAGTACATCAAGAGCTGAGGTAAGGAACACCCAGTGCTTGTCCTTGCCTTGACAACACTTCAGAGCCAACACAGTAAATTTTCATGGATCTCATTGCCAGGTCCAGTTATGACACTGGTGACTGGCCCACCAGGTCTTTCCTCATCAGCTTGCAGATGGAGGTGATGGTGAAAGCATAAAATAAGAGAATAGACTGGTTAAAGATTTTTCACCAGTTGTTTTTAAAGGAAGAAGCAGCTGATGATAGAGAATGGCCACTGGTGACACGAGCAAGGCTTGAAGAGTGGTGCAGAAAAAATGAAACTTTGGGTCAGAGGATGGCTGAGCCCACTAGGCAATGCTGGTCTTGGAAACACCTGAGCAGCAATCTTGGGAAATGATAGAAACTACTGGAAGCTGCAGGTGAGGCTTCTTAAAATGTAAAACTTTTCTGGGAGCATGGAAGCATTAGCAGTTCTTTTGAGGCAAGATGGGAATGTGTAGTCAAGTAACTAAAAGCTAGTGCTGCAGGAAAATAACACCTTGTTGAATACCTAGAGGCTCAGGTGAAAAAATAATCACAGGAGTTGGAAATTTTGAACCTGATTAACTTGTATGGGGCCTTTGGTTTCCATGAAATTGCCTTTTAGATGGCTTTGACTCCCTAATCTAAGGAAAGACAGTGAGAGCAAAAGCAGTCACCTCTGAGATTGCTACCAAGGAGCCAAGCAGGGTCAGAGTTCCTGATGGTGTGGACCTGTCTCTGTTGCCACCAGACCGAACCAGTCAGCTTGTACAAATGTGTTTTTGAATGCCAGTTTGAAAACTGGTCTGGATTTCAAACATTCCTGCTTGTTCTCCTTTCTTTAATTATTACTGTTTTAAGTCAAAGATGTCATTTCTAGATGTTCTTGACTGAGGCATACCCAGTGTTTTGCACGCTGTGCTGGAGTCTCTGTGATTTTTGCATGACAACAGGATTACATTTATACAATTAATTAACATTTGCTTGACCACTTTTATCCAATTTCTTTCTCCAGCACATAAAAGAGAACCTGACATAAATTTCTCTTTCAAAACAATTGACTTAGCAACTGCTGACCTTCTGTTCTGTCATTCTGAGGATTGATTGGATATTGTTGAATTGTTTCATTCTGCAGTAATTAAACATAAAATTAATTATGCTAGTAACCTATTATTTCTTTGAACCAAGGACTAAGTCATTTGTTTTTGCTTGGTTACTCTGCGAGTTTTGACATCAGACAGCAAAACCTTGCTGTTACAAACAAACTAAACAGTATAAAGGGAGCAATTTAATAACCAAAATAAAATATAAAGACTTCTAATTTCCGTATGGCTGGCCTATTGCATTAGGTTAATATAATTTGATCTATAAATCTTTTAAACCTTATGATTTTGTAATTTAAACATTTCCTGGATGGCTAATCACGCAGAGAAAGAATAATAATAATAAAAAACCCTCTAACCTAAAACAAAACACGAGCCAAAAATATACCTCAAAAGTAGATTAGAAGATTAGATAGGAGGAGCGTTTGTTGAACACTTGGGGAGCCCTAGTATGTCTGAATATTTCTGGTGCTTGCTGCTTACACAAGTCTGTCTGCGCTCAGTCTGGTGCTGATGCAGAATTTCCTTTGTTATGATGAAAGTGTTGTTAGATGTTTACATTGCTGGTATTTGGTGTAGAAAGGAACATCAGAATGACAAGTTGATATTATCAAAATGTATGTGCTCATAGACACCAAAATAGTATTTTGTGGTTTTCATTAGCATGGCCCATATTAATTTAATTAACATGATTGAAAGTTATATCATACCACGAGGCAGATACCGACCTCAGGCTTATTACTCCCCCATGGGTTGTAAAATACTATGGCTGGCAAAAGGGGTGCATGTTTGTATGTATGTGTGTGTTTCTAGTTGCAAGTTCACCTGCGTGATTTACTCCAAAGCTGGTGTAGATGGTGTGATGATAATCATGTACAAGTTAGAATGTGGGAAGATAGAAATGGGCAAGCATCTGACTGCACCAGCTGAGGAGCTTTTCCCAGGATCACATGCTAAGGTCCCTGTGAGGAGTGGTTGTCCTCTTTCAGGATCACCAGCAGCTTCCCAGGGCTCTGCCTCCATTACCAGCACAGCCTGGGAGGTTTTACACTCCATGAGGGAGCACTGCAAATTTTGATGTTCATGGTTGTCAGTATGAATCCTGGAGGTGACCTTGAATGTTGGCTCTTCATGTTCCCGATTCCAGTTGCCACCAACATCGGTCAGGTTCTGTTGTCATGCAGGGGGAAGGACGCATGGGGAAATGCTCCTGTGCCTTTGTCTTCCTGTTGTTTGGAGTAGCAGCCTGCTTTGCTTGTACCTAGAGTCAGTTCTGATGGAGTCCTGTGACATCTCCAGGTTGCTCTGTCTGTGTCTGTCTCTTTTTTTCCTCTCCTATTTCCTCTTAGAATGATTTTTGCTGGCAGCAAGCTTTTTATGACGCTCGAATCTCTCTGAAGTAGAGCTAAACTCCTATGCTGTGACAAGGCATACGTCAGAGATGTGGGAATCTTGAACACAAATGACTTTTTAATTGCATGGCTCCACACAGCCCATTGCTGGAAGATGTGGTGGGCAAAAGAGAGCAATCCTTTACAAACCAAACACAGATACCAATATATGAGCCCTTTGTTCTTGTTCGTCTGCCCTAAGGCAAGCAATACACTCAGGTCTGTGGACATCGAGCCTAATTTGATCATACTTAGCCCAGTGAAACTATATTGACTTCAGTGGAGACACTGCTTTCCACTGACATAAATGAGAGCTAACTAGTTCTTGAGGCCAGTAGCTATTACCACTCGGGTTAAGAGCAACGTGCAGCAGTGATGGCTGCCTGTTCATCATCAGTTGAGAAATGTCTGCTTTGTGGCCATGTCTTTCAATGCTCATTTGTCACCTTTGTGTGGAGGAATTTTGGCCAATGAGTTGTGTTTCAAGTGTCTTAGCATTTCTGTGGGAAAGGTTTGATTAAAGTCCTGCCATTGGCTCATAGTTCAAATGTGCAGTCTCACTGCCTGCGGGAGTAATGTGGAAAAATTTCTGAAGGATTCTGTTTCCTAATAAACTGGGTTTTTTTCAAGACTTTGACCTGTGTTCACTCTCTGTGAGATCAGTCAATCCTATGTGTACTACAGGGTCTTTGGTCCTCCCCAAGCTCTGTTGGCTCCCGTCTGTTCCAGTCTCTGAGCTCCATCCGTGCAGATGCAGCTTGCTCCCTGATTTTTAACCTTGAAGCTTTACTTGCTCAGGGTAGCCACAGAGATGTTGTCACTCTGTAACTCCCCATTTGTGAGTTTTCTATGGCAAAACCTGTCCCTGAATCTTTGTCTGCTTACAAAGTCACTGTTATAATTTAATTGAGTAAATCAGATTGTCAAGCTTTATCTTTACCAAGAGAACTGCAGGGATCTTTCTAGCATCATTTCTGGACATAGGTACCAATTTTTTTAACTTGCTGTCTCCAGGAAGGAGATAGAAGCCTCTTGAGATAGTTTAAGCAATGTTTTTTAGAGATGTGATAGATGAGGAAAATATTCTACAGCTTTTGCATCTTCAGTCTCAAGAGCCATCTCTTATGCTTAGAAAACATTTTATACAGCCAAGCTTTGCAACATGGGGCTGTGAAGTTCTACATGTTGTTTTCCTAAACAGGATAGCCCAGATAGCACTGATTTTGGTATATTTCAGCCTCTGGCCTTGACATCTTGAAGGGTATGACCCTGATGATCCCTTCTGCAGCCAGCCAGCAGGGTATATAGAACTGAATGTTGTGCATCCTTGTGCCCACCTGCCCTGCACACTCTGCTCCACACCAGTCTGCTCCAGCTGTGCGTAAACAGCTCAGCAGTGAGTTATGCTTTCCAGCTGGCTATTGCTGGTTATAAACCTGGAGTTATTTTTCATGGCCAGACCTTCTGAAGCTGGTCTTGGTGTCTTACTTGATGATGGAAGGAAGAAAACATGTTAGAAGTTTCCTCACAGGGAAACTTGTTGCTGGTCCTTATGGAGCCCTTATGGCTTTTAGGATAAAAGTCCTGACTCTGGAGCTGACCTGGCTCTGATTAGAGGGGGAAACAAAGCTTGAACTAAGGCACGCACATTGCTGAGGTCAGAAATGGAGGAGAATGAGATACAAACTATTTTTTAGCAAATATATATCAAAGTAAGTCTAGGTAATAGTGCATTTGATTCAGTTCATGCACCTCCACAGCTAAATCTCAAAGGAAGTGATTGAAATCAACAAGAAGAAGAGGAATAAAGTCTACTAAAGTGAAAACTACCTCTTGTTTTCTTCATCTTTCTGAGTTTTTGTATGGCAAATGTCTGCATGTTTGGCAAGGGCCTGAAGGAGAACTTGGCCCATATGTTGTCTCCCACAGAAAGAGAGTAGACTGGGAAAGAATTGCTGCTATCCTACACTTCCGCCCTTCCCAGGCCACTGATTTCTGACTACTGCTGGCCAGGTAAATCTTTGATCTCATTCCCTTGTGTCTTTGTTTGTACCACTGACTGAAACTAGGACAGGGCAAGTAAAACTAACACAGGACAAAAATAGTAGGAGAGCAATAATAATAGTAGGAGAGCAATAGTAATAGTAGGAGGAATGCTTGCAGAGTGAGGAAGCTGTGATTTCTATGACTTTTCTAGCAGAAATTTGGAATTGATTTTTGTTGTTATTGATTAAATGATTGCAGGAAAATACTGATTAGGATGAGAGCTGAGTTTTATGTAAGACTTATGACTATGCATCGGCCTTGTGATCAAGTAATTTGGTGTTTAAACTTCTTTATTGTGCCAGGTTACAACAGCACAAGCCTCTTCAGATCAGGTGTTTTGCTTTCTTGCTTTCTAGACTGTTTGCTTGCTTGTACTGATGGGAATGTTGAAGGATGTTTCTTCTAGCCTGACGTCGGGACCACTCAGGCAAGCAGCTGCTGCATCCTGCCTTATGGACCTTGTGATGGAAAAACTCATCTTACGTTTTACCACACGTGTTTATACAGATGAGAAACGATGCCAATTTGTTCTCTTCTTGCTTTGTATTTAGTTTCTCACTGGTAGTGGAAACATAAGGGAATAACAACTACTTGAGCAAACCTGCTCAGAAAACAAAGAACCTGAGGTTTCCCTCTGATAATGGGTGGCTCCAGGAAAAGTTAGCTCCAAATCAAGAAATCCAAATCAAACAATGATGTCAATGGTGCTCCGTGGTGGACAAAAAGAGACCTCAGTGTTGCCATGTGGCGTTGATGTTTTCAGATTAAGATGGGAGGATTAAGGAATTTTACTCAGCAATTTGAGATGCTTTGTTAAGAATGGAGGAGATTTGAGGTGCTTTGTTCTCAATCCACATGTTAGTGAGAAAGCAAACAGGCGCTTAATCCTGACAGACAGCAGAACTTGACATCAGTCTGTCCCTGGAGAGGTGACCAGGAGTTACCCATGCCCAGCTAAAATGGTAATTTCTTGTTGTTTAAGAGCCTTGTATGAATCCTCACACACAGGACAGCACATCTTCATGTACTGTGCCTAACCACTGTGGGAGCCTTGTACTCCCCAAGACAGGATAGCATTTAAAACCCCACACAGAAGGTGCCAAAATGCTTACTGAATAGGTCCAAAATATGTTCTAACTTAAGGTCATGCCTTTAGTCTTAAACAGGACCATGTCAAGAAAAAAAAAAGGAGCTGATCAGTTTCCTGTTTGGTACTTTGGCTGGTTTCCTGTAACAATAAAAATATAGCAGTCGACATATAGACAGCTGAGTATATACATGCTTGTATACTGCCCTCTGACACAAATGTTAATGTCTTATATAGATCTTCGAGGTTCTTTTAAACATCTAGTTACATTTTGAGGTCATGTCCTCAGAGGTCATTGATGTAAGTGTATTTGTAGAAAGAAACAAACAGCTCATTGAATTTGGTTTCCCGTTTTAACATACATCAGTGAAATTAAATACACGACGTTAGAATGTCTGGCAACAAACCCATTTTCTGATGTATAAAATTTGACTTTTCCCCTCTGTGTTTATGTCATAGCTAATGCACAAAGATAAAGTGCATATACTATACTCTGCATATTTACTGAGCTTTGGCAAGTCAGTAAGAGTCAGTACTCAAATCAAATAAGAACCACCCGATTTTTAAAACACCCTTCTGAACTAATCTTATTATATTAAAAAGGAACTCTAGGTTGATACCAAGCCAATCAATAACTCATGCTTCCCACTGTGCAGCAAATATCAACTATCCCTTTCTAATCTTTGTGTTTTGCCACCATTGCAAACCTATTGTGAAAAACTGCCTTCATGTATTACTTAAATAAACAGCATAAATACACCCAAACAAAAATAATCTCCGTACATGCTTATTTTCTCTGCAGGCACTGAGTATTGGGGTATCTTAGTTTTGTAAAGGGATCTACCCCAGGTAATTCAATTCATCTTCCAATTTGTTTATCCTTGATTTGTAGCTGGCATTACATTTGGTTTCTTGCATTATTCTTCTGTCACCTACTAGCCTATACACACCACTTTTTGTGAAAGGATTACTTATATGAGGAAAGCAGAGTTGGCTTTTGTTCAAATGTTCAAATGTTTCTAAAAGATCTCCCATCTTCCCTAACCTGTACAGGGTTGATTTAAGTGCTTTTTGCCCTTTCAAGTTTCCAGAGAGCAGTAGGAAAAAAAAAAAAAAAAGTTAAGTTTAGGGGGCTAGAAAGCTCAAAGGAAAACTTGATGTCCCTTTTAAATTATCATATGAAAATTAAATTGGTAATGTATAAATTCAAAAGTCTTATCTGTATCACTGTTTATTCCTTGTACACAGCATGGGAAACCTGGCAGTGGTGTAGCAGGATCTGAATAAGAGAATAGCAATTTACTAATTCCCTTTTAAAGACTAACAGAGTTCCCAAATACAGCTTTGGCACCCTGCTTGATTCGGTTGCTTCATGCTTCTACGAAGGTTTATTGACTATATAAGGATCAAATAAGGGGTAAGCTGAAATCAGAAACACAGTATTCATTCATTTCACTGTGCTATAATTGAGCAAATTCAGGGTGACTCAAGGGACACAATGTCTTGTAAAACATATGTACTTAATATAAGGGTCATAAAATTTATTAAATTAAAAGCTAGGTTAAAAATAGGAAGAAAATTTATGCTGCTGTCTAAACCAGGAATAATTTCCCTTTGGCCTTTCCCTTTCCACCTAATATGGGTTCTAGGTTTTGTTGGTTTTGGGTTTTTTTTGGTTTTTTTTTTTTTTTTTAATTTTTATTTTAAATAGTCAGCTGGTAAAATCTTCATTCTTCACAAGTGAATGTAAGTCACTCTACCAGGTAAACTGGATGACTGCATGCTAAATAAAGAAGTGGAGATGTGGCTAGCTGGGAGGATATATTGCATCATGGTTGACCACACATGAAAACCTGTAGGTATACATTTATTATTTTAGAAGGAAGAGTCAGTTGCTCCTGAGCAATAGAGCACAATGGACAAAAACCTTTTTGGCCTTAGGGCTGACAGAACCAAAATTCCGTTTTATCACTCCACAAAGATGCCCCGTTACTGGTGGGATGTCAGCCAGGAGCATCTTTCTCTAGTGATTCAATCGTGGGTTGTGTAAGAAGACCCTCTGGTGTGAATGTTGAAGGGTTACTTGAAAAAATGCTCCAGGGACTCTGAGACACCAAGAATCCCCTCCTGTCCTTGACAGATGTATCAACAAAACCAAAGTGCTTGGATGAAGTCAATGTGATTATCCTGCAGTCCTGCAGAATGACAGCAGAACTTTGCTCCTTCAATCATACAGCTATTTTCTATCAGACATGTTGAGGAGGTGGGTGAGGTGGAAATAAAGTGTTGTGACCTAAATCCTTCTCTCTAACCTCTCAGAAATCAAAGTGATGCTGGCCATCCTTGACTCATGACACTAGCCAGACCATTCCTAGCCAAGAGCTTCTGCAATGTTTGCTCAATGGCACAAGTTAAGGAAGGCTGTGAAAAGCTCACATATGCTGGAATGCCACCCTTTTTTTGGTGTGTTTTTGCACCACAGGATAGCACAACCAGCCTCAATTCCCATCCCCTGTGTGCTATGAATGCTTTTTTTCTTGTTTTCATGCTGTTTAAACACTTCTGCGCCCAAATCTGTCACCCGTGACCTCATTAAGTTGCATTTAATCACATGGGGATGCCCATCAGGCCTAACCCCATCATTTCCTGAGGAATTTTGCCCTGATTTACTTAATAGCTCTCAAGCACTAAGCAGGAGACCTCCGGGTGCTGTTCCCTGTGCATGTTGGGTTACTGGCATTCATACTGTGTTTTAAATAAACACTGTTTTGCAGGCACACTTGTTTTGAAAAATAAACTTCTGGGCAGAAAGAGCTAGTTCACATCAGAGCCAGATTGGTAGCGATTTGGCTTTCCCCAGCAGATAGGAAGAGGTCAGGCTTTTTTTTTTTTTTTTTTTCATGCTGGGGGCAGTTAAATATTCAGAGGAGAAAGCCAGAACTCTCTGGGCTTACAGATGGAATCTAACAGGGAANTTTGGTTTTTTTTTTTTTTTTTTTTTTTTTTTTTTTTTTTTTTGAGGGGGGCTGTGTAAGGAGGAAGAAGTTATGCTTCCTTAAATAGCACCTAGGATTTCACACCCCCCAGGGAGAAGAAGAGCCTGAGACTAAAGTGCTGGCTTTTTACCAGGGTGCTTTGGGAGGAGGGTATGGTAGCAGACCTGCAGTGTGCCCCAAAGGGCATCTCATTCTCCAGCTCCAGGGAGTGTGTCTTTGTCTCTTCCTCACCCCTGTCTTCTGCTGGACAAGTGTTGGTCCACAACCTTCATCCAGTTGAAAGGCTTTTGGAGGGGTAAAGGCCACTGTCCTTTTCCTGCCTATCCTGACAGTTTAGTTATCTGTTCCCCTGTCCACAGAAATGTTTATCTTCTGCAGTGGGAACCATGAAAAGATGAGGGAGGTTTATGTCCCCTTGGGCAAGGGGATTGTGTGATTCAAAATGTTATTTCCTCCATAAAAGGAGGGTGTTTTTAGGGAGGCAAAGGTAGGAAGGTTCATTGTGTGTGTCCTCTGTTTCTTCTAGGACTCTCTATGTGGTTATCATAAATCATTATACACTGGGAGTAACAAGACCCCTTTGACTGAAAGCCCCACAATGGGCTAAGCAAGGGTGGATATGGGCAGTAGTGGCAGCTTGCTGGGACACCAGTGGGACAGGTAACCACCAGGTTGTTGCAGTTTCCCTACTAATCCTGAGCTTCATCTGGCCTACCTGAGGAGGAGTTGTTTTGCCAGGAGGGAAGCCTGAACAAAGCTGCCAAGTGGTGTTTACAAAATTGTTGTCTAAGAAGTACGAAATGAAGATCCTAACATCCTTCATGCTGAGTGTGACCAGTGTGACTTTGTGCATATACACATATATGTACATATATATATACATATATATATATATATATATATATGCACATGTGTTTGTTGCCCAGTGACTTGCTGCCATTTAGGGGAAGGAAAAGTGGAACAGGGTTAGGAGGTTCTACTTTGAGGACCACCATTGTGCCCTACTGTTGTATCCTCAGTTTTACCTTTGATCTTCCACAAAAGACACCAGGCTTGGTAGCACAGTGTGCAGCCAGTGAAATCAATGCAGGTGTTTTACAGATGGAAATATTTACCCTGTGCAGTATCTTGCATATTATGTGGCCTTCCTCGGAGAGAGCTCAGTTTGATCACCAGCTCCAAGGAGAACCTTGTCCTGACATTTGCAGAAGATGTATTTTAAGAGCTGACCTTTCAGTCCTGCTGATAGGATCACAACATATTCACCAGCACTGTGTTTGGGGCTATTGCTTTCTTTTTTCTCTATTACAGAGCTGGGCCACTGCGGTGGATAAATGGGAAGACTCCACTATCTGCCACATTGCTGTCCTCTCTTAAACTATGAAGAAAATTTATTAGGTGAATGAAATGAACAACATCCAGTTATTTTCTTTGGTCATTCTAAATAACCAGCATTGTCTAAAACTGCAACTAAAGGCATGCCTGTGTTGCGGTGCCTTGGGAGGATGTTTGTAGTGGCAGTCCTGGTGAAACCAGGTGGATGGTGTGCGTGCCTTTATGTTTTTCAGATCAGAGGCAGCATGTTAAAACAAGGTGTTCAAACTTCTGAAAAGCTGATCCTTTGAGAGCCCTGGGGCCAGGCTACAATGCAAATCATTTGTCCATGGGAAGGGTCACCAATTAATTAGCAGTTTTATTTAAAAAAAAATTAAAATGGCAGCCCTTCTGAAATTTAACCACATTGTTCATGGTGTAATTATAGATGAAATATTAGAGAAGTGGACTAATTACACACAATGCACTTGAGCCCAATTAAAATAGCATCTGCACTGAACGTAGGGGTATTCTCTTTCACTAATAAGAAATACTTTCTTAACAACAGAAAATAAAATAGCTAAATTGGATATGCAGTTGAGATTATAAATATCCTATTAGCATATAAAATGAGGATTAACCTTATTTAATCACTGCTTGCTTGATCATCAAAAGTCATGTTTCACCTCTATAATGTAGCTGTATTCTCTTTGAAGAAAAAAAACCAGCAGCATATTAATAAATTTAGCTAATTAGGTACTTTTTCTCGTCTGCTCAATGGAGCTGGTGGAGCAAACTCGCTGCCCCTAAGCACTTGGCTCTTTCACATCTCAAAGTTTAACCTTATTTCTAGAAGACATCTATTAGTGAAGATGCAGGGCTTATGCAGATTTGTATGTGGGGTTCTGGTCTGTATGGTTTGATGGGTAATCATATCAAAGGGGACTTTGAGCTATGAAGTTGTTGGGGAGGAAAAAAAGATGGGGATGAAGAAAAGGACTTAAATTATGGATTTTATCCTCTGCAAAATAAAGTTCTGCCTTAAATATCACCATGTGAAGGCCCATTCTAATTTCGGTCACTCTGGGCGTTGGAGCAACTTGGTTTGCCATGGGTCTGTCACCAGCAGTGTCCCTGGAAGCCAGCTGGCACTCAGGGGATGCTGCACTCCCAGCACGGCGGGGAGAGGTGCTACCCACCAGCTGGCCACTTGGCTGTGCGAACGCTGCCCAAGCAGGCCGGAGTGCTGAGTGAAGCAGTCTCACTTCCAGTCTTCCTATAAATATTCAGCTGGTCCAGTATGCACCAGGAGACAAGCTCTGAGGAAGAAGAAGGCTTTGAATCCATTATTTTGGAATATTTTCTGGCCATGTCCTGTAGGGAATGAGTCCTGTGGTATTATTGCCTGTTATACCTGAGGATCGCTTGGCAGGTGTCAGAGCTGGTCTTATGGAGCCTTTGGCTCCATCACACCATCCTTCCATTTGGTCTCTTTGTGGTGGAAAATAGAAGTAAAGCAATGGTGGGGCAGGAGCAATCCCATGAAATATGGGCACAGTTTGATCTGACCCCATGCAACTCTGATCCCTGGTTGTGTACTATTTCCATTAGTGCCTGTTTTCCTGGCATGAAGGCCAGTGGCTGATAGCTTGCAGAAGCTGAGTTTTAAATGTGCCTGTTGACATATTGCCAGAGGAAAGGCTTGAGCAATACCATCCTCACTGGACTGAAGCAGGGCCCTGCAGCACTGATGGCACGTGTTTGAGGGCTGTTAGCTGTAATATGGGCTCGTGGCTCCTTGGCTAAAGGTGAATGTTATCCCCTGTGACTTGCCTTAGCCCCACCGACCATTTTGGCTTTGATTTCACTGTGTGTGTGTTCAGTTTTGACCCAAGTGTGGACCCCAAACCAGTGCAAAATGAGCCTAAGCCCAGTATCAAAATACTTGATACTGCAATGCCCTAAATGAATACAGTGATTTCCTCGGCGGTCACAACTGTGAAGAAGGGGATGGAGGCATAGAACGTCCTGTATTTAACTGCAGCTCCTCTTTTGTGATTTGTCTCTACCAAGCTATGCTGAAACATCAGCTGCCTCTGTCCTGTCCTTGGGCAGACGTGTGAATTTTCTTCTCGCTTCCACAAATGCTAGTCAAGTGCACTGAGGGACGGTGGTTTTATTTATCATATTCAAGGAGCCACAATTGGATGTTTCACAATAAATTGGGCTCAGCCTGTGATTTACAGTAATGGGGCAGAGCACTCTGCTGGCATGGCCCTGGTGTTGCCAAGTCTTGTGATGGTTGCAATGATTTTTCCTTACTGCCACAGAGCCTGGAGCAAAGTGTTCATAAGCATTTCAGCTTGCCTTTTTTTTTTTTTTTTAATTTTTGTTGTTGTTGTTTTGGTAGTGGCAATGGAAGGCTTTGTTTTCTTGTATTAAGCGCAGCTTTCCATCCCTTAGGGCAGAACAAAAGAGCTTGGAAGCATGTTCTCAGTGTCCCCACAAAGACTCAAAAGGCAATAAGATTTTTTTTTAAAGGAACCCCCAATTTGTTTTCCCACGATTGGTTTAAGTCACTCTGGCATGAGTTCATATCCTTTCTTGCCTGATTCATGGAGACTGGAGAAGAGCAGTACTAGAAGAAGCAGCAGCAGCCACCTCCACAAGGCAGGAGGTGGGGGCAGCTATCAAATTAGTAGTACACACTGCCAGATTAGGTCTGCAGGGGAGTTTGGGGCTAATGGGGTAGACATTCACCTTTGGATGCTGTTGTTCCTGTCTTTAAATCTCATTTATTACTTATATTTTTAGGGTTCAATATTCATTTTTCTCTAACCTGGTAGAAGAGGGTTAAAGGAACCTGAAGCATAAATGTAGCTCAAAATATTAAAATCAATCTTGTGGTGGTCCTATTTCAGTTCTCTTCAAAAGTCTCACTCCCAGTGACTCCTGGCAGTGGCACAGGCCACCTACTCATTTGTGGCCTTCCACTTTCCCTCTCCTCTGCTTTTGGTGCTAGAAATCACATTCAACTAAACCCTTCAGAGAAACACAGGAGGCAAATTGAAAGTGACTGGGAATAAAATAGACTTTGCCATGCGGGGGGATTTGAGGTGTTATACTGTCGGGGAGGGCTGTGGGTGAAGTGACTGAATCCAGAAACATATGGAGAATGGAAAGGTCTGTGGGTGATCGTAACATCAAAAACATGAAATGAAGTCAGCTGACCATGGTAGAAATGCAGGTTCAGGGTCTCCACTGCAAAGAAATGAAGGAAAATACAAAAGGGAATGAGAAACATTTTTCTGGCTTTCATGGCTATTCATATGGCAAGAAAACTCTCTTTGGGCTATGGTTTTAAATAGTTTGTGTTTTTTTCACTGATGCTATGACCTTAAATCATGGTAATATTCCTGAGCATAGAAAAGATAACTTGAGGGACTCTAGTTTCAGTGACAGGAGGATTAAACACTGCTTTCAATGTAGCTGCAGCCAAAATCCTGCCTTTTTGTCCCTCCCATCCTGAGCACTGATACACTAGGCAAACTCAACATTAATAGCAGCTTCTTGCCTTGTCAAATGGGCCAAAGAGTTAAACTGAAGTGAAGCTGACAGTTGACTTCTATCCACTTAGATCAAATCAAGAGGAACTTTCAGCTCTTCCTGTGTTCTTATTCCCTGCAAAGAGAGAAAGTTTGGGAAATCTAACATCCCTGAGTGCAAGAAAAATGTTAGATTTGATTCTGATCTCCCGACAAACAGCAGCTTCCCTTCAAAGAGATAATTCACCCCACTTAGCTATCAAAAATGAAATGGCCTGGTTTCCAGAACTGCTCAGCAGCCAGTAGCTCCCTTTAAGATTCTTTGTCCTGCATGTTCAGACCCTGGAGCAAGCAGAGCTACTGTCCTTTCTGTACTGTAGAGGGGAAAAATTTTGGCCCCTTCATTAAGATGCTTAAATAGGGCTTAAAAGTAATTCACAGCCCTAGCTCTGGCCACCATGACTGGTTGTCACTTCTCATCATCCCCTCCGGTTCTTCAGGGGAGGTTTACACGGCAATTCAGCCTCAGCTTAGAGTTGCTACATTACGGGTGAAGGGTCCCGTGGCGACGCTGGATTGTTTTTATGGGGGAAAGCAGAAACCAAGATGCTTCGGCAGGAGGGGGGAGAAATAGGTCTTTCCAAAGAAGATCAAAGGAGGCTAGAGGAGGGGACTGACTTTCACAAGAGGAGAACAGGGCTCATCTCACTGCCTCTGTGCTGTAATTCATGGCTTGTTTTTGAGACTCATCATACAATTTCTCTTGTAACAGGATGGAGGGGGGGTGGGGGGGGGGAGGACTTAGTTAAATTGTAAATTAGTATTTCTTCAAGCACTCCAAGGAAATATATTCTTTCCCCATAGAGCCTATACATTATTTTCATGTAGTTACGGGGCCTCACATTTCCTGGAACTATCAACCAGACCTTAATTTTCCTCACACGACATCCCTTTAAAATTGTGAAGCTCTCTTAATCAACCTTTGTATCAGCAGCAAATTTGCAGTATGACCTAATTTGAAAGATGTCTTGAAGTGCTGACTCAAAGGGTTGGTGAATAAAGGCCAGTCATTGCTGCTGTGACACTAATGTGATGCAAAACAAAATCGAGTTGCATCAGCTGAACATTAGTTTGCAAAAAAATATTAGTGATTGAAGCCACTCGCTGGTCATCTTTTATTTATACTTATGAAATTTATACTTTTTAGGGTCTGAAACAGCTCTAAAATAATCTTCTGGAGAAGAAGCACAAAGAGACTTTTTAATGGTGAAAAATCCCAGTCGGATCTATACATCTAAGCTGCATCATTTGCACTTCATAATCTCCTCTCTTTATAGAGCAGGAGGCAGACACATTATTTTAGAACTTTTATTAAAATATTTATACAGCAACAGATGAAAATTCTCATCCTAATATGTCACTTAGCATTTTCCGATTATGTTCCAAGTCTTTATCTTTTTTTCCTTCTCTAATTGAAACGCAGACGATACTCCTTCATTCTCTGGATAAGTAACTGTCTTAAAATGACTAGCAGTTACTTTGGGACTCAAAGAAATAAAAAGGAAAGAAAGGATTTGGGCCAGAAAGTTTATGAGGGGAAAAAAAGTCCCTCACAAAACAAGAAAACCGCATCCCACCTTAGTTTTATTTAACGTCTCCAAAAAGAAAAAGTGAGTATAAATTACTGAGGGTTTTTTTGGCTATAATTTTACGGGGGCATTGTTCAATTCCTTTTTTTTTTTTTTTTTTTTATTTTTTCCCTTTTTTTTTTTTAAGTTTTTCCCTTTAGCTTCTCTTTTTCATGCTTCCTTAAGGAAACTTATTTGAGCTAGAACAACTTGGCTAGAGAGGAGCAGAGTGCATTTCTTAACCAGTCTGTCAAATACTCGCTGCTAATTAACACTCTGAAGAGTTACTTAAGAATCAGGGGTCTGGGGACGAACCAACTCAGCAGAACTATTTTTCCCTGTGCTTTTTAGATTATTTTATTTTTAAATTGAAATGTCAATAATGCAAATCATCTAACACATGCTGATAAAACATCTATGACTTTCCACTGAAGTGTCTGAAAACCAGATACACGCACACACACAGAACAAGGGAGACAGGCCATTAATTTAAAATTTAGAGGACCAATAAGTTTTTGATAGCAATAGGTTACTGTGCTAATGATTATTTAACTTGCTTCATGTAGGGTTAAGTATGTATGGCTATGTAAAGTCCAAACCTTTATTGAAGTGAGACAATTTTGCCTCTGCAATGTTATATTCAAAGCAGGGGGAGGAGAGCATCCAGATTATAAAAAGCAGTCACTATACGATGGCAAATTTCAAGCAGTGGTGAAGCAGTAGCTGGTACAGTTAAAGAAATAAATTTTGGTGCTGCAGGAAAAAAAACCCGAACAACCATACACAAAATCAAAATACTTCTGACTTTCCCCTCTGCGTCTTCGTAGGAGGTATTTTAGTAGGGCTGTATTTTTCTGAGGAGTGCAAGAACAGACCAGGGAGCACAGCTGGAAGTTTTACCTTACTGGTTATTCTCCTAATTATTATCATCCTTTTCTTGGTTTCCTTAATTTTCTTATTTTTTTAAAATTTTATTTTCTATTATTTATTCTCGAGATGTGTATTACCACAATAAGATACAGTGGGATCTGTGGTTTGCTTGTGTCTTTTTGAGGTTGAAAGGACAACTTATTATATATATAATATTCAATATTGTACATATTTCTCAATAAAACAGTCATCATTTTTTTTTAAGTAAAAGGTAACACCACTTCTAAGACAAAAAAAAGAAAAAAGTAAGAGTGGGAATAAATGTTTGATAATCTGTAAATGGTTTACAGACTTTTTACTCCAGCATTCTGCAAGTACAGTACTGTTTGTGTTATGTTGTGTATTTTGTCTTTCTAAAGGGATTGCACTTGCTAACCCCCCAGTTTTGGGTTGTTTGTGTTTTATGTGTCTGATTCCTTAGCAGTGCTGCCATTTGTGAGTGTTTTGTATCCTTCAGCCCTCCTAGCAAGGTGTAGGTAGGAATGCTCTAAACCTTCCAGTAGTTTCCTATGCAGTGAGGATGGCAAAGTATTGGCTAACGATCTGGAAGCTAGCTGGAATTCAGAGACAAATACTAAACATAATATATCTATCTACCTATAGATGTATAAAAGAGATTTTTTTTTTCTTAAAAAAGAAGAAAAAAAAAAGCAATGAAAATTTATGACCTTAACATTCCTTCAGGGTCAAGCAATTTATCAAATTCTCTCACTTTCTGGTTTCAATTACACAGCTATTGTGGAAGGAACTTATTTTAGCAGGTTCATTTGCCTCAGTAGGGAATACAGGACTTTGGCCTAATGCTTCACCTTTAGTGCAGGCCATTTGAGCCTTAGAACAAATACCAATCATCACTCTTTGGGAAAAAAAAAAAAAGTAAAAAAAGATCTGCATTGGTATGGCCTATTGGAATGGGGTTTCTGTCAAGGTAAACGGTTGTCGGCAATGACTGTGGTAGAGTGGCGATAAATCCCATTTTATTGCTGAAAAATTCCAGCTTCTCTCCATGCCTGACAGCTCCCCACATTCTCGTACCCATTTGGGCAATTTCTGCACTATGTCCATCTGGTTCTTATTACCTCTCAACCTGCCAGTGTCTGATCCAGAAAAAGTGCAGGTCAAAAACAGGGGAAAGAAACCAAGGTGATGGACAAAACAGAAAGAGAGTGATTGAGGGACCGAGCCATGCTCCCTATTCCTCTCTCCCCAGCCAAAAAAATATGTGCTTGAGTGGAATAAACAAATTCAAGGGAGGGTACTGGCTTAATTGTGAAACTGCCATCAATGTCCTTAAAATAAAAAAAAATTAATAAGTAATAATCCATATGCTTCAAGCTTTGATATTGCCACCAAATATTTGCCCAGGACACTGATGACATCTACCTAAAAAAACCTTTCTGGAGAAATGGGAAAAGCAAAGACTTCAAATCCTCAGTTCTAGGAATCCTGGTGTGACCATTTCATCCGCAGCCTTTTTCACAGCACCCTTAACATTCAGGAGGATGAGACTTATTTCCAAAAGTTCATTTGGGGGTTGCAAATTGTTTCAGGAGGACATCCAAAGTATAATTAAATTGCAATTTGAAAAAAGAAAAAATAAAATAAAAGTTAGGGTAACTTCTTGTGATAAAAAACTGAAAAGAAAGGAAGAAAAATCTTTATTTCTGTGCAAGTTTTTTTGCATGCTGTCGAATCCAGACCTACTTTAGAAATGCACTACCATAAGTAGAGGGAATTTTTGATATTTTTTAAAAACTTAAAGTTAAAAAAAATTAGCCCTCATCAACTGAACTGTCAATAAATAAAAAAAAACCCCAGTGGAGCATTTGCTCTTCTCCCAGTTAAAACTATATTGTGTGGCACTTGTCAAGGACCTCCTAGTGCTATCAGGAGACATGCCCTGATGCACCAACTCAATCCTCCCCTTCCAGGGAGCCTTGTCAATTTAATTGCAATTTCTCTATTTATTCTACCTGAAACACCTAATTTCCCACCCAAAACGCTGCTTGCTGTAGGTTTACCACAATAGATCATCACTACTCAGGTCCTGTGGTCTCATGTTAGCTTACACAGCCTCTTTCCACATTCCCGGAAGATGCAAGGGAAATTAAACCCAACTTTTTGGAGCTGTCTCCTATCCTAAAACTCTGAACAGCAGAGAATTTGGAGTATGCTCTACTATCTACTTTGTGATCCTTGGGGAGGAGGGCTCTTGAGCATCCCATGTTGGGTGATTCGTATATGGTAGAACTTGCTGACAGGTGTAATGGTCTGATCCGGCACCAAGAGGCTGGAATTTGTGGGGGATATGAGGAATTATGTCCCCATGGCTTGTACAAATCTGTTGGCTCTCAGAAGCTCAAGATGGGGCTCCAGCAGTGAAACAAGATGTGGGGGTACAGTTTTCAGTGGAGTTGGAGGAACTTGTTGCCATTGAACAAGAAGATAGGGCAGAGAAGGAGCAGGAAGGAAAAGGTGGGGACAAGTTCAAGTTCTTGCTCCAGAATGGGTCTCCTAAAAACACCATGTGTAAAATGTGATATCCAGCTCACCCCCTGTCCTCGCAACTTCTCCCTCCGCTGCTGGTGCATTCATTTGAAATAAGAATTCTGAGGAGATTGCTTTGATGGGAAAAGTCTTCCTCCCTGTTACCTTTTGGTGTCAGTAATGGCACCAAGAAATCTTACTGCTTATGGTTAGGATTTGCTTGCATTTGTCATGGATTATAGAATTAGATTTTTTTTTTTAAGTATTATTTTCTGCATGTCTTTTTCTTTGTTTGGTTGTGGGGGGACACTATACAGATTTGGATGGCAAGTTATAAGAGTGTGGTTTGAGACACCTACAAAAACCTTTGCTGGATGAGCCCCTCAGCCACACTGCTTGATTTGCCTGTGAAGCCATCGAATACAAAAGAGGCTGACACCAGGGGAAGACCCAACTTCGACAATAAAAATATATCAGCATGAAAATGGTTAATGGTGAGTATTATAGCTTCAAAAGAGCCCATTGGCTACCCCTAAAGGATACCCTGCAATTGTTAAACTCATCAGATGCAACTACCCCTCCTCAGCTAGCCTTTACATTTGTCTGGCTAACAGTAAAAAAATACTATAATAAATCGGTAACATATGTTGCCAGACAAGAATAAGTGATATAAATAAAGAGTCAAGAGACATAGCCCCTCAAGAACAATGTGTAAAGATTTAAACTTTCAATGTATTAGTTAAGCTAGAACATTTTAGGAGGAACTTGAAAGTGGTGCACTGTTTGTTTATATCATTCCTTCTCTTTTTTTTTTCCCCTCTCTTTTTTCTTCTCTTCAGATTGCATTTTAAATCAAAATGTTCTCCATGACTGACTGCTTTGCAGCACTAGGGTAAGTCCCATTTTTCCACAGCTTAAACAAAAATCTGCCTAAGAAATCTATGCCAGAAAGGCATTTTGTTAGGTTTTGGCTTAGGAAATAATAAGCACAGTGTTGTTGGGAAGACAGCCTCTGTTTTTTTCTTCTTCTAATTCTTCTTTTTTTTTTTTTTTTTTAAATCCAAATGTAGAAAATTGTGCATGTGCAGACACAGCTACTATCAAGAAAGTCAATTCTCCATAAAGGTGACAAGTCTCCAAACTAGTAATACATTAGCAGCTGCAGCATTAAAAAAAGAAAGTATAAAACCAAATATGCTTTGAGACTTGGCTGGATGTTTTATTTATCTTTTTCTTTTATTGAGACATCCTTTGAAAAATGGCATAAAATAAATAGTTTTACAAAGCAACAATATAATCAATCTCTAAATGAGAAGATAAATCAAGGATTTCATTAACTGCTGGTAGCCAGTTTAAATTGTAGTCTTGTCCATAATGTCTATCTATCTATGTATGTCCAAGTTATATTAAAAACCTTTAAATGGCTTTGTAATATCAGCTACATCTAGCTATTATAATAATTAATGATACTGTTTTATAAATCAATATATGTATTCTTGATAAATTCGTATCCAGTTAATGGTGTAATTTAAATAAAAAATTAATGTAATAAAGGACATACTGGAATAGGCAGGAAATCTTTAAAGGTTAAGAGGCAAATTTGTCTAAATTCTTTTCTTTGTACCTATTTTTTGAGAAAGCCTCCGTTGAAATGCAGCTGATAGCAGGCTGCCTCTCTGGATCACACTCTCGCCATTAGTTTTGTATTAATAGCACCCAGTGAGTTTTTGCAGCCAAAGGAAAAGGGAAAGCCCCTTCAGCAACAGGAATACTTTCCTCCCTGGTTTCTCATCCTGCTGCAAAACTGANGAAAAGAAAAGAAAAGAAAAGAAAAGAAAAGAAAAGAAAAGAAAAGAAAAGAAAAGAAAAGAAAAGAAAAGAAAAGAAAAGAAAAGAAAAGAAAAGAAAAGAAAAGAAAAGAAAAGAAAAGAAAAGAAAAGAAAAGAAAAGAAAAGAAAAGAAAAGAAAAGAAAAGAAAAGAAAAGAAAAGAAAAGAAAAGAAAAGAAAAGAAAAGAAAAGAAAAGAAAAGAGAAAAGAAAACCACTCCAGCATTTGGCCAGGAGAAGAAATGGTATAAATGCTCTTTTTTTACCATTTCCCATTGATTCCATATTTGTATTATTACAAGGTTATTTTACTTATTCTATACAGTGTCATTAAAAAAGGTAAAATATGAACACTTTGTTCCAGGCATGAAGTGCATTCAGAGGAGCCTGGAAACCCTGCAGACTGTTCAGTGTAATAAAAAGCTGTTCTTTATCTCTTGTTTTAAATACAGTTAATCCTGTTTATTCAGCAAACACATCTAAGAGCAACTTCGAGGGGAAAAAAAAAACAAAACAGAAAAAGCTGGAAATTGCCTTTTTCTATTTGCAGTGGTGAGAAACCGTGCCTCTGTTCCTTTGCTTTTATTTATAGTCAGTGACCACAAAATGTATCTCTAACAATAACAGGGATTTTAATAGCCAATATTAATTGTTCTTCCCTTAACTTTTGATCTGAAATGTTTCAAACAAAAGCCCGCTGCCTGTTTATATGCTGAATGTTCTTGAAGAATATCTTTCTGAAATGATGCAAAACATGACACTTTGTCATTCGGACTGACATGGGACAGAAATGTCATTTTAATCCATTGAGTGATTTTTTTTTTTGTTTTCTTTTGGGGGGAGGGGGCAGGTTTTTGTGAACATTGCTCTGCCTTATTTAGAGCAGCAGTGATCTGCGCAGTTTCTTTTGACACTGATGAGTATTTCAAACCCCTTATGCCGAGGAGAGGGAGGGAGAAAAAGGAATTTGCTGCCAGTCACAGCGGCAATCCAGCTCTATAAGCCATTGCTTATTTGCTAAAAGTTTACATTTCAAATGAGTTTGAAATGTAAAGGTGGGGTTTTTTTTGATGCTGGGATTGTGTTTAGGAACGGAGAGAGAAAACAGAGGGAAGATGGTTAAGCTTGCATGTGAAAGTCTACCAGGATATTGGTAATACAGCCAGTAAAATGTATTTTGTTTTCCGATGCAGCTAGGAGCACGAGATACACAACCGTATCTGGGATGCTTAATTTAGGCTTTATAGGAAAAACATCAAAGAGCAGCTTACAGTAACATGCCGAAATACATTACACATTTCAAACATCTTCATTTGGAAGTGTGTGTTATATTTTTTACCCTCCCCTTCTGGGATCACTAATGTGCCTCTCCCCAGACAAAGCAAGGACAAGTTCCATCCTTAAAAATTATCTGCCTTACAGATCACATTCCCAGGCATGTTCCCCGCTTTTTATTACCATGGATAACCTCTTAATGCTATCACAATTTTATACTTGTTAAGTGGACATCTTCCCTGTATTTAACTGCAAACAAAGAGAGTTCATTTTGAGGGGTGGGAGAAAGAAGAAATGCTTTGGGATGATTAGAAACATAAGTTTCTATCTTCTGTCACACCAGCCTATCAATTATTCAAAACCCTACTAAATTTAGATGTCTGTTCCTAAAACGTTGTTTGCACTCGTTCCCTGGGAAGATGGAGGCAGCTGATAATTTGGCTAAATTATGCGTTTGAGCCCAATGGTTACAAATGAAAGACTTGAATTCGGCAGATTTATTTGCCATTGATGAAAATTCTTGGTGGCAGGAATTTGGATCTACTCCTTCAGGAAGCAAATCAAGGGGTGAGGTGGTGCCCACAGGTATTTATGTGGACCAAACCTCATTGTTACAGCTAATAACACGATGCATCAGTGACTCAGTGGGAGGTTTTACTAATCAATTAGGGACTGGCTACTGGGGGTGAAGGGCCTAAAGCAGCCCCTGAGGTGCTTTGTGCCCCAGGTAGTCATTACCTGAGTGTAAAGACCAATAAAGGGGAAATTATTGCTATTATAGGATGAGCTATGAAGGATGCGGGGTGGATGACTCGGGATCGGGCAGAATGTAATGTGTTCACCCCAAACCTGTGCTTTGAGCATCTCTGATGCGGCCCGGCTGCTGTGCTGGTGTAAAATATCTCCCTTTTTCAGCAGTGTCAGGGTGTGATTGGCAGCAAGTCTCCACCGAGCGTGGGCGTCCTCCCGTGCGCACCAGTCACAGGATGTGAAGGGGGAGTTTTTGTACTTTATTTTATTTTTTTTTTTTATAAATAGATAGGCTCTGACAAATAACACCGCCTCTTCGCAAAGCTCCTTCGCAGCAGCAAACAGACCTCTGCTGGGTTTATCAGTGGCAGAACCTCCTTTCCTAAAGGAAATAATATTTTTGGTGAAGATAATTCGGCTGATATTGCAATACCTTAGGGGGGCAAAGAGCTGCAGATGCTGTAGCAGGAGCAGAGCTGCCTCCAGCAGCCCTGGGCATAGGGCAACATTGATTGCTGCACCAGGGGTGTTTCACAGGGCTGGGCACAAGAACAAGAGGAGGGCTGAAAGAAATGCTGCCGACTGTGAAAAATAACAGAATAGATAATCAAATAAAATCCAATTCACGCAACAGAAACACCACCCTTTCTCTTGCAGTGACAGTTGGTAATTGCCAAAACACAGACAGCCTTAGATTTAAAAAAAAAAAAAAGACCAAACAAAAAACAACAACAACAAAAAAAATCCCTAAAGAATTTAATTTATATTTAGAAACTAAAACATTTCAGGAAAACAGCAAGCTAATTACACAAGCCCTTGTGTCGTTGTCCCTACCCTATGCTGCGTCTTAATTTGCACCACTAAGGAATGTACCCCCATTTTTACAACCCTGGTGTAAAAGCAGGCGAGTGGGAATGGGGAGGAAAAAAAAACAATCCCCAAAAAACCCAAAACAAAGGACGTGTGAGGGCTTTCATTTATTTTGATAATCCTCCTCCTGCTCCAGAGCGTTTTGCTGTCTTTGTCAAAGTGAATGACAACAATTTGGCCAACTCTCTCTGAGCTGCACTCAACAGTGACAGGCAAATTATCAGAGGCCCTGCACTCCTTATTATCAGAGGAGAAGTCATCAGGAGGACGTGCGGAGGATCCCTCTCCCCTGTCACTATTTGTCAGTGGGACAAGGGCCACTGCTATGGGTAGCTGACAGGTAATTTCAACAATAACAATTACTCCTATTACTGGTGTCATAAACAATTCGCCCAAGGCATGACAATAGCAAAGCTTTATAATTCAATGCCATATAAATAAATGCCAGCAGGTAACAAGTAATTTAGCTCCAATCAGGCCTTGGCCCTGGCATTAATATTGTTATTGCAAGAAAATGGAAAATTGAAAAAATTCAATATGTTAATGAATTAAGAGGGGTTCAAAGGCTAAGGGAGGGAAGCATGATCCAGGATGAGGGGGGAGGAAGAAAACAAAAACAAAAGATACAAAATCATGCTTTCAGAACCAGCACAATACTTGTGTTCATACAACCTTATAACTAGCTTTTGATATAAAACATGGTCTTGCTATGCTGCCTTTCAGGTCAGGGCAAAAGGCATGCAGGAACCCGAACCCCACCCCTTGCCTCCATCTGCCACAGTGTGGACATGCATGAAAAAATAAACTGAATTTAATGGTTTTATTAAAAACAGAACCATATTTGAAATCTTATGCAAGACATAGATTTAACAAAGATTAAAGGTTTATTTACAATTCTGTTGCTTTATTGTCCACTTCTTGCATGCTTTAATCTTTTTTAAACAAGCTCTGTTAAATCATTGATTGTCTATTTATCAAAAAGAAGGATTTTATTGTGCTTTTTCTCTCCCCAAATGCCCTTCATAGGCACAACACCCTTAACTCTCTTATGAAAATGATGATCAGCAGCAAACAAGCCAAAGTCCAATATCTCCAAGTCCAACTTCTTGATCAACCCAATTTACAATTTTACTATTTGTCCAGCAAGACAATGTGGCATCAGGCTGACAGCAGTAAAAGAATTTGAAAATCTCTAATTAGGGGAGCTGCGGAGCAATTAACGCATGTCAAATTTCACTTCATCAAGTGCCACTCTAATTTTCCCACTAAAAATTAATGGACTTTTTTTTGGTGTGTGTGTGTGTGTCTGTGTCTGTGTGTGTGTGTGTGTGTCCCCTCAAGGCAATGTTGATTCAAATCTGCTCAAGATGCAGCGTTGCACAGCTAAGCATCTTCTTGATTACAACCCGACACACTTCTAACTGCTTTCATTCTCACTGCCACAGATACTTTGTCAACAGTCAAATTACGCCATGCTGATAACAATGCATAATGGTCTTCCTCAAAGGAGGCTCCTGTCATGGAGCAGCCTTTCATAAAAACCCACCAGTTTCTTCTCTGGGAAATAGATCTGGATGAAAGAAATTAAGCTTTTGTGGTTTCAGCCTTGGTCACAATGTAATTTTTTTTCTTTGCTCATTTTTTCTTCTTCCCCTCATGCTCTAATTTATTTATTCTTGCACTCACCTGAAATTACGGCAGAGAACTGTTTGAAGAATGATACAGAATGGAAAATATTTATAGACACTGTTTGTACAGGCTTTGCTTTAACCACTTTGCTCCAAGACATTTTCAAGAGCAACATCCTCCTTCCAATACCCCTCGTGTCTTTTTTTTTTTTTTTTGCCTTCTCTTTCTAAAGGTGCATCCTGCACTCTTTGCATAAGCACAAACCCTGCTGACGTCAATGGGAGTTTTTCCGGGGCGAGGGCTGCGCGCCTTGGCCCGCTGCTATAAACACATTGGGACTTTCTCTTTTAATGGATGGTATTTGGATTCTGTGTGGGGTTTGTTTAACAGGCACGTTTTCCAGAATCCTCAAACATCGTGGGGCATGCAAGACAAACTGTCTTTTTGTCAGAGCAGCATGGAGGGCAGGAGACAAACACTGAACTATCACAGGCAGTTTTTACCTTCCACTTACTGCTCCCTGATTCCCCCCTCCCTTTTTGTGGGAGATCAATAACACCAAAAGCCAGAGGGTGTCATGGGGCAGTATTTCCAAGAAGTAGAAGTGGAATTAATAATAATAATGTATTTCAGAGATTTTTTTTTTTCCTGTAAGTTTCAGAGCTGGAATATAGTTGTCTGCTGCCAAACTTGGAGACAAGAAG
This sequence comes from Climacteris rufus, assembly GCA_013398175.1. Taxonomy (NCBI): domain Eukaryota; kingdom Metazoa; phylum Chordata; class Aves; order Passeriformes; family Climacteridae; genus Climacteris; species Climacteris rufus. The sequence continues at coordinate 2,427 of VZRZ01006755.1, read as the reverse complement.
GGTTAGCACCCACAGTCCTGTTTATCACTGGGCTTATTGCTGCCAACCACCCCAATGACATGAGTAGGGTACATAATCCTTAGTGTGTGCATTTCTGTTTACACTATAAAACAAAGCCAAAAACACACGTTACCTTTAATCTGAGCCATCTTTCCACCAATATCTTATTTCTTGCCCTAGATAAATGAGTGATGTTGCAGTGCCAGGTAACATGGGCTTTGTTCCACCCAATAATTTTCTATATATTTCCCACTTATATGCACTCCCTCCTCTACAGGTATTAACATTTTGCAATTAACTCTGGCATAATAAGAAATGCGAAATTCAGGGTTCTTGGTTCCTGAATTCTGAATGTTCCCCCTTTGTGACCTCCACCTAGGATGGAGAAATGAGTCTTCTTCCAATGACACAGCCCAGTGCACATGCAGTCCTCGAGCATTCCCGGACCAATGGTATGGGAGCCACCGTGCCTCCAGGTTAATACATGTGTAAGTGCACTTTTATTTCCATGTCCTTCCCTAAGCTTAAAAAGTTCTAGTACTGCTTTTAGACAAAGCAGATATTACAAACTTTGCCTCAAAAACTCCTCTTTTTTTAGTAGGGGATGCCCTCCCCCCACCTTGAAAAATGCTGCCATAAAACAATAGGCAAGGCCGTAATTTAAAGAAAGAAAAATGTGATTATATAACACATCCTGCAGTAATCAATTTTACCTCCAATATCTGCTTTTGTTTTCAAAATGCTAAATAAACAATACATAATGCATCCCTCATCAGCCAAAACCATGAGGGCTCTGTGCTCAAATAACAGGAAACATATTCAATTTTCCTAACAGAAGACAGTTCATTAAGCTGTGCCACATCAAATAAAACTTTAATTTCTCCAGCATCAGAGTCGCAATGAAAGCAATTGAGGAAGATGAGCCATATGGTACTTCTATCAGCAAACACATATTGCTCATTCCCCCAAAGTTTTCTAATTCTGCTCCCCAGACCTGTGTAATATAGATAATGTGCTCTGAGCGCAGCAACCATGAGCTATCTGGTGTACACTTCTAATACTGTATTTAATGGGAAATAATGAATCATAAAAGCCTGCAGAAGACGGCTTTTGCTAACCTAAATCTCAGCTGTAATTTCATTGTTCTGTGCCTAAGATGCTGTTTGCCCTTTTCAAACAGCAGCAGTTGAACATAATTATGCTGCTACAAACCTGGACTGCAAAAAGAAAGCCTTCCTAATAGAACCAAGTTTTTATTAACTCTTGAAATCCTGAGCTTGGGGCAACTGCAAGCAGAGAGCTGCCTGTCAGGTTTTAGGGTTCATTAAAGAGCAGATACACGTATATCATGATTTCCAGTGCGCAGCACCACAAATTAAATTGATGATTCCCACACTGGGCCAAAAATGCAACAGGAGAAGGCTACAAAAAATTAGGAAATCTTCTTGACATCGGGAAGTCTGACACTTGTCTGCTCTAACATCTGTAAGTGCCAAAGACATATAAGCTAGTAAGACGGGGATTTTTTTTCTTAAAGGTAAGTCTATTTTTCTTCTTCTTGCCAGGTATAAAAATTGTGGTTGGTGCCTGGAATAAAAGGCCCTCTAAACTTTATTGTGTTTATCCTCCATTTATAAATCTGTAATGATCTATTTAATGATATCATAAGGTTAAAAGTTAAGCAGCACTGTATTTTCTCTGCCTTTTTCTCCTCTGCCTTTTAGAAAGTAACCTGCCTATCTCCGAGAGACAGTCGGTCAGGGTTATTTTCTGAAGAAGCCTATAGTTAAAGAGGCATCCATACGTTCACACAGGAGGATTCATAATGGCAGGAACGAGAAGATAAAGGTATTATTTTGACATGATGACCCCTGAAAAATGTCTTCGACTCATCCCAAGTAAGCCTCTTTCTTTTCTTCCTCCACCCTTTCCCTCTCCCCTCAAAATACGGGGCTAATTTAAAACACTGTCTAGATATGCTACTTATACATATTGAAAACATATTTTAGTGACTGTGTTTGTTTTGGCAATATATAAACCAAAAAAACTTCCAATTAAATTAAAAAGAGGGACTTTTAAAAGTTAGAGATTGCCTTTTAAAAGCTTATTAAAATCAGCATGTTAGATGTCTGTCTTTGAATTAGCTCTGAGGCTTGATTGCTTTCATTAAAGCTGCCTGTTTGGGTGCTGCTTGGTGAATGTTCAAGTCTGGCTTTTTTTCCCCCCTTCTCCCCCTTGCCCCGAGCTGCTTCTTACTACTTGTCAATTTGGATTTTCCTTCTAAATTTGAAAGGAAAACTTCAGGGTTTTTTTTGGAGAAGCAACTGCCTCCCCCACCCCTCCTTCCCCCTTGCAAAACATCATGACCAAAATCACCAGCAACTCAAGCCAGAGAGAGACCAACAGGTTAAATATATATTTATATAT
>VZRZ01006751.1:0-171265 GCA_013398175.1 Climacteris rufus | reverse complement strand
CGCTCGCCCCCAGGTGAGCGGGCGGGTGCGGGGGCTGAGGCTGCGGCGGGGCCTGCTGCGTTCGCCGGGCAGCGGAACGGGGGATGAGCAAGGTGCAGCCGCTCCTCCTTCTCCTCGGGCCCCTCGACCTTCACAGCCGGCTGGCTCGGGGGCGGGCGCCGCGCCGGGCTGTGGTGCCTGTGCTCCTTTGTCCCTTCCGCCCCCTTAAAGGAAAGAGGCACATGAGTGGGATTGCGTACCGAAGGGCAAGGATCGCTCGCGGAATTGTGCGTCTGAATTATTTACAGGTACACTGCTGCTGTTCGCAGCTAGAAGGGCCCCTGCCTGCAGAGGTAGCTTTTCTGGCCATCGCGGAGGGACCTGCACGTACTGACTCGGTTTCTTCAGCGCTGGGGATTCTTGATAGCTTTCGGCTGTATTTGCTGTTTAAAATGACTAAAATATTCCATTAGGGCTTTTAGCAAGTTTGAGATCTTGGTGCCTCCTTCGGTTTGCAGCTGACGATTTTGAACCCTCATCTATAGATGAGTTTCTTTTCAGGTAAAATTAGGAAATGTCCAAAAAAGGGGATCGATCATCTGTTAAAGAGTGGGAGCCGGGGCTTACGTTCTCTCTCTCTCCGACTTCAGGAGATATCTCCGTGTGGACGCTTTTTTCTGCCTTGCAATCTGTAACCTTATTTGAACCTTTCAGTCCGTTGAGATTAAATCGTGGGTGTAATGGTTTTTGCAATCAGGAAAGCAACAGCAGAAAAAAAACAAACAAAGGCAAACAGAAAAAACCCAAGCTAAAACCAAACCAAACAACAGTTATGCTGACCAGTTTGCCAGATGTGCCTGTTTTACTGCTGTGTGTTACACAGTTGCAGGTACTGTTTGTAGTGCCCTGGCTTCTGCCTGTGCTGGAACTGGTCTGGGATGAAACATGTTTGTCCTAGTAGGATTCTTTTTGCGTTATCATAAGAAGCCTGGAGGAGCGAGTGTTGTCTCCAAGCCCAGGGACTGTATTCACAAAGCTGTGCCTTTTCTGAGGCACTGTAATCTCTTTTAACTGAGACGGAGTGACCTGTGATGCCAATAAGAAAATTATCCTAAGCCATTATTATAGGTTACTTCTCTGTTTTTCAATGAGCATCATTGTAAGGGATGAGAACCAGAATGGTAAAATCCTAATGGAAGGCAAGAGTTTTTAGCTTTTAATGTGAACTGCTGAGTGAAGACCAGGTGGCTATATGACTAGATAGAATGAATAAAATTTAAATTTCTCTTGAAGTGAAACAAAAGTTTCTGTCAGTTGCATGAATGAGCTCCCGCTTGCCAGCAGATTGAACTGCATGATGGATGACAGTAGTGGAAAGAAGTAGGATCTCTGGATCTAGTGCAAAAAGCCCCCTACCAGACAAAAATCTTATCTTCAGTTCATCTTTTGTCCAGTTATGAACAAAAAGTTCATCGTGGATCTTGGTGTGTGTTCTAGAGAGCCCAGTAGCACACCAGTATGCTGAGGAAGCATTGATGTGATTGGGCACATACACCTGTGTTTCTGGTGTTCCACGTTTGGTATGGGTGTGCTTAAAATCCCAGTGAAATATCTGGCTGCTGCAGCAGCCTCTGAGCGTCTGACTGCTTTAATCCAGAATCCTGACTGGTGGAGGCAGCACCTGAATGTGATATGCAGGTTTTGCCATCTTTATTAATGCGTGTTGGCATGGCACTCTGAGGGTTTGTGGAGCACAGGTGAGAGCTGGTGGGAGTAAGTGAACTTGGACGTACCAGAGAGCAAGATCAGATGGGAAGGATTTGCCTGGAACTGTTGGGAACTCCTGTTGTTCCTCTCTGCTGCAGCTCACGCCTGAGCTCCTTGCTGCTTCACACATTCTGTCTCCCATAACAGATTACCAGCTGCTTTTGTAAAGTAATTCGATCCTAATCTTTCCATGTGCTCTGAGGATTTGATTTATACTCTAGCCAATCTACTTTGGGATAGAATAATGAGATTAGTATCACAGAAATTAGCGCAGATTAAATATTTTTGTTTTAAATGTGTACTTGATCGATGTTATTGTTTCTTACTGTATAATGCTGAAAATGAAAAATGCTAAAACTTCCCACTGTATCTGCTGTGATAGACTTTAACTGAATGCAAGGAACTTTTTTTTTCTAGATAGCTCAGTAGGAAGGATTCTCAAATGAGGTGAGGCAGCATCTGCACTACTGAAAGCAAGAGGTTAAAACCAAACCTTTTACCTTTTCTAAAAGCTGTACACATTTTTCTTCGTAAACATTTCCTATGTTATTTCAAAATTTCCTTGGGAGAGGAGAGATAATTAATGGGGATAGGCAGTGTGTGAGTTACATTAGTTTGAAATATATTTATTTCCGAAGTTTTTAAAATTTTCTTGTGTCCAAAGTTGGGGTGGCTTAGTGCTCCTTCTGCCAGGATCAGAAGTAGCATTCGTGGGACATAGTTTGTTTTGAGTTGCCTGGATGTTGTACATTGTGAGTAATACTCAAGTCCAGGTTGGTGGAGTGTTTCTTTTTAGTTTACAGAAAATTGTGTATCCTTTGTTTAAAGTTTTGAAGCAGCTAGCTTTCCCCCTGCCTCAGTAAGAATGAGTGCCTCCCTGAATAGGTCTCCAATATTAGGCCAGGCACTTAATTGGTGTGTTTTTGAATAACCCCATTTTAACTCTTACAAAACTGTCCTTTGATTTCACCCACTGCTTATTTCCCAATCCTTCCATGTTAATGCAAGAGCAGACAGACTGGCAGAACTGGTGTGTAGTTTTTGGAAGTCATGATAATATGGAATTAGAAGCTGTGGTTTTGCCTGTTGGTCAGAGAAATGTTGTTGATAAGTAGGTTGTTATAACTAGAGCTGTTTTCCATTTGAACTATTCCTTTTCTCCAGATGTACCTGTAAGTTCCACCTCTGTAAGAAGCCTAGTGCTGCTGCCAAGATCAACATTCAAGCATAAATAGACTTAAATTGCATGTAAAATGACCAAAGGTGTACCAGCATCTTCGGCTGTGATGGTCATATTGTTCCTTGTTTCTGCTGGGAATGAGATTGTCACTTGTGTGCTGCAGAAAGGCTGTGAAAAGGAACAGATTCCAGCAGTGACTGCACAGCTAGTGGCTTTCAGAGTTCTCATTAAAACATAGTAAGTAGGAAAACTACTTTCTACTCACTAAATGTCAGTTGTAGGCAGCCCAGTTAATGTACAAGGCTGGAGCTGTAAAACTGGACTGTGATCTGCAGTGCCTGGCCCGTGAAGGTGTGTTTCCCTGGTCACGTATGTATCACTAGAGCTTCATGGGCAATGCCACTGACACCTTGGAATGCTGCACCTGTATGGAAGGGCTCAATTTTGTGGATTCAGCTGTGGGATCAGTGCTACTTGGAGAGATAAAAATCTTGAGAATGAATTTCCTGTTAACATAGACTTTCCAAGATACCAGTTAGTGTCTAATTCAAAGTCTTCCTGCTTACTCTGTGGTTTGACTGAGATAGCTGCAAGTTTACAAGCAGTTTTATTTTACTCTGTAGTGAATAACATGATGTTTCCTAAATAAGTTTCAGGAGTTCACTGATACTATTCTTTGTCTAAAACTGTCCTCTATTTGAACTTTGATTCATCAGTATTTCTGTTTTTATTGGAGCCTATTGATTACAGTCCAGAAAGTCATGCTAAATAGTCATCCTGCTTATGGTTGACCAGCTAAGAGGCTTATTGATAGCACAAACAGATTAGCTCAGAGATAATTCTTAGATTCAATTATGTTGGCAGGTTTGCTTTAGTTAAATTGGTGAGTGGCTGTACTGGAGCTGATTCTTTGCATTATCTTACTGCTTCTCTGGACAGGGTGGTCTAACCTTGCAGTCCATTAGATATTGAAAACCCAAATGACACTGCTGCTCTGTAACTCATATATTTCCTTGTGTGTTCAGTTGTTTTTTGTTTTTTTTTAATTATTCTGGTAGACTAACATGTTAGAGCCCTGTTGGTTTTGCTTGCATTTATAGCAGAAGTTCAAAACACTATAGCAGAGTACTAGAGAGAAGGAAGGAAATGTGAGATGAACTTGGTTTAAAAGCTCTTGCAGAGTTTCATTGTTTGCTTGTTTTGACATTAGACTGTGTTGCTGCCCAGCAGAGCAAATTTTCGCATGGCTGTGGATTTCCTCTTCTATCCCTTATTATGGTGCTGGGACTCAAGTCCTTGATTCAGGCAAGAGCTGTTTTTAAGGCTAATTTTCACATTGTCTGACCTGGGCAGCTGAGTAGCTGTTAGCAGTGAGTGAAGGAAGCAGTGGTAATAAGTGGAGGAGACTTTGGTGTCAGGAGAGAAAGTCTTCAGTGAACATGAGCTGCTTTTGAAACTGCTGTGCTCCAAGCTCTGCTGTAACCAACACCAGTTGTGGGTTGGTAGATGAAATGCTGAGGGTACAATAACCTGCTGCATATGTTTGTGCTTGTGGCATGTTCTTGACTCCCAGCACCTGCATGAACAGAAGAGAGAAATACTGAGCAACCTCTGTTAGCGCTTCACAGGAAAAAAATGTTTCTGGGTGTTCAGAGGGAACTATTTCTGTTTCAGGCTGTGCCCATCACTTTGGCCCTGTTACTGGGAACCACTGCAAAGAGCCTGGCTCTGTCCTCCCTCCCTGCAGATATTTATACACATTGATGAGATCTCCCTGAACTTTCTCATCTTCAGCTGATCAGTCCCAGCTCTCTCAGCCTCTCCTCATACGCAAAATGCTCTGGTCTTCCTTCTTTGACTTAGTGGTCAGTCATTGTCCTCTCTCCAGTATGTTCATCTTTTTCTTGTACTGAAGAGCCCAGAACTGGACACAGTACCCCAGGTATGGCCTCACCAGTGCTGACTAGAGGGGAGGGATCACCTCAGTTTCCCAGTTAAAGGAAAAAATGTGTGAAACCCCTGCTCTGCTACATAATAATTCCATGCTTCAAACAAAACACAGAAAAACTGCTCATCATTAATTTTCCACGGTTTAAAATAACGCTGAGTTGACTTGTTGAATCTTTTAATAGAAACCAAAAGGTTAGGAAAATGTTCATATAGTGGAAACATTTATAGTTTAGAGGGGAAGAATGAAAAGTGTGGATACATTGAATTAGTTACACGTGCCTCTTTGAAGAGCTTAGTTGACTGCTGTAAACTGGAATCGATCAGTGCATTTTTGTATTGCACGCTCACATAAATTCTAAGTTTCATCTTTTTAAAGGCAGGTGCCAGTAATGTCATACTGGACTTTAATTTCAAGCAATCAGGGCTCTGCATGAATTACAGTCTGACAGCAGCCACCATTCAGTGTCCTATGGGATGCTGAAAGGCAATTTTGTTTCAAGAGGGGGGTATTAAAAAAAATTCATCAATGTCTGCTCTTTGTGGGAAATGAAGACTTCTGCTGCCCTCTTTACTGTTTACATATGTGGAGCTTGTGTTGCTGACAACATTGCCTGTCCCAAAAAGCCTAGTTTCACTATATGATACTGCATGTTTGCATGCTTTGGAAGGGAGCTCCTCTGCAGATACTCCTCTGCAGTAAGCAGAAACCCTGCAGTTCAAATCCATGCACAAATCTATTAGCACAGTGATACCTGTGATATTTACAGAATTGGAAGACATTGGAACAACGTTAAAGTCCTCAGACTGTCCTTTAAACCTGTTTTAAATGGAATTTCTTTCTCTGCAGCTGTGTCTGATCCTACAAGCTGTTTCTGAGGAGGTAGTAATCACTGCTGATATAAGTGATAGGGTGGAAATCAATCTTTCTTTTAACATGTTTTCTTATGATAGATCTGCTGCTGTAGTCACAAATTGCACTGCTGTCAGAAAGGAATGGTAGGCTTCTGTAGTGTTTGGGTAATACTGCAGTAGTGATCACTTCCAGGAATTTTTGGAGGGGCTGGAGACCAGTGTTAACCAAAAACATGGCCTTCTTGGAGCTTTTGGCCCTGTAATGAATTCTGCAAAGTTGCATGTGTGAAGGCCATAGCAAGATCTGTCCTTTATGCTTGTGTTTCTTGAGGGTCGTGTAATGTTGTCAGGTGGCAGATAAGCATGTTATGGCTTCACCTGCTGACTTGTGACTGAGTGGAGAGCCATACGTTTCCAATATAAGGCAATCTCAACTGGAAGTGCTTTTCCTAATTGTCTGAAATGTTTGTAACCTTTGACTACTCTTGTATTTGTTCACTAGAATTTTATTCCATCGTGGCTTTCTCCTTTTTATTTTTTTTTTTTTTTTTTTTTCTAAANTATTTTGTCCTTTTACATTGCAAAAGCTGCAAAATAGTCAATGAGAACTTTTAATGAACCGAGTTTGTTTAAGCATTCATGAATCACAAAAATCAGACTTCTCTTATTTTCCACTGGTTGAAGGGGGGGCAGCAAGATCAAAACATTTGACTGAGGTAATTCAGGGTTTGATGCCAGTACTAGAATTAAATCCAGTTCTTGTGAATCTCTGTTAAAAGCCTGTTGGTCTCTTGGGATCAGTGGATTGGCACACTGTGTAGCTATTTAGGGCCTGACAGGGTATGTGAAATTGGCATCCACCTCAGTAGATAGGTGTGCTACACTTGCACCTTTTTTTTCTGCATTACTAAGGTTGATAGTGTACATTACTAATTCTCTTACAAAAGAAAAACTCCAGGCGGACCAGAAGACTTCCCTCTCCCTGAGGTGTGTATGACTTGCTCAGGTAATTTGAATGCATTTTACAGAAGTTTTAAACATGTCTGGCAGATGGTTTGTGCAGGATAAGATGGTGCTACTTTTGCAGTATTTATTTTAGTGAAATTTCTGTGGGTTTTTTGCCTTCAGTAAAACTGTTGGACTCTTTAGCTAATACTGGGATATTGCTGTGAAAAAGATCAGTGCTTGAAATGGGAGCCTGGGATTTCACAGGCTGGGAACAGAGCACTTCCAAGGGACACAATCATCCCAGTTTGCTCACTGATGAATGTTCAAGGTAAGTCAGAGTCTCAGTTTCTTGAGCCTGACTTACAAACATCCTCCCTCCAGGAGTAAACACTGCACCCATTTGCACTATTGATCAGCTTTCAGAGGACGTGTGCTATATGTTGACATAAAGGAAGAAAAATTGAAGGTTTTCTTATTGATGTCCCTCTCTACTATTATACTGAACAGCAGGAAAGAGAGGAGGGAAATACGATTTTTGATCTGGAAAAAAGGACAGGAATCTTTTTTGTTTTGTTCATGGGGTTGCTGTCTTAAAAAAATAAAATTAGATAACTCTTTTGTGGAATGAGTAATGTATTGAGAAATGTTTGTATGTAAAGGCAAAGATCATAACCAAGTGTAATTTGAAGGCAATAAACATAGAATTAGCAGTTGACAGTAGTTACCCAATTAATGAAGAACTGCTCAGCCCTGGTGGAAAAGGCAGATTGGTGTCACTGCACATCGGGTACAGGTGCTGAATACCAGAATGGATTTCTTAAATTCAGCATGCATGACCTTATTACATTCTTATTTCATTCTTTGAGGGATATTTTGTGTTTTTGTATCTGTTTCCAAATAGTTGTTCATGAGACCTGATGTCAGGAAATTTATCATAGTGACAGGATCTTAAATGATATGCACAGAGAAGCTCTGGATGCCCCATTGCTGGAAGTGATCAAGGCCGAGTTGAATGGGGCTTTGAGCAACCTGGTCGAGGGTAAGGTGTTTCCATCCATTGCAGGGGGTTGGACAAGTTGACCTTTAACATCCCTCCCTGCCCAAAGTATGACTGTGACTCTATGAAGTGTGACTGAATGTTTTGTGTTTTTTATCAAAAAATAGTATGGAATGCATTATGTTGATCTCTATGAATATTTACAGTAAAAATTGCTAAAGTAAAGCTGATGCTTCCTTAAAAAAAAAAATCACATGGCTTGTTAACTGGTACTTCAATTCAGGTGGACAAAACTGTACTTTTAAATAGTCCTTGTTGCTCGTCATAGATAATTTTTTCCTTTAAAAAAAATCTTGGGGTTAAAGCTGGCCTTTCTTCCTTTCTACCAACTAATGATGGATTATTGTGGACTAGTGTTGGGTTTGCTTTAGGTGTGCAATACCACACCTTGTATGCAAGGGCATTGAGTTATGAAGGTGCCTTTAAAAATAAGAGTTAATACCATCACAATGGAATTTTTTAGTTGTGTGGGAGTTTTTGTTTTGTGGTTTGTTGGGATGTTTTTTTTTGTTTGGGTTTTTTGTTTGTTTGTTTTTTTTAGTGCAAGAAAGCCACCAACATGATTTTTGTAGTCTTGGACTATGAGAGAGGAGAGGATTGAATACCCTGTCCTGTCTCTCTTATCTGTTAAATTAGCACTAATTACTTTGTCAAGAAGGCTAAGAGGAAATTCCTGAACGCACCTAGGAGCAAGCCTATTGTTTTGATCCTGTGGCCAGCAGGAATGACTTGAAGATAAAACATGATATAATATTGTAGCGGGAGAAATGAGTAAGAGGAAATAGGAGGGGCTGCATGGTCAGGAAAATTAATCAGTTCATAACGTGACTTGTTAGAGCAGATGTAATCCTGTGTTCTCTTCTTTGTTCCTCAGACCTGTCTCTGAAGAAGGTAAGCAAGCAGTTGTTATAATGTGGGCAATAAAAGTTTTTTGAGTGGGTTTTTTATTTCTTTTTTATTTAGCGAACCCTTAGGCTGAACAAGTATAAAATACTTATTTTGAATGTCACATATTAGGAAAGTATCAACAGAGCTTCATCCTGTTCTGGCTCTGACGTGAATCCTACAACAGGTAATTAATTTCTCTTCTGAGTGGGAACTGGTGGTTCCTGATTGCCCTGATTTCCAACTGGAAACTGTTGTTTGTTTTGTGGCAGAAAACCTATAATTCAGCAGTGTGCCAACTTGGAGCTGAGAATATTTGAAGCTAAAGAATAGACTTTGGGAGGCACTGCTTTGGACACTTCACTTTCAGTGAAAGTTGGAATTGCAGAACATTAAGGCACTGGTTTTTCTTTAAGGGCACTGAAGACATTTGCAAGCATCTTTTATGAATTCTGACATTTTGGCTAATCTACTTTTTCTCCCTGTTTTTATTTGTTTATTTTTTTTTAACCATACTTTTTCTCTGGCTTTGTTTTGTATGTCAAGTATTACAGAGTTTCCTTTATCTCATCTAAGAACTCCAACAGAGAAATTGACCATCTTTTTTTCTTTGTTTTGTCTTTTCTCCTTCCTTTTCTTCAGGGTATCAATTAATAGTTTGTAAACTTCTTGGAAGTAACAGGCATTTGAAAAAGAAAAATTAGCAAACAAGGTTAAATGGAACAGATAAAATGCATATAAGTTATTGTTTAATTTTTAGTTGTTAAAGGAAACCCCAAACCCAAACAACTATTTTGTAAGTTTCTTTTCTAAATGTCTTCTCACAAAAGACACCAGGAAGTTGTTGTGGTGGCCAAAAGAAGTTGTGCTACCCAATGCTATTGCATGTCTAACAAAAACTTCGTACAGTGCCTGTTAAAACTGACCTAAAAAAAAGGCATTTCTGAGCAAGTGAATTCAGTAACATTTTGGAGGATAGATTTTAATAGAAGTTGGAAACTGGTATTTGCAGATGTAAATGCCCTTCAGTTATGATAAGGGGAATATGGCCCTGCAACTCAGGAACTGTTGCTTGAATAAAGCCCAACTCATGAAGATGTGGATTATTGATTTTTAAAGGGGTTGGTTGGTTACTTGCTTGCTCTTTGTGTCTTATGGGTTATCTTTGCTGTTTTGGGAAAGAATTTCAGGAGACAGCAGAGTGTAGGTTCAGTACAGTTTGCCCTTTACACTCTAGAACAGCAAAACCAGACTTGAGTCACAAGGCTTGAACAGGTTGTTGCTTTTTGTGTGAAGATCCCCCTTACCCTGCCTGAAGTGAAAAAGGTGGAGAAGGGGGAAGGAATACAATGATTGGGAGGGTGTGTTTTGAGGGAGGGGGAGTAGAATTTTGAAGGATCTATTACATTACAAGACCTGATGTTTGGTCCAAAATGGCCAGTATTTTGTCTTGGAAGCCTATACTGACATTTGAGCTTCTTGCTTTTTAATTAAAAACAAAACAAAAAGTCCAAATCACTGTTGTTGGATACAGTAGGGGAACCTGAGTGAGTCTAGGTAGTATATACAGTATCTCAGCTGGGAAAGTAAAAGGGTCTGAAATTCTTGACAGAGTCTGGAATCTTTGGCACCTCAAATGTGTCTCTGAATTAGTTTCCTGGATCTTACATGCTGCAATATAGGGACCATGTCAAAATGTCAGCAGCTGCTTCCACATTTGTAATGTTGACAATAAGACCTTCAGGTTAAGAGACCTGTTCTGAGGTGAGCTGTGCCCCGTGTTATGTTGGTTTTACTCTGTTTGGGGCTTTTGTAGCTGCGTATTTCCAAATGACCACAAAGCAAATGAGAGCATGAAATAACTGTCTTCTGCACTTGCAAATGGCTCTTCTAATACTTAAGCACTTCCAGTTTTCCATTGTGCCCTGGAATATTATATTTTGTGGTAAAGTACGTGTGCAGCTTAAGTGGGAAGAAGGTAGGAAAGGAGCAAATGTATTTCTTGGCAACACTGACACTTTTCTTGGACTAGTTTAAGATTTGTACCTAGAAGGGTGGGTTTGCAAGTGGGGGTGTTTGCTGTGGGGGGTGTGAACAGGAGGGCAAGATTCAGTCTGTTAACCTTTATCAGCTCAGTAAGTGCAGCTGAGCAATAGTGGTGCTGTCTTGGGTCTTTTGTCCAGGTTTTGCTGCTTGTATATGGAGCGTGTCCGACTCAGCACGAAGTTGCAGTGATGTGAGTGTGCTATCCACTTCTGTTAAGTCTTTTTTTGATACTTATTCAAGGTGGGGATATCAACTGGCACAAGATTCAGACATAATGATATAGGTAATTATTGCATGGTGTGGGTTTCAAAGGTTTGTTACTCTTTGAGCTAAGTTTAGCCAAGCCACTTTCACTGGAGCCTATCACAGCTTTACATAAAATGATAGCTGGTGTGAATCAAACTAATTCTGAATATTAAGGCTGTGTGAAATAGGGGACTGTTTCATTAACAAAGTTTCATTGTAGTTTGGAAGGCCTCTAGTATTCTTTATAACTGCATTGTGATCTGATGTTATTTGTGAGCTTTGTGATTAGTTTATCATGTTATAACAGCTCCCTCATCCACCCCCAATCTTGCACAAAATGTGAGCAGCAGTTTTGTCACAGACATACTTCCAGAGAGATGGGAACCAGGCCAATCAGGAATTATTACAGGTTGTGGTAACTGTGTCTGTCAATGACTGTACTTTGCAGTTATACAATGTTTGCATTGTGTCTGTCTTTGTCCTCTGACAGACTTATTTGTCTTACAACCCAGCCTTTAGCTTCCTGAATAGAAAAATACAGCTGCTCAAGAAAGGCACATGTTGAAATACTCAGGAAGAGCAAACTGTTTTCTGGATAAATTACAAATTGCTGAGAGGAAGGACGTAGCATGCAGATGGGCTAGAAAGCCTGCAGGTTAGGATTCCAGGCCTTTTCCTGATCAGTAGCCAGTTTTTGTGAGTAGAGCAAGGCTGAGAACCTGGAAATTGTGTACAGATATTGTTGTATTGGCTGAAATAGTGCAGAAAGGCAGCATCAGTCTCTTCTCTCAAGTGTGGAAGTACAACCCACTTAATAACCTCCTTGTGTCTACCTGTTTTCTGTCACATGGGACTTGGAGCTACATCATGTAGCACCAGAGATAAAGGGAAAAAGGAGCTGGGGCCTGTAGGAAGTGAGGAAGGAAAATCTGGAGACAGCTGTAGGTATGTGCCTGCTCCAGGCCAGCAGTTCTGGGCTGGCTTACATAGGAGAACTTTATTAGTTCTGCAAATTGTTTGTGTCTCTGAGAGTTTATGCTTTTTTTGTGAACAGTGGCCCTTTCTGCCAAGATGAAGGGCATCATGTATCTTGTATGTAGCTACCATATCTGTTACACAAGCCACAGCACAGCAACAGTAGACTTCTTTAATGTGCCTGATGTCAAATTTATTTTTAAAAAGCAGTGTAATTCATTGCTGGTGCCAGCCCAGATATTTGCTACAGCCACAGTCAACACTTGTGACACAGCTGTTGCTGCCATTGCACAGTGAGCTCCCCAGTTGGAGTTTAAGGTGGGAATTAAACAGGTTTTCCTTATTTTTAGCCAGAAATCTACAGCATAACCACATAAATACAGCCTTCTGTTGGTAGTTGTGTAGCACAGTTTTTGGAATTTTATATTATAAAATTTATAGTAAACTGGTGTTGTTTGAGGCTGTATTTTTTCTTTCTATAGATGCTTGTCCACTGCAGGTTTTTATTTCTCCATTGATGTAATTCTTGCTGATGGTTAGATTTTGTTGGAAAAGGTGGGAAAATTTGCCTAGTTCCTCGAAATATACTTTTCATAGTTAGGTCAGGAATAAGAGCTTCTGTGTAGTTTAATAGCTCAATTATGGTCCTGATTTAAAAATGCTGCCTAAGATATGTCTTAATCTTATAGCTCTGAGAGAAGTTACAGATCAGATAGAGCATAGGAGGAGGAGTAAGGCATATTACTGAAGCATGACTGTAAGTTTGTCACAGCCAAATTGATTACTGCAACTGGGCTGGTCTGGTTTATTTTCCTTTCTCAGACTTTGGAGCTTCTATAAAGCTGATAAGTAACTTGCTCTGTATTTTCTCTTTCCCTTTGTTGTTCAGTGATGTGGTACAAATTAAGAACGATTATCTGCTAAATGTCTCTTATTTTAAGTGGGACAATATTTTTTGACAGTGTAGGAATTTACAAAGTGTTGCCTTTCTGTGCTTTTGGGCCTTTCCTCTCCTCTCTCCCTAATGAGAAACAAGAATGAAAACATTTTCTGATGAGGATATTAGAGTCAGATATTGACATTTTAGTAGTCTGATTAAATGGGTTGTCCTTGGAATTTGGAGTTCAATATTCAGTCTGCTGTTACTGTGGATACAGCAGTTTGCTAAAGTATCCACCTCTTCCTGCTTTTCCATTGACTAAATGTGCCTTTCATGGGTCCACCTGCACTCCTTATGTTGAACTGAACTCATTCATGCCTGTTGACTGCTGCAACCTACCTACTTTTTTTTATAGATGAAAGAGTAAAGGGGGCAGAGCATGGACTCGAGTGTAATGAAAATCTCAAGCACCTCACCCCCCACCCAAACATTGCTTTCTTTTCTCCCACCTTCACAAAGTTACATCCTTTGGGCATGGAAAATCATAGACATTTCCCTAAAACATCTGGGTAATAAATATCTGTTAGTGCCCAATGCTGATTCTGTGTGAGCTAGAACAGTTTTATATCCTGTGCTCTTCTGCTTTCTTTTTTTCCCCCCCTCTTTAGAATATGGGTTTTCTCATCTATAAGCCAGCATTTTGAACATGTTCAAAAGAAAGCTGGTAGAAACATTTCTGTGTAAGTAAACTAAGGGGACAGGAATGAAGATGGTCCATGAGTTTAGTGGGAGGAAAAAAACCCAAACACCACCTCTGTAGTACAGTTAAGTGCAGTTCAGCATTTCTTATTTCTAACCCCAGATCCCTGAGATTTGCAGTTATTTTATTGAGGAGCTTCATTTTATGGAATAGGGAGTGCTCTGCTAAACTGGAGCTGAATGAAAGGAGCATGGGGAAATCCTGTGAAAACAGTGACTGTTGAACTGCTCAAAACGTAAGGATTTCAACTTGCTTTCTGTGTTGCTTCTTTAGTGAAATGCAAATCGAGTTCATGAATGAATGTGTCCAGGCCTTCAGTGTTTCTGTGCTTTGCCTGCATTTGGGGGCTGCAGTCAGGAGTGGCCCTGAGTCTGTGCTGAGATCACTGGGCTGGGGACACCAGCTGTGCTATTATTGGGGGTTTAAAGCCCATGGCAGATGTTCTTAGGCTCTCTTCCAACCCCCACATATGGTGCAGTGGAAGACATGGAAAGAGAAACGTCTGACAAATTGTTTTCCCATTCAACGAACAGATTTTTAATTTTTTTTCCTAGTGTAGCTGGATGAGATATTTATGTTGACTTGAATGTGTTAAAAACCAGCTTGAAGTATATTTGAAACAAGAACAAAAAATGTGTTCTTATGAGAGCAAATACAAGTGCTTTCCTTGAAAAGGAGGACTTGAGGCACTAGCCAGGACCCAAGTTTGGAAGTGCACATTTTGCTATTCAAGTATTTCTTTTCTGTTTTCCTTACCACCATTATTTAGACAGGGCCCTTGTTGTGTTACTTTTTGTGTATGCATATAATGCAAAGCTGTACCTGCAAAGATTTTGAATGCTGGTGATGAGACATGGGATGCAATGTACACAGAACAAAGAGGTATTAATAATGAGATTAAACACTGTGAACAGAAGTACTGCTTATTATGTTATGGTGATACAGCACATAGCATGAAGAAAAGCATGTTTTTTCTTTCTTTTTGTTGTCATAAGAGTATGTGTATGTCCTGTTTTGAATGTAATTTGTTTTCTCTCTGGAAGTCACTTAACCAGTTTGCATACCCTCAAAGTATAAATTGCAAGCTGCTTAGTACTCTGTGGAGTTCTGATATGCTCTGTGTTGTACAAAATGCAAAAGGGAGGTAGCTGCTAGGAAGATGCAAGTCTGACTAAATGCCAGAGCAGAAGTACATAAGGAGCTAAAGAAGGCAAACTATTTATAGGAGTTAACAAGTATATCTCTATATCTCATGTTATGGGTTTTTTAGCCATGGAACTGTGTTGTTGCTAAGCAGAACAACAAATGTTTAAACAATTCCCTGTACATCATCTTTTCCTTTCTGTCATTAAACTGTGTGGTGTTTTTTGTGTCAAATCAGCTGAGATGGTTCACAAGTTGCCCTGTGTTAAACACAGAGGCAAGAAAATGCAACACTCAATAAGTTTTGTTATTTATTAATTTTTATGTGTCCATCTCTCAGCTTCTGAACTCGAATCAGGCATCTCTCTGATACAGAGCTTTGTACTATGATTAAAGAGAACAGGACCCAAATTAAGCAATCTAACATGCTGTTCTTCTTGAGGCTCTCATGCTTTTTGCATGCATTTTCTCTGTGCATGTTTCTTTCTGGATGTTACAAGAACATTGATCAGAAAATCTGAGTACTCTTTCTCTGGATTGTTTTATCTGACACCAATAAAACAGTGTTGGTGGCCTAAAGGTTTGGGGTTTTTTTTTCGTTCTTAAGTCAGTGAACAGGGAGTTTAATAAAATGCTATGACCCACTTGTAAGTTCATATTTCTGGTAAGGGATACATCTCTAGATACAGTCTGAATGGGATTTCTCCTTTTCATCTCCCTATCTCCAAACTATTCATCTTTCTACCTTCTGGTAGTGGTGTTATTTTAAACCATTGGAGATCCAGGTAGCTCTTCAGGCTGTTTCCACAATGTGGTATAAAAGAGCTACATGCATCTATGTAGTGCACTGAGGGGATGAGTGAGATGGGAGCCCAGATGTGGTGGTTGGTGTGGATGAGTGCTGTTTTACAGCTTATACCTGCTCATTTGACACTACTGCTGCATGGTTGCAGCCCAAGTAAGCAGGACCTGTGTGTTGATAACTTGAGTTGATAGCAGTGAGTAATCAATTGCTATTTGAGTAAGAGTGTGACAGTCCACACAGTCACGTAATTCCTATGAAAAGAACAGTTTCTCGTGTTACTGCAATTACAGTGTGGGATCCAGAGAAAATGTAAGAGGATTAGTCATGGCATGTTGCACTAAGCCTGACTGCTTAATCAGAAGGATTTTTTCTCAAAAGATTATTTAGTTGGCAAAACTGAGAAAATTTGGATGTTGATGAGCTCCAGAGCCTTGCTCTGAAGCCTGGAGCAAACAGAGTCCTAATGTGCTAACATGACTGGTTAGAACATGTTTTTCTCAGGAAAGGGGTGAACTGTCACATCTGCGTGATGGGAGGAGATTGGGGTAAATGTGCTTGTGGTATTAAGCTTGCCTTCATAGGTGGCAGTCCTTGTTACACTAGAGTTCAATATTTACATAGCTTCTTACAGTATCAACAACTTTCTAACTGGAAAATAATTGCTTGGATTAAAGTGGTGGAGTCTTGCACAGCCTTGCACGGAGAGTATTAAGCCTTGGTCAGCTCCCTCCCTTTCCCCCAGTTCTGAACTTCAGCACCCTGTGCCATTCTCTGTGCATGAGGTGGAAGGAGAGGAGAAAGAAGGTTTGTTATAAATAGGTTACAGAAATGCATTTTCCCTTTCCAAGGATGTGCTAGAGGAAGCAGTTGTGCTTGTTAAACCTTAACTTCCACGATTCTCTGAACTCCAGTGATGCCATCAGTGATGTTGGTTCATATACCTCCTTTGGTAGAAAATGCTTCTTGTGCAATGGGTTTGAGCTGAACAGCTGACAGTTATATTTTAGTTTCTCTGTAAGTCTAAAATGCTTTCGACATACAAGTTCTCATGTGGGTGTGTATCTTTGTGGGTAGATGGATTAAAACTCATCCTCTCACTGAACATATGTTCTAAATCTCCTCTGTGAGAATGTACAGGAGCCTGCTAATTGGTTTCACTCCTTCTTCAGCCTTAATCAATATATTGCAAATAGTGTGGGAACTGCTATGCTAGGGGTCTGTGTGTATTTGTTTTATGAAGGTTCATTTTGCTAATTGGCAGATTGATAGGTTAATGCACACTCCTTGGCTATATTGAATATGGACTGTGAATTGGTTTATTTAGGTATTTATTTTTTAAATAACCCCCTCTCCTGCAAGCTTGACACTTCTTCTTGTCGCTGTCTTGCAGTACTGAACATGTTACTCCTTCCCTTCAGCAATAGGAAGAGAAATTAGTGTTCTAAAATGAGTGAAGCTCTGAAGCAGCAGATCTCCCACTCTCTCTCCCTGGTCCTAGTCTAAAATTAGACCTGCTGGCCCAACAGGAGGGGGCTTATATTTCTTGCTCATTTTCCAACTGTGAAGCAGAGCATGTAGTCATGCTGAACAAAGCAGCAGCATTCCTGGATCCTTTTAATGATGTATTCAGAACTCCAGTGCCTCCTGATTTAATGAGTACAGTGAATGTATTCACAACTAACAAGAGTGTGCTCATTAAACAGCAGTAAGTTAACTGTCCTATTCTCTTGTAGCAATCCAGTTCATAATTAAATGGTGCCATATCTGAATACAACACTGGGCTGTCAGAGGGAGAGGTTACATGTTCTGTGGATATGTGTGGTTAGATGGGATTGTTGGAGTATAAGTAATTTAGCTTAGCTTGTCTCACTGATAAGGATGCTTTTCTTGGTGGAGACTTTGTGTTTACAAGTCCCAACCAACCAAAGAGTTTAAACTTAAGCAGTCAGAATATTAATTTAAATTGCCTTTTAATTGGTAACTTTCAGTTTTATATTCTACTCCACTGTATTGATACTGTTGTGTAAATCCAAAGTAAGGCAGCTATACTAACTGGATTTACTAGGCTGTAAATGAGGGCAGAATTTGATCCTTGGTTGATTTGACTGCTCCATAAACTCACTCATAACAACCCTGATGGTTCAGTGGTGACATTTGAAAAATGAAGAGATCATTTTAGTGTTTTGGATTGCCAGATGCAACCTGAACAAAGGGTTAGGCTGCTTAGAGGCGTACAGGGGTTTGTTGGCATTATCTTCAGTAATGTTAAAATAAAAGTAGCGGCAGAGTTCTCGTGTAAGCTACCTGCCCCCAAAAGCTCACTTAATTTTCTTCTAGAATTGTGTGTGAAAACGTAAGTATTGAATACTTACCTTTGCCTTTATTGTCTATTCTGAAATATTTTGGTTTTAATGGTTACAGCTAGTATTTAATAACAGATTTGGAGGCAGAGGGAATTTGGGCCTGAGGGAGGGACAGCATATGCATGCTGTCTGCTTTTCTGCTGGCAACCTCCTGACACTGTCTTGGGGGCTTTTAGCATAATCAGGATGACACCACGCCAGTTCTGATTTCAAAGCAGCTGACAATCTATTCAGTTTGTGCTGTCTGCCTTTCTTTAAACTGATTTCAGGAAAAAACCATGCACTCTTCTGTACCTGTTTGCCATCTGGAGAAGGAAGCCCCGTGTGGATAGAGGCAGATGAATGTTTGTTACAGAGGCACGGAGTGTTTGCTGCAGCTGCTGCCCGTGCCCACAGCCTGGCCGGACCTGCCTCTGCTCTCTGCTCTTCAGCAGTCCCTGCACGTCCCTGCCATGGGCACCCCTGCAAGTCTGGCAAATACATGCTGAACTCTGCAAGAATTCCTCCTTTCCCTAAGAGCTGTTTTCATTCAGATACCCTCTGTAAGCATCTCTGCTTGTCTTCTACTCTGTCCTTTCCTGCTAATATTGAATGGTAAGGTTCCTTTTAAATGTAAACTTCCTGTTTTGTTCAATCTAGTATGTGTTGTAAAACCTAAGGTGGATTATTGATGGAATTCAAAGGGAGAAAATTCACATGCTGCAGAGTAAGGAAGAACCCATTCTTTCCTTCTTTAAATGAGAAGAATGGTCCACAGTGGTTGATTCAAGCTGGAAGCCACTTGTTTGCTTGACACATCACGTGGGGACACACTTGCAGCCACCAGTGTCTTGTGTAGTGTGGCTGTGTGTAGTGAGCACACTGTGTGTAGAGAAGGAGGACAGAGGCGGGGAGGAGACTTCAGGCTGCTTTTGTTTGGTTTGTTTTAATCCTCAGTAAAACTTTGCCTGCTAGTTCTCTGGAACAGGTGAATTCAGCTGGGTGACCTTCTGGTGTAACTCACTGATGGAGGCGAGCTGGGTACTGCTGTGGGGATACCAAACAAAACTGAGGCAGGAAGGATCTGTTGCTTTCTTCTCCTGCCCCCAGGGTTTTCTTCTGGCTATATTGTGCAGATTGGTAAAAGGCCTGTGTGTTTTTCTCACCTGTGTGTTTGGTGGGGGAGTGGGCATGGTGGTTGCTTTGGTTTTTGTTCTTCATGGTGTGGGATTGCCAGGACAGAAAAGGAGTATTTAGGGAAAAAGCCGCTTTGGTTTTAGTCTTATTTCTGAGGTTGAGTTGCTTTTGACTTACTTTGATACTAGGCCACAAATGTGCATTAGGTGAGGAGGAAAGTGGAAACAGTTCTGTGTTCCTCAAGCCTATTTTTGCAAGATCTTAAATCTCTCTAAATTAATTCTGAACTTTGTCTTAAATGTTTTGGCTTAAATGTTTTTATATAAATTCTGAACTTTGTATTTGGCTTACAGATTTCTTATGGTAGCCATACAACTTATTTTATACTTCTAATATTAAGACAGTCTAGTATTCTGCTCTCTTGCTCAGGGAATGATCTGCTCTTTACTGACTGTGCCTGGGTATCTGGAAAGCTGAGACACATTCCAAATGTTCTGGTTCTGAATAATAATTTATCCTGCCTACATACAGTGTTTTCAGAGAAGCTGCAGGGGGAGGATTTCGAGTTGAACACATACTTGCTTGTGTGGGTATGAAAGGGCAGTGGAGGGGATATCCTTCACTAGAAAAATGATCCACAGTTTTCTCTGTAACCTTTCTTGGTCCATCTTTTCAATTTGGATCTTGACACTCACTGTGCCTAATACCAGTGACGGCAAAGGACAGACTTTTGTTCCCTTGCATGAGTAAAACAACACTAGGTATTAGCACAGGTGACTCCTTCCTCCAATCTCTCTAGATTATTTTTAAAGACAATGACCTTTTCATTCCTTACCACCAAGCTAAGATGCTAGTGAAAGTTAAATTGCAAACTAATAACATAAAATAATTTAGAAACATTGAATTGAAACAAATTGTAGGTAAAGGAAATAAAGAAATTTCGTGCATTGTACGTAGGCTTATGAAAAAGGTGGGGGTTTTTTTGGTTGTGGTGTTTTTTCCCATAGCAAATGGACTGTCAAAGAATAGATGTGCCACACTGCAGACTTAAGGTACTTCAGGTCACTCTGGAGTAGTATCACAAAGCAGACAGTCTTGAGGGTATGCAGTGTGAGTAGATGGATGATACAGGGCGTGCACCACTGCATTGTTGCTGCTGTGTTGACACAATGTTTTATGGGTAGGCAGGAGACACCTGGTTAATGTCTTGAGGCTTGGAAGGTTGTCTTGTGTCAGCAAGGTGACCTCAAAAATCTGTGTGCAAGTAGCCTATATCTATCTGTATCTCTACAAGATTTAGTTGCCAGTCAACTGGAGTTGAATCCTAATTTATCTCCCTAGATATTTAAGTGGCACAGTCTGGCAGAGGAGAAATAATCTTGCTGCCAGTTCATTCTTGATTGTAGTGTCAGCAAATGTTCCTGCTGCTGAAGATACGTGGGCAAGACAGATGGGAGATGGTAATTACATGAACTCGTTGGGAAACCTAAAAGAAAAGTGTTGGCTGAAAAATTCTTAGGTGTCAGAAAAGTTGTCTTGCAACTTGACTTAAAAATTAATTAAAACAAAAAGCAGATTTTCACAAGATACTTTATTACCTGCTGTGATTTTGGGGAAATATCTGTTGAAATCCAAACTGGTACAGAAAGGGTATGGACAGGAGATCTCTCTTAGTTCTGCATGTTGCTGAAAAGAAACACTTTTCTCTGCAATTTCAGCATTTAAAAGAGTATTTTATTCCCTTCCCTGACCACTGAAAGTGCTGTATTTGCATATTGGTGCAAATGTTTGTTCTGGATTGTCTTTAACTGGTAGGTGAAGGTTTATTGCTGTATTTCTTTAATTCCTTTTTTCTTTTTCCACTCTTTGGGAAGAAAGGAAACTTCAGTTCTGTGTAAAGTATTTTTATTTGTTTTTATTTTAAATCTTGTTGCTTCACTGTCAGGCTCAGATTTAATTTCTTTAATTGCAGGTGTTTCAGTTCAGGCTTACGATGAAATACAAAAGTCCGCATGGGAATAGAATTATATGTGCAAATGTAAATCACCTCATCAAATCCACCGTTCACCATATGGTGAATTTCGGTCTGCTGTAATCATAGCCTGATATTTGGAACAGTTCTGCACTTGAGTATGTTAAAGCTTGGAGTCAGGACTGTTGTGAAACAGGAAAACACTGGTGTGAAAAGGCACTGGGAACACCTGCAGCTTCACGGATAAAGTAAATGACAGTTTATGTATCTTAAAGGCTGGATGTTATCCAGCCACAGAATTATGCTCAGTTTTGAACTGAAGAATAGTAATAGAATCAGAGTAACTTAGATTGGAAGGGACTTCTAAAAGGATACTCTTGATTAGAGTTGAGTTGTCAGCAGCCAAAAGCTTGATGCAATGGGAAGCACTGTAAATAACCACTGATGTGTGTGTGAGCCTTTTGATTATTTGCAATTGAACTTTTTAAAATCTAAGTAGGTAGACATGATTGGGGAGGTTACTTCTATTAAGCCAAATCAGATGAGAAATGCTTAAAATTGTGTTATTTGTTCTTTTGTCTGAAGGAATATCTGGTTTGGAATACTTTTTTTCACAGAGGGAGTTGCATTTCATATCTACAAAGATTCAAAAGTTTATCCTTGGTGCAGGTTTATCCCTGGAAGACAATGTTTATTCATCCTTTGTTTTGACACTTTGTTTTGAGTTGGATCAGTTCACAAAAAAAAAAATTACTGCTGGGAGAAGAGGTGGCTGCAATGGCAAACTTGTCCTTAATGTGAGGGAACAGGAGGCTGGCTAAGACGACCTGTTGTGGGTTGTCTTGGAGGAGAAGAAAGGAAGTTGCTCACAGTTTTCTTGAGGAATGATAAAATATTTCCAAATTCTTTAACCTCAGAAGTTTGTTGAGGTGTCAGGTCATACACTACATAAAAATGCCATTTTGAAAAAAGCAAAGTTTGTGATTTTGAAGGGTAATTTCAGCAAAAAGGAGTTTAATTTGTTGGAGTACTGGTAGCTGTTTTCTCAGCGTTTGAAGACTCCAGCAGAAAGCCTTAGTCTTTTGAAGTGTATGCAGTTTGAAAGTATGCCTTTATTTTGCTCTGTACATCAATCTTACTACTTTTGTGAAGACTGGAAACATTTTGCAGTGTTTCATGACACACTTCCCTGTTGATGCTTTCTATGTGATGTTTGAAAGGGAAATTTTTGTTACTGTTTATCTGTTCTGTCCAGAGGATTTTTCTGTATGGTTGTCTATACTGCTTTGTGCTCAAACTAAAAATTTTGGACGTGGTTAAGAATGTAGGTATTGTAATATGCATTTAAAAGATCAAGGTTTTAATGCAGGAGATTGAAAAGAGGAGTAGCGTAACCCTTTTTGATTCAGTTTGGTAGTTTGTGTAGCTGCTCTGCCAAGAGAGGGTGAGGAAATTTGTGCGTGAGCCAAAGTTACAATTGCATTCAAATGACCTTACAGCATCAGGAACTGTTCATGTGGGGGAAACACAAATAGAAGCGACACTTAAAGCAAGCCTGCTAGCCAAATGGTGAGATTCTGGAGGGGAAAAGGAGAGGCAAGAAAAGAAGAGTGCAGTGCAGATGATCAGGAGCAAAAGGAGTTGAAATGCAGGTATGACAGGGGCTGCTATGGAGCCGTAATCCCCCAGCACTGTTTGTCTCTCCTAGAGCTGATCTCTGGCTGTACTGTGTGTGTGGTGTGTGTGCAGAGGCATTGCTAGCCACCTTTTAAATTAACTCAGACAAAAGAAAGGAACATGGCAAATGCTGCTGTGGTACTTTCCATTTCCCTTACTCAGCAGTTCAGCTGAATGCTGTTTTTGACTATTGCTCTGCATAACACTGCCCAGTGTCTTTCTCAAATCCTGCTGAGCTTAGCTGCTGGTGTGTTCTCAGATGCAGGTCTGCACTGCTGGGGCAGGGTGATAGACTGGTGGCTTCAGTGTTCAAAAGTAGGTTCTTGACGTTGTACTGTGCTTCAATGGGTCAAGGATCACTGTTTACTGTGGCTGCCTCCCTCCCTGCCTCCACATCTAATGTTAGTCTTGGGAAACTGCCATGTTATTTAATATTCTACCACCAGAATATTTTTTTATTGAGAAGGAATCTGAAATAGCTGATAAGGTTACAGATAAAAGTACTTTGGGCATCAGGTACCTTAAGTTGTGATATTGTTAAATGTACTGTGGTGGTAAGAGGAGCTACTTGCACATTTTGCAGGCTTTCAGCTGCAAAGAAATTGCAGTTCTTTGAGGTGCTCATATTTTGCCATATTCTTAGGACAATTCATTTGTCACTGATTTCTGTTGGCAATCCTAGTGTTAATATTTATATGCTATGTGTATTAATCTTTGTATGTGCTGATAGGTAATTTGGTAAATCTTAAGCCCATTTCTTGAAGTATGCTCTTATTGGTGCCTGCCTAACTTCATTCTATTGTTAAAATGAAAATTCCTACAATATAAGGAGCTCAGACATGAGTGTTTCCTTTGAAACACAAGAAGTTGTGCTGGGATTGTCACTATTTTATTAAGCTTGTTTACTGCATGTGGTTTGAGTTTGCTTTTCTTATCTGTATTTAAATTTAAAACCAGAACTTTAAAACAGAAAAAAAACCCAGTAAAATGAATTATGAGCAATATGAAGTATTTTCTCTGTAGAACTTTTTTTAAAGAACGATTTTTCTGTTTAAATGTAATGGCTCTGGAGTATTAGGTTGCTTTTGGAGAGTTATGTTCTTGTGTTCTGGTGACTGGAAGGCAGAAAAGCTATTGAGATTTCTTCCCCCCAACTTGATCCTCCTTGCTATAATCAAACAAGGAACAACTTTTATAATTTAGTACTTCTTTTACTACTGCACAACTTGGCTGTACTTGAACTCTGTTAAAAGGATGAGTGTGCACAGTGAATTAAAAAAAAATCGGAATTGCTTATAATGAAGGTAAAGCAAGAAATCAAGTTTGACTTTATTTTTTGCATGTTCTTTTTTACATAACCTGTTTCATCTTGGAGCCAAAGTAAGGGCCTTTCTATCGTTGGAAGCTCTTTAGCTTTGGAACAATGCCCATAATAGCTGTTTGTTGCTCTGTGATTGACTGACTTTAAGGAAGCTGACATTTCATAATGAAAAACTATGCACTTTAAAACTTTATAAAAATGCTTTGGAGGTGCACTACCTGCAATACCTAAAATCCGTAACACATTCAAAAATCTTAGTGCAGCAATTATTTTCAGACTATGGCAGGAAAGCAAAGGGAAGGAAGCAAGATGTTTTTGTAGAGCTTTTAGCATCTGTAACATGACGTGGCAAAGTATGGGAGTGTAATTGTAGTTGGACAGAGATGGAGTTCATATCAGGCAGAAAGAATACCCTTGTTGTTAGTTCTTTTTACTCCTTGTTCTGTCCCTGCCAGTTCAGGTAGGTTTACATTACAACAGAATTGCACTTTAATTCTAGTAGAAGCCCATGTCCATAGGGATTAGACTAAGAAAAGTGTAAAGCGTTCTTGAGAGAAATACATCCGATGGGTTCTTCTTGTTCATTTTTGTATGGCTCACTTTTTTTTTTTTTTCCTCCTGTGAATTCCCATTTCATCTCCTGCTAAAGAACATAAAGATGCAGTGAATACAATGATTTTTTTCTCCCTCTTAACTTACCCACACTTCTTTTTTCTTTAAGAGAAGTCTGCTTCCAGTGAGGTGCTTGTATTCATCACAGGGTGGCTCAGAATTTGTGCCCACTGTTTATTTATCTCTAAAATACAGAAGAACAGCTGCCTTGCACAGGTGTTGAGCAATTTTCGGTTCTTACAGAGAAAGGAACATGTTAAAAGAAATATTTTCAACAGACTTTCTTCTCCAAACCCTAAACCCCTTCCCACACCTCACTTTGTGTATCCCAGGTGTTGCTGTTTAATAAATCTACTGCTATGAAATGGAGTGCAATTGAAATAATCTTTGTTCCTTTCTGGTGAACTGTGTACTAAGAAGGAAAGTTGAAGGCAGAGGAAATTTATGTCAAAAATGCTGTAAGAAACTGGAGGTCTTGTTCAGTGAGCAGCTTGGTTCTTCATGTGTGGGGAGCTTGAATGAAAGCAAATGGTAGGTCTGTACTACAGCGTGCAGTCTTTACAGACTAGCAAGAAAATCGAATAACTTAAATCTTTGAACAGAACTGAAGGTATTGGGACTGATTTTTAATACATTTACTAGCCTTCCTAACTAGGATTTCAGTTGGAATTATTCTGAGACGATTCAAATATGAAGTTAAAGACAGAGGTGGATATGTGGCCTTTTAGAGCAGTACCATTTGCCTTCAAGTCACAGGAATTACTGGGAAAACCTGAGGCTTATAAGTGATAGGAGTGTATTTCACTTCTTGGTTTTCATGTTTGTGGATTTTTAAATACTGAAGCTATTTTCTGATCGTGATATTTTCCCTTTGATCCCACCTCATTCTGAAATCCTTTTTCTCTAAAAGAGATGAAATGTGCTTCCTGATGTCGTGTGACTTTACATACATAAAGTGTCATCAGAGAACTGACGGTGAAAAATGTAGCTGACAAAGAAACTTTCAATAGAGGAGATGCAGAATAGGTGCCTAGATAGGCTCTGAAAATCATGTGAACTTTAAGCCACTCAGGAGCTTAATTTAGTGGAAGACTGGCCTGAGAGGCTTAATATAGATAGCTCAGATATCATGTGGAAACTCTAATATAGACATGTATTGATATAAGAGACCTTGAGCATATTTTTATTTGTTCCTAGTCAGATTGTTTGTTTGCTTCCCTCCTTTAACCCCACTCTTTATTCTCAGGAAATGCAGTAAATTGGCAGCTGTTACTGCACAACTACACCTAAGTGTACCAGGGGGAGTGAAGGACAATCAGCCTTTTGATACTGGCACTTGTTTTGATTTAGTAAGCTTTCTGTGGAGCCTTCAGTAAACTTCTTTGGTACTGCTC
Source organism: Climacteris rufus (assembly GCA_013398175.1). Taxonomy (NCBI): domain Eukaryota; kingdom Metazoa; phylum Chordata; class Aves; order Passeriformes; family Climacteridae; genus Climacteris; species Climacteris rufus. The sequence continues at coordinate 145,337 of VZRZ01006751.1, read as the reverse complement.
CTGAGAACTTTGACTGGGAAGGTGAAACAATGAGTGACTCTGGTCAAAATATCCTTCTGCTTACTGAGAACTGTTGGTCACTTTTGAAAGATGCAAGGTCACTGGGATTTCTACTCTTTTCCCTTTTTTTTTCCTTTCTCTTCATGTCTCCCAATACTGTAACTTCAAATTGTAGCTATTACAGCAACAGCACAATAATTTTTAACTCTGTTCAGCAAACTCCTTGTTTCTTGCCCGGTCATTAACAAAAGATCAGTAGGGAGGTCACAGTGTAACTGATGTGACTTGGCCTCTGATGACAGTGTCATGGGAAAAACAAATGCACGGGTGGATTCCCTGTATGTTTACAGTAGCCATGGAAAGTTGTGCTTTGCAAAATCCCCATCAGGCTTAGGGAAAAAAAGCCACCCACACTCTTAAATCTTTACTTGAAAAAAAATAAATTAGGTTTCCAAGTATCATTTCAGCTCTTTACAGCAATTTGTTTGGGATAAAATCATACTGTTGGTCTGGAAGCAGCTGGGGATTTTAACTGTACAAGAAAAAATGTCTGGAGTAGGTGGTGTTGATGGCACTCCAAGACTTCCTAAAATTGCAGCCCTTAAGGCAATCCCTATTTATGACACGTCATTGTACTTATGGATCTGTAATTTCATAACTGGAGAATTCAGTCTGGGAAGTAACGTTATGAAAGCAAGAGTGTTGTCCTCCCAGTGAACAGCTGAAATCCCTCAACATCCTGATAAAACCAGAGATAGAGTAAGCAGGACACCTTAATGTTAAAAGTTTCTTAAATCGATGGTGAATGTTCCACTGCTGAAGTTCCCAGTGAACAAAGATAGCTTCTCTGAACCGTGTGGAATAAGGTGGGGAATAAGAGTCAGACAAAGGCTTTTAGGGGTTGGTTGCAGTGTTTTTGTATAATGACATAAGAACTCTTGTTCATCCTTTTTAAGTAACTCACAGTATTCTTCTCTGGTAGCACTGAGTGGTGGAAATTGCAGATGTTTGTGGTCTACACAGGGAGGACAGTTTTGTGTATGAAGTTTCTAAACCTTACTTGCTTTTTCAGTGTCTTTCTGAGAGATGGCAAGTTGCTTTTGAATTAAAAAACCACAAATACAGATTTTTCTAAGATGAACAAACAGCTGGATATTTTTGGTGTTAAAGCACTCTTTCCATTTCATAAGGTGCCATCAGAGTTACTCTCCCTTCTCAGGCCTTGATGGAAACATGCTTTGCATACCTTTTGGAGACTAACTGTCCTTTGATTCTCTAACTCAGGACTTTGGGTTATGAATTATATCATGCACATTTTTCTGTAGTGATCATAGCATGCCATGAAGCAACAAAACCCACAAACCAGGGATCTGTACAGGAGTGACCTGGGCAAGTCTTTTAATCCCCTGTCTGTTTCATTACTGTTACACAGCAAGAAAAATAACTTTGAATGTTGAGAGCATTGCCCTTGCCTACAGAATGTTACATACATTATTACATGTCGCTTCTGAAGACTTCCACAGAAACAGTCATGGAAGACTGCTGAATTGCAAAGCAATGTATATTCAAGTGCACTTCCAATTATCAATGTGATTCTAGCATATTTCGATTTTACAGTCAGTATTGCTTATCATGCAAAAACCTCAGCGTTCTGAGATTGCCTGTAAAATATCACCTGGGAAAAACATACATGTTCTGTCTGTGATGGGCATGGATGGGCAAGCAGTAAAGGCTTCCCAGCCTCTTCAAACCATCTTTAGTCTGCCTTTTCAGTCTGTCTTGTCATCAGACTGAGCTGTGGGTCTGTTACTAAGCTCACAGAAATGTTTTCCGCTGATAATGTGCATGTCTTGTAGTTGAGAAGTTATTTTTAGCAGTCTGGTTAGACTCTTAGAGTCAGTGAGGGACACAGCCCTGGTGGAGAGAGCTGTAAAAGGGAGCTGCCTGCCAGTGCAATGGAATGGGAGAGGGGAATATGGTACCTTTCAGTCCCAACCATCTTTTTCCATATTTGACTATATTGTTATTTCCTGGTAACTTGCAAAGAAGAGGCACATTTGTCATGTAAGATTGTGTTTGGCTGGGAATAATCTCTTTGTTACTTACTGAAGCAAAATTGAAAGAATTGCATGAGTGGCAACTTCCATTTTCACTATGATGTTCAAGAGCTGCCTGCGTCTCAACAGACACTTTTAGTGAATCTGAGAAGTGCTGCTCTTCACTCTGCCTTAGTGGAAAAGCTCTGACCTGAGACAGTTTGTATGATGTGAGAGTTACATTAATTTGTGCACTGCATTTGCTAATATGCCAGGCTTTTTCCTGACTGTACAGTGACAAAGGAAAGTTGATGCAGACAACAGTGCCACTGAAAAAACAAATCGTTATAAATTGTGGAACCTTTAATTTGACCATAATACTCAGCTACATGCAGCTTTTTAATGTTTAAAATTTGGTAAAACTCCTGTGAGCCTCAATTTGACCTATTTTATTTGTAGAACTATTATGTAAAAAGGTTTCTGAGGTAGAAAAATAGCAGAAAGCACAAGAGGGCCCACCAGTTTACATGCATAAAGTGCTGAAAGCTACTGTTTTTCCAGATGGCAGAAGAGCTAGAGGGACTCACCTAAGTAAATTGCTGTGCTTTTCCTCTTCCTTCCAGCTTTGTCTTATTTTTAATGTGTGTTATGTTTTAGTGCTATAATCAAAGGTCACCCCTAGTCTTTCAGTCTCCACGTGCATGGCTGAGTGAATGTATTTTTCTTCACTTTCATGTTTATCTTTGCAAATAAAATCTGTGGGTGGAGGATTTAAAATGGAATTCAGAGTGGTTTTGAGACTTCTTTAAATGACATTCCTGGGAATGCTGCCACATAGCAAACACATTTCAGTGATGTGTATTTCATTGCTGGTGGCTATGGTGGTGTCCCTTGTCTTACAGCAAAGGGAATTGGTGATGAATGCAGATGGTACTAAACATGAACTATTTAAAGACTTGATGGCATATGTGTCTCTCCTGAGCCTGATGATTGTGCTGAATAACATAAAAATGATGTGGTCAGTGTCCTCTCTAATTGCCTTTAGCTCTGCACTGGGAATGTCCTGGCAGCACTGTGCAGCAGTATTACCTGCATGTATGTCTGGACCAAGGGTAGAGCATGCTCAGATTCCCTTCCTGCCTTCATCTGTAGGAATATACTCTGCTACTGTGCACTAAGGCACATCTGTTGCCCTGAGTTTTGCAGTTCTGATGTTTTCGTTCTTCTGTATCTGTTTCTCACACATTCCCTGTAAACATGACCATGTTTTTTATTATTTACATTCCTTTTCCTGGGCACAGAAGTTTGATGGACATTTCCTTTGACCAGTGTGATTGAGGGGTGGTGAGCTGTCCCCTCCAATCCACTGTGATTTCTAAGACACATATAAAAAAAAGTACAGCCCCACATCGGGGCAGTTGTTGGTTGTTCTCTTAACAGATGTCAGTCTCCTTCTTTTTGTGTCCTTATTGCGACACACATCCTACATTATTTTGACCTGATTTGCAAAACAATATAGAAATTCAAATAACCAAGCAGAATAGATTCATATATCTTCAGTGATGTAGTTGTGATGCATGACTGGAAAACCAAGCTTCTTATTGAGTGAGAATAAACTTGTGCAAGGGGAAAGAGGAAAAAATCTCAGAATTCAGAAACTTGCACCTAAACACCATGGCAGTAAGTCACAGATGCACTGTAGTAGCAAGAAAGTAATAGTCTTTTTTCTAGCTGCATGTTTAGAGTTTGTGTGGTTTCTTAATTGCACTATAAATTGGTATCTTTATATAGGGCCCTTTGAGAAGCTAATGAACAGCTTTGTTCTGTAGAGCATTGAGGTCTGAACAAAATGTAGAGATTGAGGAAGAATGGAAGTTTATGAATGGCACTGTTAGGCAAAAGATTTTTGAGAACTTGCAAGAAAAGAAACAGCCACCAAAAAACCCAGAGTGTACTGCTTAAGTGGTCTGTTGTCTGTCTGGACTTGTTTTAAATCGTTCTGTCCTACCTCACTGTAGGTTTGGCATGAATTATCAGAAATCAGTGGGAGCTGTAAAACACCCTTCTGTTCCGTATCGACATGGCTGTAGAAGCACTTAGTGAGCAGTAGGATTCTGTGGGAGGCCGTAGGGGTGTGTGCCGTGGTGTTAACGTGGAGTTTCATCCTCTGTTCTGGCAGAACCAGTCTCTTTTCTGACCCATCTGGCATACTGTGCAACTGATCTTGGCCTAGAAAGTTGTGGATCCAAGTCAAGCTGCTGACCTTTCCCTCCTGCTTATTAATGAACCTTTGTGTTTCTGCTGCAGTCAGTGTAGGTAGAGGGAGGCTGGGGAAGAGAGCATTGCAGCCGTGTTTGGTGCTGCTGAGAAGGTGGCACTGTGCCTCACTCAGATTGCACAGACGTACCTGGGGCTGTGGCAGGGGCTGTGCGGGCAGCTGGCCTGGCTGCTGGGGCCTTTGGAGTCTGCACTGAACAGCAGCTTTGAAGAAAGGGCACAAGTGGTGGAACTGCAAACCTACCACAAAAATCTGTGGAGCTGTTAAGAGAAAGAGAGGTCAAGGAAAGTTCTGCTGCAGCTTGTCACTGCCAAGATATTCACCCCAGAGGGGCTATGCTAGACTTACTGCTGCTTAAAAGCTGGCTGCCTTTTTAAACTACAGGATGGTGGCTTATTTTGGCCTTGACCTGTCACTTGCTGGTGTTGGTGATGATGGAAGTGTACAAGGGAATTATTGCTAGGCTTGAGTCACGGGAAACTTATCTGTGCTTCCTGTTTTGGCCAGGGAGATTCCAACCTAATGATGAATATCAATGGAGTATTTTTATTTAATAATGTAAATGAGGTATGTGCATTCTATTTTTTCTTCCTTTTCTGTTTCCATAGTGAGGGATAGGTGTGTGAAAACTGAGTCATGGGCCCTTACAGAGACCTAAAAGTGCAGAGAGGAGAAATGGAATATTGTAAAGAGACAATTCTAAGGTGATGGCAGAACGTTTCACTGAGAACAGAAAATGGTTCTTAGTAGAAATTGAGGCTTGTGTCTTGCTGAACCCTGCATTTGGTACAGTGAATAAACAGTGTGTTTCTGAAAACCGAGTCTGGATCCGAGCAAGGGTCTCAAGGGTTCTCTGGTGTAGCCACTTCTCTATAGCTGTTCCTAGTGCAGAGTAGGGTTGAATTCTCTGCATCCTCCTAAGGGAAATACTGCAATTTTCACTTTAGAATACAGTCTTGTCTTTTGCTTGAACTGCTGCATGAACTGTTTGGACCTCTGTGTTCTTCTGACCAAAAGGATGACCAAGAATTTGTTGAACAAAGCTGAAACTGTTGTTTGTATGGGGCAAGTGATGGCTTGGAGATCTTTGCCATTGCTGGGCATGTTTTTTGATGTTATTTCAGCATTTTTCACTGAAAATTCTGTTGGACCCCAAATGCTCAGGCAGATACACTGTAATATTTCAGCTTGCTTATACTTAAAGCATGAGTAAATCTAAATAAAAAGCTTTTCTTCATGAACTGTAAAATGAGTTTGGTAGGTTGACTTTGTTTTAGGGAAGTCAGTGCCTATATAGAATATAAAAGTATTTCTCTAAATTTTGTCTTTTAAATGATGTGATATGCAGTCCTTTCTACACAAGTTCATTATTTCCTGCCTGCCACACTGAGTTACAAGGAGTTGCTCTCCAGACCCCTTTGAATAGCAAGGAGACCTTCATATCCTTTCTTGACAGTAAAAGAGATATGAATGAAGCTTTGAGGTCTGCTACAAGAACATATTGGACAGAGAACTGAAAATTAGTGAAGGCTTAAATAATGAAATTGAGGGAGTGTGTCTCCAAGAACTTTTTAATGTTACTGGCTTCAGTTGTCAAATCTTGGCTTCTTTTTAACTTTTTTAGCTCCAGTAAGAGTTTGTATATCAAATGAACACTCTACACAGGGAATTTAAGAGTAGGTAGAGAGATCTGTTCCTTTCAGGAAATCCTGTGTTTATATTCGGGATTGTATATGTTGGCCTGGCTTTCCATTTTACCTGTTGATCTTAAAATCTTCCTTAATGGAAACTTGCTTCCTCATGCACAAGACAAAAATGTGACAGTCTTTAAAACAGTCAGACTATTACTTTGGCTTTAGTGTTACTTTCCTATGGTGTCAAAATGTTTCATCTTCTTCAATTGTAACCATGGGTGCTTAAAATCCAGATCTTCCAGTCTTAAATCTGACTAAAACATTTTTCTTATTTTGAGGAAACTGAGTATTGGGAATGATGACTTTCCTTGTGCTGGAATATGTATTAGTCAAGGAAAATGCATTCTAATTGTGATTCTGGGGCTGATAGGACCATCGATCTGCCAAGTTAGGTCATGAAAAAACGTTTTGAAGGAAGACATTTCAAAGCATCATAGTACACTTGTTTTGAGAGAGGCTTTCTTTTAAACTGTTAGTGATATTTTTGTATATTTTCCAACTGAAGAAAGAAGTGCTTCAAATGCTGTATTTTCCAGCCTTGTAAGCCTACAAGTTTTTTTCTTCATTTTTACATTTATGATGTGTCTAATATTTCACTGAATTAGTTCAATTCCTCTTATTCCCCAAGCAAGGGTTGCTTTTGATACTGTAGTGAAAAATTTCACTTTCAGAGACATTTCAGTCTTCTAATTAAGTTTTAGAGCACACAAAGATAAAAATCTGTGACATAGAGGAGTGAGATTTGTCTAAGGACTGTTTTCCTCCTTGAGAGCTGTCTGGTTTGCTTGCCTGAGGCTGTTGATACACTCTGAACACTTTCTGACTGCCTGCTGAGATACAAATGGGTCACAAGGCACGCTGATCAGTGGGGAATTAATTGACTGATGGTAGGGCAGGTCAGTTTGTCTAGTCCACTTCCAGCAGTTTTTGGTCTCAATAGAGATTTCCACTTGGACAGGAGCTGTCAGGGGGCAGTTTGGTCAAGTGCTTTTGTACTGCCTGTGAGTGAGGTTCAGTGTCCAGTACTATCTGTTGGGCGTTTTGGAGAATATGTACATGCAGGAATTTATCTAAGGGCATGTCTAATGGTTATCACAAGTATTTTCCAGAGTCAATTTCCCAATGGTTTGGAACCATTTGATCCATCTGTACTGAGTGAATCCAAATTTTTGTTTTTGGGGTTCTTTGGGGAAAGCCACAATGCTGAATTTCAACTTCATTCTGTATCTAAGTAAGTGTAGTCTGCACATGAAGCAAAAAGTGAACATGTATTGCATTAAATTTGCATTTTTACCCCCTAGCTTGTGCTCTTGTGTAGTTCTCCTCTGTAAGGAGACTGGGTTCTTTTTCTGGTTTTTTTTTTGTTTGTTTGGGATTGGTGGGGTTTTGTGTGTGTGTAAAGACTGTATCACAGCTTTGCTTTTGCCATCTTCATGTTAATGCTCCTGAATTCTAAAAAAACTTGTTTTAAAATCTTTGCTTGTGTGAGTTTGACTTTAATGGCACTAAGCCATGGCTAATTGGCTCAGTTTCCTAAAATTCCACAGCCTGTTGTTAAGATAAACATTTCTAGGTTCCCAAGAACACAGACGCATGTATATGGTAATATACTGATTGTACAGAGCAACCTTTAAAGAGCAAATTCTTTTTTTCCAATTTTATTCTTGATGTCTGCACACAAGCATCAGAAGCAGGAAAATGACAGAATAATTGTGCCAGTTTTTAAACTCCATTGTAGCCTTTTGAGAAGGGCTGTGAAATGTCTTTGTTTTGGTGTAGGCATTAGCCCCCAGGGGAGCAGGAGGGAAGCAGTTCTGCATTGCAGGGGTGTGTGTGGAGATGCACCCTCATTAGGCAGGGGCACATGTCTCAATTGCTGGGAAGTCCATGTGACCAAGGCTTTGGTATAAGGCCCAGCACTGCTGGTTGTTCAGGAATTCCTAGTCTTGTTATGTCACTGCTCAACACTTGAAAGATTCAGGTATCCACAAGTGTTGGAGATCTGGCTTTCTCTGGGCTGAACAGGGCTGTGGTCTGCATTCCCCCCTGCCCAAAGCTTTAGAGAGGGACTACAGTTACAGAGCTCATGACAGGGCTGCATTCAGTTCACTCATGTCCTCTCAAACCTAAGTGTGTGGTTGGAAGCCTTGCTCCCATACACACCTAATCAGAGATGGCAAAAGAAAATATATATGAGGCCAAGGGATATTAACAGCCAGTTAAAAGGTGGTGGGATAGGTTTGGAGGAACTCTGTGCACGTTTAGGGTTGTAAGGCAACCTTGAAGAGTGATGGAGGTTCTCGCTGGGTTGTGCCAGTTGCTTGAGCACTTGGGGAGGTTTGCTGCCAGGGTGTGAGGTCCAGTGATGCTAGTGAGCCAAAGGAGATCGACTTAGCATCTTACTCAGAGCAGGAGTTGGTGGTCTGACTGTCCTTGCAGGTAAGCTTCTCCAAAGCTGTCTTTAAAATTGCTTCTAGCAGCAACAGGAGACTTAAATTTCTTCATTTCTGTGGGGGGAAAAATGGGATGTTCTTACTCAACAGATAGGTCTGCTGGTCTTACTTTTAAATCATCTTTTTATATTATTATTGAACTTAGTCCAAAGTAGTAAACTCAGTCTGAAAATAAGTGGATCACGACACAGGAGATATGTTGTGTAGACTTTGAGTTTTTTGAGTTTTGTGTTTGTTTTGTTGGCATTTTTTTAAGGCAATTTGCAAGGAATTTTGTTCCTCTTACCCCTGCTCTCACTGACTCTGTGCAATAAGAAACACTAAAGAAAAGCAGCAGTCTTACTTCTGTTACGTGATATTTGATGTAAATATTTTCAGGTCAGGTATTCAAAATTTGAATAATTACACTTTTTTCCAATCCTGTAAATCAGTATTTTTTAAAATTTAAGTTGTACCAACACCGTGTAGGCTCTTAAAAGTCATTGCGGATGGTGAGAAATTAAGAATTCCTCCTGTAATAGAAGAACAGTAGTAATGCAAAACAAGATTAAAATCCCCTCCTCTCCCTGAGGTTTTAAACCATGATAAATATTTGGTTTGAGCCAGTCTGCTCTTTGTTTAGAGTCACTTGACTAAAACTCTTGGCCCTAACTTGCTGGCAACTAGGTCTATTGTATTTTTGGTTAAACAGTAGTGGTGGTGGTGGGAAACCAACATGCTAGCATGGTCTTTTTGGCTGTCTTCCCTTGCTCTTTAGTGTTGCCCTGGGGAAGAAAGTATGGCTGGGCTAGCTCATGAGGGGTTTAGCTTGGAATGGTTACGGATTTTAATGCGAATATCTTCACCTACTCCCTGCTGCCTTAGGCCCAGGCACTATTCAGTGAGTTCTTGGGGCATTTTGTTTTGTGTGAGTAGCTGGTTCATGTGCGTGTGGTGCTTTTGTGACTCTCTGCTCTGCTTCGGGGCAAGTGCTCTCGCAGGTCCTTCGTGTGGGTTGGAAGTGAGCTCAGGACTCAAGAGGAGCAACAGTGCTGTTACCTCAGCTTCTGCAGTTCAGAGAACTTGTGGTAATCCACAGCCCTTCCCAGCTGTACCCAAAGCTTCCAAAGGCTTTGATGTTTATGGAGAAGTAAAGAAGTGGGGAGTTTCACTCTCTTGTGGTGTATAAATAAAGAGAGCTTTTCCAGTTGTTGTTGTTGTCACTGTTCCTACCCATATGATTTGAGGATCTGGTTTGCTGCTGGTGTAGTAGTTTTCCCCCATACCTGAATATTTTAACACATCTTTGATACCTGCCTATTTTTGAGTGGTATGAGGAGATGTGCTGGGTGTTTATGCACCAAAGCTGACGTTCTTGTGTTCTAGCTTGTGTATCTGCTGTGTATATGAGGCTGGGATCCATAGATACTAAATATTACAACAGCCTAATCCCCAATGATTTGGTGATTTATTTTTTGTTTTGTTTCACTTTTTAGAAGTCATTACATATTTTCCTTATCTTCAGCGAGTATTGGTCCATGCCCTTTGGACCCATCTTGTATTGCTCTACCTCAGTGAGCACCCACCTTGCATGTACAGGGTATGAAAAGACAGCATGAGGGAGGGCACGGGCTTTGGCCTATATTTAACAAAAGGAGAGGGAGCTGTAAAGAGCTCCCAGTGTAATGTGAGCCTTACATGAGGAAGAACTATTTATAGAAGGCTGCAATATTTGCCTGGAGGAACTTGAGAGCAGAGCAGGCAGTGTTACATAAAGCTGGCTGAGAGCACACTTGTGCCCTCAGAGCTGCCAAGGGCAAAGCCATGGCTTGTCTCACAGCAGGCTTCCTCTGTCCCTTGCCCTGAGGGGAGAAGAGACCAATGGCCACATCCTCGTGGTGAGAAACTTTGGTTTGTGGAGAACAGTGCTGTGGTTTTCTTTGAAGAGGCTTATTATTTGTGATTTTTTGACTTCGTTTCTTGAAAAAACATGACTTTCCTGATTGATGACTTAATGGTCAAATAAGGCCAAAGAAGGTCACAGCAGCAGTTTTGGGGATTTGGAGAGTGAGATTGCAAGCTGTACGTGGTTATATTATGGCTTAAGCAGCTTTTTGGTTGTGGCTGCTGCTATTCCGGCTTTTGTTCTCTGGTAGTGGCTTTTTTTATTTCTAAATGACATTATCATGACTCTGACAGTTAACCAGATATTGTTCTGGTTTTGGATGCCTTTATCAACTTAGTACTTATTGGTTATGAGGCTTTATAAAAGTAATTTTAGAAACTCTTCAGATCTTTAGCGTGAAAACATTCTTAAATGGTTTCATTGTCAGAGCAGGCTCTTTCTAGGGAGGCGTATACCTGAGAAGATCCTTCATAGCATGTGCCGTGAACACTGGGTGTCGATACTTTTCAGAAAGGTTACGTTTGGCTAGGTCAAAGCATTCCTAACCCCACTGTGAAGGAGAAGAAAATCCAAAACAAACAAAAAAGCAGGGAATATAACCTGAATGTAACACAAGGCTGGGAAATCTAGGCAAGATGTTTCATTAAAAGGACTTTTAATGGCTTAAAAATTTTCGATGAGGATGTAGTCTGGAGTTGTCAAAGATGCTTGTCACTTTACTGTAAAAGTATTGGAGCTTTTCTAACATGACAAATGCAGTATTATGTAAAGTGTTTGAGGATAAATAAACTGCTTCTCACATTCTGTCACTCATCTGTGACACTTGGACTCTTTATGTCCCTTGAGTTACAGGTTTAACTAAGCAGTCAGCATTCTGCCTGTTCAAAATGGAGCTTTTGAGTGGGAGCTAAACCCCCATGGTTTATAAGAGGGTATACAGTACAGCACAAAATTAAAACAGTGCAATAAATTATTTGGGATCAAATTCAGCCTTTAAAAGTTAAACTGTGTTTGTTTATGTATGTGTGTATATAAAAGCCAGACCTATTGCAAATGGTTGTTTCTTTAAGGCCTGACAAAGTGTGTTTAAATGAAAGAAGATCTTTTGACTGGCTTTTGAACCCACCCTCTTAATGAATAAACTGTTTTTAAATTTTAAAAAAGGCAAACTTTTATAGATGCAAGATGTGAATTATGAAAGAATAAGTTGAATAATTGAAGCAAGTCTTAGTAAGCTGCTTAAGTCAATTATTTTCCCAATTAACAAGGGTAGGCCAGCATGTTTATCTTTTACCGATGAGACAGACATATAAAGTAGCTTTGATTTGCTTCAGTGTCTACATGGGGCATTTTGCATCTGAAGAATTTTTGGGGGGGTGGTTTTTTTTGAACGTTCTTTTTAAATAACTTAGTAAAACCAGACTTAGTAAAACAGAGGTGTTAATGGATTTATAAGGTGATGTACAAAACAGGGAAGAATATCTGGTGGAACTCTTTCAAGTACCTAAAAGGGAGGAATTTACACACCCTAAAACCCTCTGATGTGTTTAGGCATCAGTTAGTACTTAGTAAGTGAGGTTAATTAATTAGAAAACGAGAATACAGGATCAGAGCTCTGTAGCTCCAGGTGGATGCAAAGAGTAGAAAGCTCTCTCAGTCCCTTGATACCTTGTGGTTCTGTCTAAATTAGCAAGTACTTCGGTCAGTAGGGGTGGGTGAGTAGATCAAACCACTGAAGCTTCTAAATCTTTATTACTAATTTGAGTGGGTTACTTTAGATTAGATTTAGCTTGTCACCTTGGGCTGAATGTCTTGCCACTTACCTGTGCAGTTTGAAGCTTCTTAAAGGAGAAAATTTAACAGGTACACAGCAGATGATTTTGCAGTGATTTAACCCCTGGGGCTGCCTGAAAGTTTCATGTCCCTGTTAGACAGCAGGTAGCATTGGAAGTGCATCTTGGAGCAGAGTTTTCAGATGCTCTTACTCAAAAGGGAGTTGATTATTCCTGTGCACCAGAGTTGTTCTGAAAAACCAGCCAGCTCACAGTAAATGGTTGTGCTTCTGCTTTAAACTAAGCAGCATAGTTAAATTATGTATGAGAGTATGCATAGCAAAAGGATGACCTGGAAGATTTTATTCACATGTCCTGGAAAGATATTTTTCTCCTCTCTTAAGGAAGTATTTCTTTAAATTGGCAGATGTTTGCAGTGTCCAGGTTGCCATTTTAGACTGTTAAATTAAAGTAGTATTTGAATCACCAAATCAGAGCTGGATAACTAGAAGTGGTTCAAAGGCTGCTAATCACTGTGGGGTGCAGCATGTGGCTCCTGCACAACACAGTAGGAGTTCCAGGTGGTTTGTGACTGTGCTAAATTGCCCTTGCTGTAATCCAGGATGGTGGTAAGAATAAGGTTGCAAAGTTACAGATAATGTATTTGGCATGGCTGAGCTCTAGGTAGGCACATGGCTGAATAGCTCTGTATCTTCTGCCTTTGCTGGAGGAAGAAGGATTACTTTAAGTCATTCGTGTATTTAGATTCAGAGTTGTGCTTAGTGCGGAATGCAGAAAAACTTCATCTAAAATGGCACTGAAAAAGCAAGTGGTTTGTTTTATTTGCTTGTGTATGAAATTTGTGGTGTATGAAACTCAACCCTTTCCCCACAAAATACACTGCAAAGGAAAAATGAACTAATTTCTTTTTATGTCCAGAACCCACAAATGGCTGAGTGATGTGGAGATTGTTTTTTTTTCCTCTACCTCAAAGCCCTCAAATTTTGGCTGCTGTCTGATGTAAATGTGTCTGTTAGCTTTGAACTGCTTTGCCTAAGTAACTGGCAAAGCTGGATAGCATTTTTTTTTTCTTTTCAAGTGGAACACAGTGCTGACTAATCACAGCTGAATTCCTGACTTCCCTTTTGTACTCTGGGCTGCCACAGGTACACTACAGTCAGTACTTCCTGCTCAAGTCTTAGTTCCATTGCAGTCATAGTCCCATCTGTTGTGTAGATGTGCTGTTAGATTGCAGTGGTGTTGGCTGTATCTAGAATTTAAGGTCTTGGTATAGTAATCGTGCAAATACTCTCTTTTAAGCATTTATTGGGTTAGACCAAAATTTGAGCATTCTAGAGAGGTGCTGTGCAGGAGCAAGTCTTTGTGCTTATGTGATCACTCTTAAAATGTACAAAGTTGGAATGGATGCCTTTAACGAACAACTGACAAAGCTTTTCCGAGTGGAATGACCTTTGTTAAAAAATTTCGACAATAAACTTAAGGGAATTGTGCTCTTTCAGCAAACCATTTTTACACTGAAGAATTAAGTTCAAATAGTTCAAATTAAGTATTTCTTTAGTCCTAGGTCTTTCTACTGGCCTCAAACTGTCATTGTATTTAGACTGGTAGAAATGGTACAATACAGCCACTGAGGCAAAAGCTGAATTATGTTATATTAGGTAGGAGAGGAGTTATTTATATCTTCTATACAGGCTGCTGTTGACATACTCAGTAGAGAGAACGAAATGCATTGAATTTTCATTAAGAAAAGTCATAATCTGACTTAAAACTGTGCACTTGTTAGGATGTCAGCATAAGTACAAAGCTGCAATAACAATTTATATCCCCATTTATATGTCAGAACGAGTAAATACCAAACAGTATAATAACAATTTATACCATCTTTTTTATGAATATTGTATGTGTAGGTGACACTGACTAAACAATAATATTAATGTTGTGTATTTCATGGGTACAGTAGCTACAATGTCCATTTCTCTTCATGGCTGTTTTGGCAATCTCATAAACATTGCCCAGCTGCAGTTTGTTTTTATTTTCTGCAATAGGAAGACTTAGATGGAAGTTTAAAGGAAAAGTGTACACTGTCTGGATTAGGGGGTAATATTTGCCTTGCAAGAGAGGCTGTGCAAACAGTACCTCTGGAGATTTTATAAGTCTGAACATCATTTCTCCCCTGTGTGTATGGAATTTGAGGGTATTTAATAAGTCTGAAAGGAAGCTGACATACACCTTTATGTTGGCTCTCTCCTCCATGATACAAAGTGTTAAGATCAAGGCAAATTCTCTTCCTTAATCCTGAACTTGGCTTTCTCATGTAGGTGTTCCATGTGTTCCTGCAGTAGACCAGGCAGACTGACTTTGGGGAATTTTGGAGGGGGTTAGCTTTTGTTCCTTCTTCGTGTTTTCAAGCTTATTTTTTTCTAGTTTCCTGAAGTGCCAACAGTGAAAGCAGTTGTGTGAAGGAAGAGCACTGATGACTTTTGTTTCTGGATGCGTATCTCTGTGAGGCAGAAGCTGTTGGGGTGCAGCTCTGACCTTGGGAGGGGGAGAACTGGTTCCATGGTACCTCAGTGGAGTAATTGTTGGGAGGTGAAACTCATTCAGTGCAAACTTCTCAGACAAATTGCAATGTAATGTTCTGGCCAGAAGTATTTTTGGTGAGGATTGTGAGGGAGATAGTCAGGAGTGAGTAAAAGTGATCGGGTATGTCAGATGTTGGATGTCATTTGTTCAGGAAAGTTCCAAGATCCTAAATTCCCAAAACTCACTTGACTGCACAGAAATCACACCTTGGTTATCAGTGTTATTTCATTCAGTAGTGCTGTTATCTTGCTGTCTTCTGGAGGCTGCTAAGGCAGGGCATGTGGAGGAGGGCAAGAAAAGCTGAAGAGTGCTGGTAGTGCTTTCACTTACTTAATCCCAGTCATGCCCTTGTTCATAACAACAGACTTATCTAGCAATTTCCCAAAACAAATGTAATCCACAGGTGTGTGGTAGCAGCTAGGACAAAACTTAGCTTTTCTCATCAGCCAGTCTGTGCATTTCCAGTACTTTTTCTTGCTTATAGATTAAACCGCTTCTGTCTTCAGTGTAGAGTAGAAAATGAAGATTTGCATATTGATTCCAACTTCATCTGAGCAACTAATTTCCAATATCAGTAATCTACCTCTTTTTGTTTTAAAGAGCCACTTGAAAGGGGACCATTTAAAAAGTAATCAGGACAAGTAACCCCATTGTTCTTTTCAGTATGTACTGTGATAGTGGGTGCTCTGCAGGGGAACCACTTTCTGTTAAAGCACTCGAGTGGAACCTTCTCTTCCTGCACCTGCCACAGTAGAGTATCATTTGTATGAGGGTATGATATTATAAATTTATCATTTGATTTAGTATGTTCCTTTAGCTCTTAGGATCCTTACAAAATACAGAGAGTTCTCACTCTCTGAGAGAACTATTTCCAAGTTAAGTGATATGAGACAGAAATACAAATGTATGTAAATGAGGAAAACTTAATGAAATGTCATTTGGGGTATGAGGGTGTTTTGTCCAAGAGTTAATATTGCCCATCTGTTTTCCAGTTACAGTGTTTTCTGATTTCAGTGTGAACATATCCTGTGGAGACCCTTTGAAAGGGGGAGAGAATTTTGCTTATTTCTTCTTATTCCTGTGCTGAAAGGGAAAGATGGGTTGAGAAGAGACGATACTGGTGCAGTGTTACAACTTTATTGAAAGACTTCTCTGGAGCTTATTCCCAGAAGGTCTAGAACACCCGATCTGTGTTTTGACAGTTTGGAGCCTGATATTTGTCATGCTTTGGTGAAGCAGTAAGGTTATTGGCTAGAGAATCCAGAAAACAGGATACCAAAATCTTGTGTGTAACTTTAACAGCAAAATAAGGTTATCTGGACATGTTCCTAGATGTTAGAGAGAACATTTTTCACGTATAATTCTCAAGAAAATGGTTGTTTATCTGGTTCTCGATGAAGCAGTGAACATAGCAAGTTCTGTTGCTGCACTTGCATATGGAATTGCATCCACACCTTCTGCTTGCAAACCACTGCAATTGTCTTCTTGCTGTCTGTCTTCCTGTTTTCCCCATGTAGTCTGGGTGTTCTTGTGTGGCCTGTTCTTCAGCTGCTGCTTATGCCTTGGAGCTACTACATATATAAAGTCTTTCAAGTCCTTTCCCAAGTCTGTTTTTCTGCAATCCCACCATGGTATTTTCCTTTCCTAGCAGTAGGGAGCATTTGCATCTTTCCTTACGCTGATAACCAAAAGCAGTGCCATACCCCAGTTATTGCAGTGCCTTTAGCCCCTTACACAAAAGGTTTGGTTAAGGTTTTGGAGAAATGTGCTCTTCGTTCTTTCTCTGGCCAGTTTTAACTGGCTGTGGACATCAGTATCCAGCCTTGAGGGACTTTGTTCCCTGTTTGAGGCTGAGGCACTGGGAAGCAGTCAGTGGTCACCCCCTTAACCCAGTGCACCTTGAATTGTGGTTCCTGTGCACTCTGTACAGGGAGCAAAGGTGCCACCTGCCAGTCTGTCGGTGAGGGGCCGGGCTGGGCGTGGGAGAGGGAAGTCTAGTGGGATTATAGTAGAAACTTCTAATCATTGCTGTTTGGTTTGCTATCAGTCAGTTCCAAATTAGGATCTTTTTAAAGTACCAGTAGATCAACCAGTGATGTGCAGCCTGACTGCACGACCTGGCTGATACGGCATGCTGGGTTACACAGAGCTTTGGCTTGGCTGACATAAGAGAGAGTTGGTGAATGGACTATGCTTACTGCAAGTTGGCATAGGCAAAAATATGGATGTTTAATCAGCTGTTGGTAAAAATCACAGTACAAGGAATAGCACTTTCCTACTGTGCAAGGGGCAGAGTGCACACAACTGTGCAAGGTACTGAGTTATTAAAAATTGAGCAAGATCTAATATCAATGCCCATCTGAGACGGACAAAATACTTTCTAACTTGTCAAAGTTAGAAAGGGTATGTTTATTTCAGCCCTGGGAAACCATGAGGATCCTTCCTAAAGCACGGCTCTGAGATTACAGGGTCAGACAAAGCATATTTATCTATAACAATTTAAAATATTCAAAATACAAATGCATATTTATAATAAAAATACCTCCCATTCTCCGCTTCATATGGTAATTAGTTAAAATGTCATTGAGCATGCGTAGTTGATGTCTCAAAATTTGAGTTGATGGTCTTTTAATTGTGGGGGTGGTCTCTCCTGATGAAGCAAGCCCTCCTCATCGTCAGCTTGACCTTTTCACTTGTGAGTTTTAACAGTGCTTATGACATATCCATGACCCTGAAAAACCCTCCCAGTTTCTCCTCTTATTACTTGTGAAGAAGTTTTGGATGAAACTATTAATATCTGTTTGGTTTCCCTTAAATGTTTCAAGCTCTTATTGTTTTTACAGCTGGATAAATATTGGATTAATAATAAACGCTAGTACTACTCAATCTTCAATTCTCTAATCTAATCATTAATCTTTTTCTTAATGAAATTCAGCTGCATTTGCTTTCTACCTATTTTCAGCTCTTTCCTACAAGGTTAACCCTTAACACTGCCTGTACACGAAAAGCTTAATTAAATGTTTTATTAATTAATTTTCTTTAAAAATTCTATATTTTAAAAGAAATTCTATGTCTCAATACAAAGATAGGCAGCTGCTCTCTGAAGAGTTTGGGGGTTTTAGTATTTGTTGAATGTGTGAGGTTAAACTAGTGTTCAAGGAAAGGCAAATGTATACTGCCCCGATTGTGGCCGAAGGTTTCGGCCCTGCCACGGCACATCTTCTCTTTGTGAGTTCTTTTAACAGACACTTGAGATAAGACTCAGTAGAAATACTTCAGAGTTCCTTCGGTCTCAAAATGTTTATTATCTGTAACTTGGCAGCACAGAAAAGTGCTTTGTCGTTAATAACAAGGTGCAAATGGCCTCAACCACCTCTCGTCCAGATTATTTTACACCCCAGATTGTCCAATTAGGGAGATGTTGCGTAGGATATTTTCAATAAAAACCCAATAATCAGTTTTTCTTATCCCGCATTGCAGAACTTTAGAACCAATGGCAGAAAACGGAAATTTTTGGAGAAGAAAGGGGAAGTAGCAAAGGTAAAAAAGGAAGTTATAAAACAACACCTAAACCCTCCATTTTGGACACTAGTATTACAATATCTCATAAACCAAAATGTCTACACTTCTACCTAATTCACCTAGTGACATAACCTTAACTATACAACATTAATTTCAAAGTTATCACACTACAGGGGAAGTCTTTTCCAGGGTTTAAGATCAAATGAGGCTTATTTCTGGGAATCAAAACTTGTTAAAGCAGAAAGAGTGAAATTCTCAGAATTTAGGGTTCCAACAAATTACCTTTCGTGGTGTACGCTGTTTGGAACGGCTTGAACTGAACGTTTGTTTCTTTTGTGTTTCTCAGACTTCTTGAAGGCAGCTCTGGCCAAGAGAGGGAGCCCCATGAGCGGCAGGCAGCCCCGGAGGTGTGCAGTGCTGCTGCCCCGGATGGCCCGCGGCTGGAGGCTGTGAAAGCTGCCAAGCTGGCCACCTGGGCTGTGGGCGAGGCCACTGTGGGCGCCGCCGTGCCTCCCTCGGAGCCGTGGCACCGGGCAGCGCCAGCCGGCCCAGCGGGCGTGAGCGAGGAGCACTACGTGAGCGAGGGGCTGCCGGACGATGGGCCACGCTGCAGGGACTACAGAGATGCCTGCACCATCACTGGTAAGCAGCCCAATCTTTGCTCTTGCTAAGCAGCTGGAGGTTGATAGTTAAGCTTCTGTTCTTAAGCTCGTGGCTGGTTTTTTTTCTTAAGCTCGCTGCTACTGTTTGGCACATTTTTTCTTGTTTGAGAAGTGATTTCGCAAGCGCCAGAATTTTCGGTGAAAGTGCTTTGTAATATTTCAGATTCTTGCAAATAGGCTAGAGCAATGACAGCTGTGAAACCAGGTTGCTGTATTTATGTATTAGGGAAGTGTTGCCCTGACTTTTGCAGTTCTGGATGTTACCATTCTTTTGTAGCTAGTTTCTCACATTCTTCTATGTAAACACAGCCATGTTATTGTAACGGTATCTTATCGTTTACATTCCTTTCTCCTGGGCACAGAAGTTTGATGGACATTTCCTTTGACCACTGTGATTGAGGGAGGACAAACTCATTCCTCCAATGAACAGTGATTTCTAAATGCATATATATAATAAACAAGGTGGGTCTTGCTTGCCCCTTCCCTCTCCTTTCCTCCTTGCTGCTGACAGGTGTCCCTTGTCTCTTTCTTCCTTCCTGTTGTTACTGCGACAGGGAAGTCGAACCGTTTGAAGATTTTTTGGAAAATAACGAAAGTTGGGGATGAGGAGGAGGGAACACTGCAGTTTAAAGTTCATGGAATGCTTGTCCTGATGTTCAAAATAATTTAGATTTTTGTCTTGATAAGAGCATTGCTTTGTGGGAGAAAAGGGATGTAAAAAATATGATCTAACATCATATTTTAACTGTACTTATTTTTGCTTTTCAAAGCCATTTCATTTTTTCACATTAGTTCTGGAACAATAAAAGTTAATGTATACAGAATAGCTTCTTTTGTGTGCTTTTATGAAGGCTAAACACTCATTATAGATTCATATAAATAAATTGAGTATGTGTTGAAGTATGGTATTTTAAATAGAATAACATTCTTAGTGCTGTGGTCAGCTGACACAACTTTTTTGTGTTTGAATAATCACTGTAACTTGGTTTAGTCATGGTTATGGCCATGAAATGACAGGCAGTTTCCATTCCAAATGTGTGGTTTGTTGGCTGAGCTGTGAAGCTTTTAGCCTAAAGTGACCCAGTCAGTTCCAAGTCCTTTAGGGAATGTTTGAGAAGTCAGCTGAGTTTTTGGAAGGGAGAAATGAGATGTCAGAGAAAAAGAGAGATAAGTCTGGGGTAACTCTAATTGGCTGCCAGATACTTTTATTCTGAGCTACTTTCAGCCCTTTCTATAATTGTCTGTAAGTCAGAGAACTAGATAGTGGTGACCATCAACAGCTGCTTTAGCAGTACACCTTAGCTTAGCTCAGCCCAACTGCTGTGTAGCTACTAAGGGTTGATATTCTGAAAAAAAGGAAATAAAAAAGGGGCAGAGATGCTCTCAGTTTCCTCGGGAAGGCAAGCAGCAGGATTAACACTGGAGTCACTTTGTCAGATATGCTTCTACATAAAATAATTGTTTTTTTAAAGAAACTTACTTGCCATCCTTCATCCCTTGTTTTCATGGATTTGGAGCTGTTTAACTGGTTGCTTCATAAACGGGTCACCGTTTTGACTTCCATGTAGGTGTTTGCTTGTTAGGTAAACTAGAAACTATACATCACAGAAATGCACTCCTGTTTTCCAGGCCCCTTGTAGAAGGATCTTGCAATCTATTCTGGTGGCTGTGGCCTGTCTCCCCTTCACCCCCTCTCCTCCCTCCCCTGTTACCAGGACTTTAACTTTGTTTTTCTGTTTCTGACTACAAGCAAGGACAGACAATTTCTTTCATGAATCAAGATGCCTTTTTGATTATGGTTCCTTGAAAGGCAAGAAAAACTCATTTTTTAAACTTATAAAAGCAGTTTTTATTAAATGGAGACCATGTTCTTGCTACTTCACATTTCTTCAAGCCTGATGTAGTTTGTGAATCTCTCTTGCTTAGCTGTCAGCCAAGTGTTGCTTACAGATTGATCCTAAATTGCTTTTTAAAAGGATTTGCTGTTCTGTGGTGTCAGATTTGTACTGTTTGTGACCTGAGGGCAACATGATGGGACTTGAAGTAGAAATAGCAGTGGTTTTGTTGATTGTTTGGTTAGTTGGGTTTTTTTTAATGATTATGGATTTTTCTGAGTTTCAGCCTTTTGCTGTGCTTTCTAAAGGTGTCACAGGGCGCAGGGTGGGAGTTAGAAATTGGTCTCATACTCCCTCTGCAAAATCTTTATCAGTATTGTCTGCAGGTGTGCAGTGTATACCCTTGAAATAATCTGAAAGATAAATACTTGAGGAGGAATAAGGATTGTCAGAGACTTCAACATGAAGACTTTGTTTAGTTCTGAGTGACAAGTTAGCACTATTTACACTTTTAAATTGTGTAGTGGGAAAGAAATTGCTCGTATCAACTCTGCGTATACCATCATTTTTCTTTGATGCCAGCTCATCCTAGAGTTCAAATTCAGTGGTCAGGGTAATCTATATTTTTTGTAGTCTAAGGTTAACACCTACAGGCTATTGTAAAAGTTTTATCTGCAAGAATTGTTGCAAATAAAGGCTTGAGCACAGTTAAGAAAAAAATGGGAAACTGAGGCTCAGTGTGATGTGGTGATGCTTTCTGGAAGGTACCAAGCTAATGGTAATTGGAGCTGTCTCTGATATAACTAATAGTAAATTATGTGATGTGCACATTTTGCTATTTAACTTTCCAAGACCATTGATGCTCAGAGGATTTTTTAATTCTTGCTGCTTCCTTTTTTTGTTGTTGTTGTTTTTGTTTTGTGTTGTGTTTGCTGGCAGTAGAGAGGCACTTTGGCATTCTCTGTCAGCAGCACCATCTTTCCTGCTGGGGACCCAAGAGCAGATGTAATGTAGCTGAGAGCATTGCACATTCTGATTGTGCTAAGCTTGTTTTCTTGGATATAGTGTTGACTTAGACATTCCTTGTCCCCAAACCATCTCAAAATTGTGCTTGAACAGATTTCTGTGGGATTGCAACTGGAGGTCTTTTAAGCAACTGGTCTGGGTAGAATCCTTGCTCTGCTTTTGTGTCAGAGTGGAAGAGGAGAGTCACTTTTTAGTTGGGTCACACCTCTGATCTGTGCTACTGTGTGGCCTAAAAGCAGTTCTGGTGGCATAACTGCGGCAATAAGCATTGCAGGGGTGGGCCCAGGTGACAAAGAACAGTGTGGTGAAAAATTTCCTTGAGCCACTGGAGGGAGGACAGCACCCTAAATGCACCTTTCCCACTGAATTTGATATTAAAACACCATCCAAAGTTCATAGTTGCTCTAACTGAAGCTTTATGAAAGTAGATGCATCTGAATCTGTGCTAATTTCAGCATAGAACGGCAAACGACATAGGATAGTTGATCCATTTAAAAAAAGGTTTGTGAGTGTTTTAAGAATTATTATAAAAAAAAAAAGTGCTGATGGAGCACATACTATCAACCTGAAAATGGTCTCCGTGGCTGCTGTAATAGATATTTTGTTTTGTAATACCTCATTTTGGGTTTTGTTAGCAAGATTTAGGAGAAAAGATCGATATAGTCTGCCCTAGAGTTTCTATTGCTATTGATTGTGGAGCTCCTGTAGGTAAAGGGGCAGAACTGAAGCCCCAAGGCTGGTGGAGAGAGGCAGCACTGTAGCAAGGGGCACAGGGCTGCTGTGTGTGGGACACTGCTGCATGTTGGAGGCACTCCTCCTGTCCTTGTTGTTTTTTTTTCCTTTTAACTTTTCTTTTCTTGCTGCTTCCATTCATCTGAGAGTGTAGAGATAGGACTACGGATGTAGCACCATCTAGTGTTCCTTTTGCTAGAAAGGGAATGGAAATGCTTATAAAGGTGTCTGTCTGTCTTTTCTGTAATTGTAGTGAAGACCTCATACTTTCAATCAGATACTAATGGAAACAGCAGCTGGGGTTTGCGGGCTTTCTTCTCTGTCTAACAGCACCCCCATCCCATATTTTGTAGAGCAGGAAGGGCTGTAATCTTGACATGAAAAAGCAGAGTATCACTAAATTGCTCAGTAGTCCCAATTTTATGAATTATAAAAGCCTCTTAGTCTGATTGCCTTTCTTTCTTATCTGTCAGCTGCTGTCAAACAAATCCTGTCCTTCTGGAAATGGAGAGTGGAGTGGGGATGGAAGTCTGAAATCTCACTGGATATTATTCTTGTGATATCTGTCTGACTGCCAGAATATTTTTGTGAGGCTTTTTGTTTGTGATTTTTTTCCTTTTTTGCCTTAAAATTTGCATAGCAGTGTCCTTAGACATCGTCTGTAAGTTAACTTTCAGTCTGCTTTTGCATGTCTGAATACTCCCTATTTGCAAGGATTTTGGTATGGTGTACTTTGTAATTCAAGAGCTAACTGCTTAATATGCCATGTAGGTTTCCTTCATCCTTCTCTGAAAAGGGAGAGAATGAATGGACTGTGGTTTAAATTGCCTAGCTCCTTCATTAGTTTGCATAATTCATTTGTTCATTGTACTAATTACTTTTGCTAAATGCATGTAGGAGTGTGTTTTCTGGGTGTTGTGTTCAGGGTGATTTCCTAAGGGCTGTTGCATTATTGGGAAGTTCTTTGTGGTAATAACCTGTTCTGTGTCTTATTTTGTTTGCAATTAACACAAGTAGATTTTTTTAAAATTTAATTTCTAAAAGCAAAGTTACATTGCTGCAGGGATCAAACCATGAAATGTCATTTTCTCTCAGTAGGGAGGTATCTCTGTGAAGAGTTGGTATTGTTTGACCTTCCTTGCATGTTATGTAACTTCTACATTACTGCACTGACTGCAGTGAAAAGTAGTGAAAAGTAGTCATGGTATCCAGAGAAACCAACTTTCTCTTGCTGTCAAGGCTCATTCACACTGTCTCCTAGCAGTGTTGCAGAAAGTTTTCTCTGGGTTTTCATCCTGTCTCTATTCTTATTCAGGCTTTAAATACGTTCCCATGTGAAACAGAGATTGTGTTCTCTTTCACCATCTTGCCACTCTTCATGGCAGCATCAGCCAGTTTTGATAACTGACTGACCCTACAGATAAGTAGTGGTGTAATTCTGACCATTTCTTTCTGTAATCACTTTACTTTAGGCCTGCTTAGTGCCCACAGAATTTCCATTCCATTGTGTGTGTGTGTCCTGAGGTGCATGGTTTTGTTTTGAAAGGCTGAATTTCTGTTCCTTCTGCTCCAAGTGTGACAAAGCATAATTACCCAAAATTAACTTTGTAGGGACTTAGGTATTGCAAGTTGTTGCAAAAACACTTTATTCTTGTTCTGAAGGCAATGGGGAGAAAACAGTGCTGTACCTGTGACTCTTCTGTTCTGGATGTGTGAGATACCACCAGAAGTTGTAATTCTGAGGCTGTTGAATGGAGTTTTGGTTTTGGTACCTGTTACAGGCTCGCTGGTTAACTTCTAAGCTTTAAATGGTTACAAAAGTATTGATAAAATACTAACAGTTTTGAATTGCTTCCCTTTATTTAAATCTCTGTGACTTCTGTTGTGGTTGCCTTTCTCTTTAAGTGGTTTTTCCTTCCACACCATAACTTGCTCTAGCATTTGCTTCTTTTTCAGCTTGTAGTTTGGGGTGAGATTTCCACATTTTTCTCAGTTTTATCAAGATGAGAGGTGTAAGATATTGCTTGGTGGAGCTGGAAGTCAAGTAAAGAGTGTAAGAAACGCTCTGCTGTGTTGGACCAGCTGGCTCAGGGCTGTGTTTCTGACCCAAATGTGGAGATCCCATACTCAGCCACTCTCAGTAGTCTACTCTCAGCATAAGTACCCCCATGCAGAATTATTTAGTGTTGGAACCTGTCTTTTTTCTTATCTGGATCTGCTGTTGTTTTACCATGGAAGTTCATGGTTGCTACACCAGTGTGCAGTGACACCAGTCTTGCACTGTTTCTGTCAGTATTTGTCCTAGTTATGCAGGACTTTGGTGAATATCAGTTCTTATTTCCCCTTATAAATTTATCTTCATGATCTTGAAAAACCTTCCTCGTTTTTATAACCCTGCCTACTCCTTTCCCAGCTTTCTTAGTCTCTCCTTTAAATAATGCTATGAGAATGTGGGTCCTTACCTCAGCCCATTTATTTTGTTATTGTCACCAGTCTCACCCTGTAAGCTTGATCTAGTTTTGGTCTCTTCTCCCTCTTTCCTGACACTTCCTATAAGCAGCTGTTGCCAAATTCTGAACACTCTTCCTTTCTCCAAAGCAAAAAGTGCTAGTCCTGTTAACGTGAGAGAGCTCCCTCGGCATGACTGGAACTATTTTATGAGTCTGACTGTATTTCTGTCTAGCATACTCTGACAAAATGATGTTATTCTCTGTGCCTGCTGCATCATTGCCTCTGTTTTGAATTTTCTGTCTGGCCTTTGTGCATTCTCAGTCAACTTCATGCAGATTCTTCTCCCCACAGTTGCTTTCTAGCTCTTACCTTTTATCAATAGCCTGGTGTTTTTTCTGGTTCCCCTCCTGTTGTTACAATACCCCTTAATCTGTATCTGCATATGTTTTTATTGTATCAGGGGTTATCTTTTTGGGGTTTGGTGACATTGGATTGGTTGGTTTTTCCCCTGGGAGAATTCTGCTGATACTGCTGTGCAGCCTATCTAGCCCTCTTACTTACATATGCTTCCTAACATGATCCGTGGTTTTCAGTGTAAACTGTCAATTCTGGAGTGACTATGAAAACAGCTGTGGGAATTACAAGTCCAATGTGACATTTTTAAAGATGTTTTTCCTAGATTTCCCTTGTATGGGCAAGCACCATTCTTCAATGTGTACTTCATGAGAGCAGTAAGTGTTCATCAGTGTTATGAGTTTGTTCTTTGGAGAAAGAACTGAAGGCAAGTGCCTAGTAAATTTTTTGGTGGGTGGTT
This sequence comes from Climacteris rufus, assembly GCA_013398175.1. Lineage (NCBI taxonomy): Eukaryota > Metazoa > Chordata > Aves > Passeriformes > Climacteridae > Climacteris > Climacteris rufus. The sequence continues at coordinate 119,573 of VZRZ01006751.1, read as the reverse complement.
TTTTGTTTGTTTGTTTTTGTATTTTGTTTGTTTGTTTGTTTTTGTTTGCCTTTTTTTCTTTTTCCTGTAGTGGTGGACTGAATAGTACAGGAAGACCAAAAAACTACATTGATTATTGGTGCATTTAAAAATGTGAAAATACTTTTATTCCATGATTTAGCTCCATAACATAAGTTCAGCTTTACCTTTCTCCCTCAATGTATGTATGTGTGTCCATCATGAAGCAACACATTTTTCACTTGGAGTAAGCATCTGTAAAGAGCAAGCTACATGAGATTTAATTCGTATGTTTTGCCCGTGATTCTGGGAAAGCTTTGACAACAGCCATTGTTTAGATGCTGGCACATTTTGTAGCTGGGCTGAACAACAAGCAAAAACAGGACAATTGCTTTTCAGGGTTCTCCATACTCAGTGAGTTATCAATGGGTTTTTGAGACATTCACAGTCTCTCTTGGCAGCTGGAAAATCCTAATGGTTAATGAATGTGTTTATTCTTACTGCTGCTGAACAGTGTGTTGCCAGCATGCAGTTGGTACATGAATAGCTTTTGTTCTTACTCTGAAAGAATAGCCATGGTGGCAAAGTTTCCTTTTATTTTCTCATGTAAAAATCATGAGTGTGGGTGCATTTCTCTACGGGGAGAAATATTTCCATACTTTCATTTAAAGCAAAGTTCATTTAAATTTATGTCATCATGTGCTGTGGGGTCCTAATAGTTTAATGGACTCTCATCACCTAATCTGTCTCAGCTTTTATACCCGGCAGGAATGTGTATATAGGATGGAACCAAAGCAGGGAGACTTTAACCTCATAAACAATGATATTCCTCACATTGGAACTATGTTTTCCAGGGGTTTCATCTTTGTTAGCTTTGACATTCCCAACTTTATCTCAGTCTTTAGTAGGTGTGTTTAGCTAAGCTAAAAAGAGGTTGATATGGAATCTTTTTTTCCCCGTGGAAGACTGGATTTTGTGCAGATTTTTCCATGTTGAGAGGCAGAAGAACCACTGTGTAAACAGCCCTGGTTAAAGGTGTAGCAGGACATGCAATTCCAAATCATGTTATGCCAGTCAAGTTACAGAAGCTGCAGCAGCTGTTTGGGGAATGTGAGTTTTAGTGATATGAGACAACTTTCATGTTGAAGGGCTCTTCTTCCAGATGCTTGACTTTGCAGCCACCAGTGAGACTTCTGATGTGTAAAGATGCTAAGGTTATCTCTCCCTTTGGGCAAGTCAATGAGTTGGATTTTTTTGTTTAATATTTTGTTTGTTTGTTTGGTTTAGTTAGGAGTAATTTTCCTTGCCCTGGAGGCTAATCACTGGCTTTACATTGAAACACAAGTACTGTGTGTGTGTGTGTGTACAGTCCTGAGTTCAGCAGTATTATTTGTAAGACTTCAGTACAGTTAGCCACATTCTGGGCATCCTAGAACTGAGACTGATTAGGAATGTGGTATGTTCTCAGGTTTTGCCTATTACTCTGTACTTATGCCTGTAATTGTTAAATAATGCTCAAGAAACTCTTGTAATTATGGACCTCAGTCAATACTTAATGACTGTGTCTGTGTGTCTGTGTGGGCCTATAGAGCTCAAATAATGGATGACTACAGGCCATGTTTTCCTCTTCAGGAGAGCACCTAGCAGCCTAATTGTGGAGTTGAAGTTTCTCCCATCTGCTTTTTATTTTGATGTGGATCTGTTCACAATGGTAATGATGAATTCACTCCATTCCATCATTGTCTAAATGGACAGAAAGCATGAGGAAAATAAGGCTGCTTCAAGCAGCCAGGAAATATCTGCTGGAAACACATGTAGAAGAAGACCATCCTTCTTGCTCCCATCCCTGGAATATGGTTGGGCTTTACGCTCGTGGGTCTGCTGCAAAAGGAGAATCCTAATGTAGTCCTGGCTTCTTGGCTGCTTGTTGAACTAGATTAGGTGACTAATCTCAGTGTCACAGGGAGCAAAACCAGCAGTCAAAATGTACTATTATTTGGCATGGAACAGCCTCAACTTGATGAAGTTCAATTTCTTGTGTTACGTGTGGCTGGACTTTAGCCTCCCTTTTCTGCAGAGAACCTTACTTTGCTTGACTAGTAGGGAGCCAGCACTGGAATTGACCATTGGCAGGTATTGTGTGCTTTTTCTTTTTTGGAATTGTTATTTATTGACTGGCCATTCCCAAAGATTTTAAACAGAAAAACTTTAAAAAAGCCTTTTAGAGAGCTAAATGGCAATGTGAGTGTAATATGTGTGTGGGAAATAGGGAAAGATGACAGCACTGAAAACCAAGCAGAGGAGTTATGTGGTTCTGTGAAGTAAAGTAGTAGATTTCATCATTCTTTCTGCTTTCCCTAGAGTTTCCTTTTTTCTCTTGTCTGTTACTGTGCTCATATCTAACTTGCCTTTCCTCAGCTGCCTCCAAAGGTTATGACAAGTTACGATGTTTGATTTCTATTGCAAGAAATGAAAGGTTTGCCTGAGAGTGACTACTGAGGCACTTTTGTTTGGTTTTTTTGGTTGTGGTTTATTTGTTTGTTTGTTTTCTGTTTTGTTGGTTTTTTTTAAGAAGGAAGGGGTCTTTAGACCGCCCCTCTCTGGCTGTGGGCTGAGCTGCTACGGTTTGACACTGTGAAGTCTCCTGGAAGATGTCAGGGTGTGTGTGTGTGGCACAGCCTGATGGCCAAAGCTTGTGAAGTTACCAAGCAGCCCAGTCTCCTGGAAGATGTCAGGGTGTGTGTGTGTGGCACAGCCTGATGGCCAAAGCTTGTGAAGTTACCAAGCAGCACAGCACTTCCCCAGGGTCACACCTAGAGTGGAGTTGTCTTGCTGCACACACCACTTCTGCTGAGCTATTTGTTTTGCTCAGAGGAGGCACTTCAGGGTAGCGTGGAGCTGTTGCAAGGTGTTGGCTTCCCTCAGGACTGCAGCTCCGGAGCGCTGTGCTCTGGGAATCCGGGGAGTTGGCCTGTGGCCTTGCTTGTCCTGATGTGTGTTCTGGCATGCCCCTTCTTGAGCAGAGCCCTGAGCCGTGGGTAGTGGCAGGGCTGGGTTTGTGAGTGATTGTCTTTTCCATTGGCAGCAATGGGCTGAAAGCAGGGAAAATGTCCTGTGGGATTCGGGGGCTCGGTGCTGAGGCGATTCTGCCGGCAGGGCCAGTTTGTGCTGCCGGCAGGGTCTGGACAGGCTTGCAGTCCTTTTACCCCTGGGAGCTGAGCTCTGCTCCCAAGCAAACCAGTAAAACCATAAAAGTTGGGATGGTTTGAACCAGAATTTAGACAGGCAGAAACCATACATTGTGGAAGCTCTGTTTCTCAGTATGGACGGATGGAGACGAGAGATCTCTTGATTCAGGTGTTAGAACAGGAGGTTTGTTGTGAAGGACTTGGGTATAGAGGGCGTGCGAGGGGCTGCAGAAGCAGCATGAGGCAGGCCAGAAAAATAGGGGAGAGAGAGAGAGAGGCAGGTGGGCGATGATCCAAAAAGAGAGCGAGCTCTTCTTTACAGTGTCATAAAAACTCTTCTCTGCTGAATATTCTAATTTTCACTAACCAATCTAATACAAGATACAAATCCTATAGCATTTACATTCAGCCTGTAAGAATCGTTGCGTTATCACACTACGTTACATTTTATGACTTCTCTTCCTCTGTCAACCAGCAGGGTTCACTATGACCCCGGAAGGTGCTGCAGGTAGAAGGTGGTGTTCTTTAGTTACTAAGGTTTGTAATCTCAAAACTTGATTTTATTTCAATCTCAGTTTCTTTTGCTAGGTAATCATACTTCTAAGGCTTTCCTGATTCATCTTCCCCAACAATACATTTTATATTCCTTGCAAGGACTGTAGTGATAAGCTGTTTGCAGTGTGTTCCTGAAAACTCCTGCAGATACCAGGCTTTGAGATGTGTAGAGCTCATTTTCTCTGTGTATATGTTTGTTCCTGTGTTTTGGGGATTTCTTTGTTGGTCGGCCACCACCTTTCCCACGCCCTTGTCCCTTCATTCTGTGAATTTATCATTTGTTCTTACCTGCTGAAACTGAGTAAGTGCTCCTACTGTATTGGTCAAGAAAGGTTTTTCTTTTTTACAGTGAGATACATCTATTTAGTTATAGCTGTAAATAGGTGAAACGCAAAGCCTGGTAGGGAATAGAGTTTGACAGCTGAGCTGCTTTAAGTGACCATGTTGATGGGAATGAGATCTTCAAATGTGTCTGCCTGTGGTTCATGTTGAGCTTAGCTGGAGTTGAAGTTTGACTGAGGCTGAATTCTTGTTCCTGAGGTGCTGGCATAGCTCCAGCCATCCAGGTAACACTGACAGCTAATACGTGTGTAACACTGCATGGGAAGTGACCTAACCTCATGTATTGATGGCTGTGAGAGTGCAGGATGAACATGACAGTGGGGGACAGCACCCTACACGATGCCTTATGATCTCTGTGTTGTTATGTGCAGAGGGGGAGTGGCATTCCTTGAGGAGCTGTGCTGTTTCCATACAGTCAGCTCCCATTGTTTTAGCCCTCTCACTCCATTTTCTGTTTGATCCACTCCTTGCTCACTTGTCAGCAGAGAAGGGATGCAAGTGTACATCTGAAAACAACCAAGTGTACGCTTATCCAACATGCACATGGTTGTCCTACAAATTATTTCTCTTTCTCTGCACATGAAAAATTAAAAAAAAAAAAAGATAGGGGAAAGAAGAAGCCACCCTCATTTCAGTCTCCGCGATAAAGACCTAGTTTACTATGTTTAGAGCATTTTACATGGATAGAGGTATGCCTAGAAGAAAGAGAGCTGATGAAGCAGGTTCCCAAAGGTACCCAGGTCAGCAAGTATAATAAAAATTCCTCTGAGGAAATACAAGCAACCAGTGAAACTTTACTGGCTGTCTTAGGTTGAGAGGGACATGGTAGAGAGATTCAGTATGTCCAGAAAAGGAGAAATACACCAGTCAGTCAAATGCCAATGTATGAAAAGATATGGAACAAGCTATTAAGTAATCCATTAGTAACTACTCAAAGGATACTAATGTAGGAAGCAAATACACAGGGGAGAGCTCAGCTGGAGTGTTCTTTCTATTTTGCATCTTCTTTATGGAAAGAGGTGATTAGAAATTCTAGCAAGAAATTAACCAGGACAAAAGTCTTTGAAAGCGTTTGTTTTAATCTCACTTAGAAAACAGAGAGCACAAAGAAGAATATTGTCAAAAACCACTGCAAAGCAGACTGAGCACCTTCATTTTCTGAGGAAATGGCATGGAGAAATACATTTTTGCAACAAATAAGTGAGGTGAGGTGTTTGTGCATTTTAGCTAAGAAGATACTAAAGCAGTAGAACATGTTACTTGGAAAAATAATAACAAAAAGTTAAATTATTTCTTTTTTAAATATATAATTATGTTTGTGAAGTGCTGAAGGCTAGAGAGTTGCAAGAGCAGTAGCAAATCCAATTTCCTAATTATTTTCTTTCAAAAGCAGAACCTGGAATGATCCATGCTTTACTAAAAGTCATGAGATCCTAATTCATTAGCTATTTAAGTTGGTTGTAATCTTCTTGTAGAAGTTTGTTTGCCAGATATGTCCTGAAAACTGCAAGTTGAAAATTGCTTAGATTACAAAGCACAAAATCCGTAACAGCAACTTAAAAGGATGTGGTTCACCTTCGTTTTGTTGTATAATCTTTTATTAATAAGCAGTTAACTGTTTTAAGTGTAAGGTTTTATATTTATCTCAATAAAATGAAGATACCACCTAGGACAAGAGGAAGAGCTTTTATGTCTGTTGGGTATCAGTTAACTGAATTATAAATCACAATTACAAATGATATCTTGGGTGTTCTTAATAGAGGAGTTATTTAACTTAATTGTTTGCCTTTGCAATTCTAATCAGAAATAATAATAAAAACTCTGTGGAAGCACAATCAGGGTCTTCCATAAAATGTAACTGGTGTTTGAGAATGGGGAATGGTGTTAGTCTGTGTATCTTCTCATAACAAGTGCCTGCATCTCAGAAAAGGGAGGGGAGGAAAAGTGAAGGGCTGTGTAATTGTAGCACTGAGAATATTGCTGTGATTTAAATGGGGAACTGATGTTTAGTCATGAACAAGTGTAATTATGGTGTCCTGTTTTTCTAAATAGGCAATTACATCAGAGCCTGTTCCTATTTCCTGCTGGTATACAAATTTTAAAATTGCAATAGAAGTTAATGACAACAGCATCATAAAAAGTTGCCTTTCCAATTACTCATTAATATCTTTTCCAGTTATTAGGCCTTTTGAATTGCGTAGAAACACTCAGGAATTATTATATGGTAGAGTAGAAAAATTTTCTTGGTTGCCCTGTATTCCACCATAATTCATTTCTTTACTGCCTAGCCTTCACATTCGAGTAGATTTCTTTTCCACAATAAAATCCTATGGGTTTCTTTTGTGTGTGTGCATGTATGAGGGTGTTTTATCTTCCTCCCATTTTATTGGTCGCTTCTTTTGCGTTCATTTTTTGCTACTTTTTGTGGTACAACAAGCCAGTTTACTTATCTGTACAAATTATTTGCCTGAAACTTCCTGTTCTCATTTATGAAATCTGTTTCTTTTGAAATCCTAATAAAAAGGAGAAAGACACTAAAGGTTTGAATTTTTCAGCGTTTTTATTCCTTGTTCCCAGGAAGACCACCTCAGGCTGTGTAGATTCTTTCATTTTTCTGAAGAGGAGAACTGACATTTGGACCAGAAAAACTCCCTCTAAACGACCCCAATGAAATAAATCAAGTCCATATTCTTGTCAGCAAGAGCAATTGGGTAATCCAAAGATAGATGTATTAAAAAAGGTCTTTTATGTGTATACATGTACACAGAAAGGTCTTTGAATGTCTATTTGAGAAGGTCAGGTGGCCTTTCTGAACTCACACGGTTGCAGACACTCGGATGATGCTGTCAGCAATTAAAAAGGTAGCCAGGGGAAAAGATAGGGTGGTAGGTACAGGCTGGCTCTCATCTTTTGGAGCATGGGGAACAGCTCTTGTTTCTCTGTGTAAGCCAATAGTCCCTCTGAGAGGGTTGGGAGGATCTCTTAAAATGATGTTTGCAGGCTGATTCTTGCATTGCACAGAGCTTCATACAAGCAGCATTGCTGCACATGTGGGCATCCAGCTGCAGGGAGGGTTGGAGTACACTTACCTGTGTACAACAGTTGGCAGAACAGCCTGCGTGCAAGCAGAGGACAATACCTCCTGATAGGTAATAGCAGACTCCTTGAACCATAAACTCCAGTGCAACTTTCCCAAGTGGATTGTAGTTCTAATTATCAGGATTTTGTAAAGTGTTGAGGAAAATTGACAGTATGAGTTCATCTTGGTATCCTCTGCCCTATTGTCTGATAGAATAGTAATGTTCTTGCCAGCTTTAGCGCTTGGGATGCTTTTGACAAAGTAATTTCTGGATTAGGAAGACAAAAACCAGGTAATTTATGGTGTACTTTCCCCATCCCCCTCTTCCCCCCTTTCTTTGACAGAGGTGGGTTCACTAGCTTACAGTGGAATTGCAGGTTTACATCAATCTTTTAAGAACAAATTTCTCCTACAAAAATCGGTGCCTTTGTCAGGAAGCAGCGAGAGCAGGGCAGCCTTCCAGGCAGCTGACAAGATGGGAAGGACACAATCCTTGTTGGCACAGCCCGGTGCCTTTGTTCCCAAGCAGAGCAAAGGTGCTGGCAGCAAGGGTTCAAACTGAGTCTCCAGGGGTTGGTCATCAGAGGAATGCCAGCACTCCAGGAAGGCTGGACAATGAGTCAGGGTCAGCAGGGAGCAGAGGTGGGCACAGGCTCCCTACAGCGCTGCACAGGGCAGGGCCAGGGGCTTGGCTGTAAATGGGGCTGCTGGCAGAGGGTGCTGCCTGAGGACCCTGCTGAGCCTGGTCGTGGCAGTAGAGGCCCATGGGAGCGCTCGGGGCCTTCACAGTCTTTGCTATTTTTTCTGGAGTGAGTCTTAGCAAGAGTTGCAAGAGCTATGACACTGGTTAAAGATGAAGCTCTGGTGCATTGCTCTTCCAAAACAGGCTTGGATAGCTCTTCCTTACTTTGTGTGTGGGGTAAGGGTTGTGGTGGACAGGGCTGTTTTGTTTGTACTGGCATGGAAATGGAAAATGGGCAGATTGATGCACTAAGTATTTACTGAAAATGTACCGTGGGTTGCTCTGTTTCTTAATAAATATGTAGCAATGCATTGTATTTAATTGTATATGATAATTACAATTATATATTTAGAACTGTCGTGATTGTTTTGGGTATTGACACACTCACAAAATTCTTTATTGTAATATGATGTAGGTTGGAAGGTACCTCTGGAGGTAATATGTTCTGACTTCTGCTAAAAACAGGTCTTTTAGTGTGGGTGCTCATGGTCTTGTTTACTTGACTTTGTAGCTTCTCTGTGCCCCTGTTTACCATCCTTACGGTAAAAAAGTTTCTATCTTGAATTGGAGATTTTCTGTGTTAAAGTGTCTCAGCTACGTCTTGCCCTAAATGTAAAGCTCCACTTTTAATTGTAACATTTTTGCAGTTGTTGGCTGTCAGTATGCGTTTTTAGAACTGTGTGCAAACTTGGTATATTTGTGAACATGAGGGGCTGCAGCACAGAATGCAGGTCAAGATAGTGTCGAAAAGTGGCCTAGAAGTTCCTTTAATCACCTTTACCAGTGTGTCTTAGGTGTGAACTGTTACTCTGTTTGCTATTGTAGTCCTGGATTTCTGTTCCTTGAGAAACATCTGCCAGCAACAAAGGCAAAAAGTACAGTGGTACTGAAGTGTGGTGAAAGACTGCAAGTTAAGGAGATACATAGAGCTTGCAAGCTAAAAATGATCTATGAAGCAGAACATCAAAAATGTAAATTCCTCTGTGCACTAATCCTTTCTTCATACTCAGGTTGTAACTGGCTCTCCATTCCCCACCGTAGCCCCCTTACTCTTCAGTAGATGTCACTGCTTCTAGAGGTCAAGCTTTTTGTCACTAAGAGCATGCCCTTGTATTTTCTACTAGTAAATATGCTATTTTAGGATAATTTGTGCCAGGCATATCTTCTAAACTTATTAGTATCAAGCTGTTCTTCACATGCAGCAAGATCTTGCTGATATCGAAGCAAACGGATGTCTTTGATAGCTTGTATGTATAGTACTCAAGGTAACTAACTGAGATTGTTCTCTTTCCCTTACCAGATGTGTGCAATAGTACCAATCTTCCTGAAGTTGAAATCATCAGTCTCCTGGAAGAGCAGCTGCCTCATTATAAGCTAAGAGCAGACACAATCTATGGTTATGACCACGACGACTGGCTTCACACACCTCTCATTTCCCCTGATGCCAATATTGACTTAACAACTGAGCAAATAGAAGAGACCTTGAAATACTTCCGTAAGTCAAAAATTCAGAAATGGTACTGAGAAACAAATAAAACAGTGCTATTTTTATTACCTTCTTTGAAGTACCTGTGCAATTATTTTGAAGATGTGGGAAGAAGAGAACTGTTTGTGATTTGTTGCTTTGGTCTCCAAGGTTGTGGTAGCTAGAAGACAAAGGGAACATTTAATCAAGCACAGCCACTGCATTTGTCATTCGTGCATGCACCTTTCCACATTATCATATACTGGTGAAACCGAAATACTACTTTTTGCTTGTGATCTATCTTGTGAGAGACTAAAATTTCTGTAGCTACACAACTTAGAAAGCTTAGACCCATTTCCATATCTGCTTTTTTTGAACATGTGCTCTGACACAGTGCACTGTTGTCTGGTGGCACTATGTGTCAGCATCACAGCATGAGATTAAACCATTTCTCTGCAGCTTAAGCTTCTAGAAAAGACTTGTGAAGAACCAAACTGACCATTTGTTTGAGTTGGTTTGTCCCTTCATTCTTTATTTTGTTCATGTTCATACTATCAGACAAAAAAAAATATTTGTACCTGGAGGGAACACGTGTAGAGTTGTGACCTTTGTAGTTTTTCATTCTTTTGTTTGAGCATGTAGATACTTTTATCATGGTGAATGAATTCATGTCTCTCTGGTTTCTTCCACTGTGGATACTGACTTAGGTGTGCAATTAGAGAAGACTTCTGTGATTCATCTCAATGACAACTATGCTAAAGCAATAGCAGTGGATTTACATGGATTGTAGTAGTAGGTAGATTTAGGTAGACTTACTGAGGCACTGTAGAGTTTCAGAAGGGATGAGTTACAGGCCTCAACACAAACCTGTGCAAAGATGGCTTCACTGTGTTTTGAACCACCCGAACAAGTAAGGAGCATAGCTGGTAAAGAAAAACATGAATGATATGAAGAACTGCGTTTCTGATGTTCATGCCTCAATAGATGGCATCAGGTATTTTACTAAATAACTTACACATGCTCTCTACCTACCCCTGTCACACAAAAACAGTGGGAAGGGTGGGGAGACAAACTGAGGCTGATCTATGGAATCAAGTGTACTACCCCTTGTTTGTATCTGCCCATTAGTGCTGTTATAATGATGGCAGAAGCTGGCTTAAATAAATGTTTTGAAATGTAAGGTTTCCAAAGTGTTTAGTAACCTGGTTAGTCCTGGCTCATGAGTAAAATTGTCTGTGTGGGTGGACTGTTGCAATAACCATGGGAAAGATGTTTTGCTAGTGGGGCAAGGAACTCAAAAATCCCCTTGGAACATCCTTCTTCTACCGACTGAGATGATGGTGAGGCTTGCAATGGTGGGACTGCTGGGGATGGATATCAAATACAGCCTGTGTGGAGGATGGATTTAGAGCAGCCCTGAGGAGAAGGACTTGGAGGTGTTGATTGACAGCTCAACCTAATCCAGTAATGTGCAGTTGTGGCCAAGAAAGTCATCTGTATCCTGGTCTGCACTGAAAGAAGTGTAGTCAACAGGTCAAGGGAGGTGATTCTCCCCTCCTGTACTGTCCTTGTGGGACCCCCACCCTGGCTGTGTGTCCAGCTCTGAGGCCCCCAACATAAGAAGGATGTGGACCTGTTGGAGTTAGTCCAGAGGGACACAAAGATAATTAGAGGGCTGGAGCCCCTCTGCTGTGAAGAGAGACTGAGAGAGTTGGGGTTGTTCAGCCTGGAAAAGAAAAAGCTTTGGGGAGACTTCAGAGCACCTTTCAGTACTTGATGGGGGATACAGGAAAGCCAGAGAGGGACTTTTTAGCAAGCCGTGTAGTGATAGTACAAGGGGTAATAGCTTTAAACTGAGAGAGGGTCAGTTTTTTTGTATGGAAGAAATTCTTTACTGTGAGGGTGGTGAGGCACTGGAACAGGTTGCCCAAAGAAGCTGTGGATGTCCCATCCCTAGAAGTGATTAAGGTGAGGTTGAATGAGGCTTTGAACAACCTGGTCTAGTGGAAGGTTCCCTGCCTATGGCAGGGTGGTTGGAACTAGGTGACCCTTCTATTATTCTCTGAAATTGAAGCTACGAACAAGAGAGAAATTAGATAGCAGTAGCTGCCTGAAGCTGTGAGTACTTTACAGTTTTATTCAGCTTTTAGCTTACAAGCATAATGACTGCAGCTTCACCATGTCGCTGTGGTTCTAGATTTCTTCCGGTCAGCTGGCTTGAATGAATTAAAAAATGAGTGCAATTCCTGCACAATGTATATTTTCTGCTTTTATGGGGAAATAACTACTTAAAAAAGAAGAAGCAAGCAAGGAAATCTTCAATAAAGAAAAGTTTTTTTCTTACTGCTTACAAGCAAATACTTGTGTGCAGGTAGTAGTTCAGGAAGTTTCAGCAAATTTGGGTTGAGCCTTAGACTGATACCCTGGAAACTGAGATCTCTGATTCTACCCTTGTTCATTTATTGTGAAGAAGTCACAGACTGCATCTACACATGAGAGTGCAACATGATAATGAATTGGCATGTTTCAAAATTTTTATGTTGATTGCAAACATTGGTTTATGGCAAAACTAACTGTGAAAATAAAATTACTATTTTAAGTAAGGTGGCAGAAAAGTTCTGTGAATTGTGCTACCACCACTTTGGAGAGTGTGTCCCAGGGTGTGACTGCTTACACAATGATTCATTTTCAGTGCTGCAATTAAGCCACCCTTCTTACACCTATTAAGTTTGTTTCAAAAACCTCGATGAGGGTGTGAGCAAATACTGTAACTTGTCTCTTTGACAGTTTGATTTTTGAATGACTTAACTAAAATTTTCTTGCAGTTACTTGACTGCATGTTGAGATTGATGCGGGTTTATAACCTGTTGGTGGAAATGTTGATGTGTTTCCCTCTGATCTACACAGGATAAGAGGCAGCAGTGACCCTTAGCTATACTACTGTGGCTTATTAGGTCTTGCTGCCTTCCTGTGGCTTTTTACCTTTGAGATCCTCAGTCCAACTGCCAACCACAAAGACTCGGAATAGGTCAGAATCTGCTGGGCCATGTCGTTCAAGAGGATGGACACAAGGCTACTTAGCTCTCCTTTTTAATTAATTTTTGAAGATACTGGTAGAAAGGTGAATAGTCAAATATCCAAGCATTTTAATTTGTTTACTGCTTTTTGTGGGGAGTTAAGCTGTACCCGGGATAGGTGATGTAGAGAATTAGTTCTTAAAGTTTGGTTGGCTATTGGGTAAGAAGGCAATTGAGAGGAACTGAATAGTATTAAGCCTATAGTTGTTCTTTTACATTCTGGAACTCCAAAGCACATCTTTGTTATTAATTCCTTCATATGTTTCAGATGGAAGACTGAGCCAGTTTCTACTAAATGAATAAAATAAAACTGATCTTATCCTAAAGCATAATCAAATAAATTAAATGTCATCTGACCAGTCTCATTAAGCTCTTGAGACAGAGTGTCTTTTAAGTAAGCTTAAATGAACATAGGATACAGCAGAATGACATTTCCTCTCCGTGCCCCCAGATTAGGTGCAGTCAAGCACGCTTTTGGCTGGTGGCTACTGAGAGGTTTGTGAGAGCCGCAGGAATGTGAGCCTCAGCAAGCTCTAGTGGCTTCAAGGGTGTCCTCAGCCTTCTTTGGAGCTACTGTTCATTAGGGATGCTCAAGCACCCTATTGTAGCTGGGTGCTCGGGAGAAAGTCTTCTGTAAGGGCCAGGTCTGGAGCACAGCTCCCGGGGACAGCCTACAGATGCAGTAGTTTGTGTGGAATGGTGCAAAGAAGGGATCCTCATCTGAGTTCAGAACAACCTGAACCTTCAGATGTGGTGGCAATGTGCCATAGGGTGCATTCTCCATGTTTTGGAGCACCTGTCCCTCAGGGCAGAGGCTGCAGCCCAGGTAGAGCTTCAGATGGAGAAAGCGGTCGTGCAAGTCCCAGGCTGCTGGAAGTGCCTCAAGCTGCTCCCTCTCCTGAGGCAGAGAGAGACATGGCCTTCTTATTCCAGGAAGTTTGCTATTGTTGAAGAGCTGTCACCGAGTGGAGAAGTTGAGAGGAAGTCAGCAGGCTGTGCAGCATCAGTGAGGGTGAGACAGACAGGATCTAGGAGTGGCTGAGACACCAAAGGGTTGTGCTCCCATTCAGAGGGACCTTGACAGGCTGGAGCCATGAGTCAAGGGCAGCCGTGTGCTGTTCAGCAGAGAAGTGCAAAGTCCTGCAGGTGGTGAGGAGCAACCCCTGCAGCAGTCGGTGTTGGGATCCAGCTGTAGGAATGCAGCCTTGTGGAAAAGGACCTGGGCCATCCTGGTGGACACAAAGGTGAACGTGAGCCAGCAATGTGCCCCTGCTGAATAGAAGACTAATGGTATCCTGAGCTGTATTAGGAGGACTGTTGCCAGCAGTTGGAGGGAGTTGATCCTTCCTCTGTACTCAATATTGGTGAGGCTGTGCTTGGAATGCTTGGTCCAGTTCAGGGCTCCCTTATTCTATATTCCTTCAGTGTAATACATTGCTTTCCTTGCCCAGGAAGCTGCAATCATGACTCTCAGTGGGGTTTTTTCCTACTTTGTTAGAAAAATAGGTCATAATCATGCAGCTGTAATATTTTTGTCTAGCCAATCGAGCATGGTATTAAGCTCGACTTCATTTTACAAATGTTTTTGCTGTCTCTAGGAAAAAAATATAACAAAAAAAAGGAAAATGCAGATTTCCTGGTGGTGAACAGTTTGCAAAATTTGTTTCTTTAAAGCTTTATTCTTAATTTTCTTAATTCTAGATAGGAGTGTATTCTCTTAAACGTTTGACTCTTGCTATTATGGTCTTATTTACAGTGTTCAAGTGTGCCCAGTGATACCTTAATTAAACTACACAGCTGGATTGCAGGAAGGTTTCCAAAGATGACATCAATTTTGATTTTATACAAAAATGCAAAAATAGTGCTCCCCAGTAATTATTTGGGGGAAGGGAAAAATAATCCTTTCATGTGGAAAGGACAAAAATCCTTTCATGCTTTTTGTCATTAAGTACTTTAATTTCATCCGACTGCTCTATGTCTCCTGGGAAATAATTTTTTTAAGTGGGAGAACATTTAGACCCTTTTCTGCATTAGAAATCTTTTCCTTGTCCCAGGTGAGGTCAGTGTGCCCTTAGGGAGTGCAGAAGCCACCAGCTGTGTCCCATCTGTAGGAAACTGTAGGTCCTCCCGGTTTGCCATTCAAGAGTCGATCAAATCTTCAAATCTGAAGCACCCATTTTTCTCAATACCAATTCTGAGAGCTACTGATAATGGTGCCTTCAGTGCTCTGAGTTCTACTTTTTCCTTAGCAAGACTTATTGCTAAGCAAAATACTACACTGTCCTAAGTTGCAGAGTCGTTTGTTCTTACTAAATATGCAGTCACAGGATGACTCCAGTGTTCTTTTAGAAGGTGAAACACCAGTAACTTTTCACTTCAGTAAATGATTCCAGTTAAGAAATAAGTGTGTCAGCCCATCCTTGAAAATCATTTGGGCTTTTCAATATGCCTTGTCAGTTTGCAGACTTTCTGTTGGGGCAATGCCTGGCTATGATCACTAGGCATTGCCTGGTGGTGGCCTGTACAGCTACTGCTGTGATAAAAAGGACTCCAGATGATGTTAATGGGATGGGCAACTTTATCCTGAGTGCTGGTGACTGTACTGGTGACT
Source organism: Climacteris rufus (assembly GCA_013398175.1). Lineage (NCBI taxonomy): Eukaryota > Metazoa > Chordata > Aves > Passeriformes > Climacteridae > Climacteris > Climacteris rufus. The sequence goes on along the minus strand of VZRZ01006751.1, from coordinate 104,517 downwards.
GCAGAAAATGATGATGCGATATGGTGTTTAATTATCTGAACATCCTGAGGCTGTAGCCAAGAGAAGAAATGTGACCCAGAGGTAATCAAATGGAAGGTAATCCATTGCAGCTGCCATGGAAATGCTCCATCCAACTCCAGTGTTCAGTTTCAAAGCATCCTCACAGAACTGTGAAAGGTTTGGAAATAAAAGCTGAGAATGGCTAAGCATGGAAACACAGGATTTATAGTGACATGCTATGTAATGACATCCTACTAAGACTGTATTTGCCAGCAGAGATGACTTGCTGCTGCTTTGCACCCTAGCAGTACAGTTCACTGCAGCCTTGAGTGTGCTGCTGTGGTCTAGATGAAAGTACCTTTGTCAAAAATTCTCTTCAAACAAAGGCAGTTTAGGAAGATCAGTTTAGAGCTGACCTACGGCATGGATTTATTTCAGCAAAAAGGAAGGAGAGGGTTTGTGAGCTTTTCAAGCCAGCTTTTCTGTTGAATGAAACCCCTTTGTAACCACAAACTTAAGGAATGCTCAGTCTAGCTGTTTGCAGTTGGCTGCTAGAATTCTTTATCAATCTGTATGTTTTGCCTTATGGCGAACAAATAAAAGGGGAGGGGTTTGTTTAGTTAGAAGTAAACATAAAAAAAATAGAACAAAATTTGGCAGCTGGAAGGAAATGCTGAATGAATGTAACTGTATTTCGCTTTGGAATAGGAAAATGCAAGTTCCTAATAGTCACAGATCTATTCCTCTAAATCTTTCTTAACCTTGTTTGACATGAACATTTAGGCAGGTAACACAATAATATCCCAGCCAAATATAGCGTTGCAATATGGAGATTTGAATACACAGAGGTTCAGTGTTTGTAGAGTCAATCCACCAGAAAAATGTAACATTCTGATAAGTTTAACTTAAGATGAATCTGATATACCACTGTAGGAAGGAAGAGTAGGACTGCAGAGGTTGAAAGTAGTTCTGGAAGTGTGCATTTGCTTTGTTGTCTTTGTTAGAAATTCCCATTCAACTTGACAACTCTTCCAGCTTTATAGAGCTACAGTTTCTCATATAATTGAAGGGATGCTTGTGAGTGGATACCTGGATATCTACTGTTCTGTCTGCCCAGAGTTTCTGTCTTCAGGCTGGGAAGATAATACACTTACTCCATATTTCCAAGTCTCTTGAGGAGTTCTAAAATCATTTGATCACACAAGTTATTTTCTCCACAGAAAAGTAATGCCTTTCTGGATTACACGGGTATGTTTCCAATCAGATCTGTTAAAAAAAAAAAATCAATAAAACAAAAAATCTCTAAACCCCTACCTTAAACTATTTTTATCCTGTCTCATTGAAAGGGAGTGTGTGTGCCTTGGGAAGGACAGTGAGAAGAAAATTCCAGCATGTTGAAGATTTCCTTTGTTTAAAATGCCAGCAAATATAAAGGAGAGTGTCCCTGCAGCAATTTAAACTGGTAGCTGGTGGTAATTCTTTCTATTTTAAATGCTTATTTAATAGTATTACCAGACTGAAATGTACCTTTTGGGCAAAAATAATACAAGTGGAACAAATAGCTTATATTTGTTATATAAAATAGCAGAGCAATTGAGTTGATGTTGCCATAGGAACTTTAATTTTTTTAACAGTGTAGCCTTAATTGTATTTAGTAGCATGTGCAGTTTTTAGCTTGTGAGTATGCATAACTGAAGCTCTGCAAGACTCAAAGCTACTGCAGTGTTAATTTCTTATACCAGTAAAACTGAAACACCAATGTGGTCAAAAAACCGATGCATTCTCCTCTGCGGAGTTGACTACTCCTTACCTATTTCTATCACAGTAAAACAAAGTGATGCCAGCCAAGGAGTAGAAAAAGTGCTAACAACCTAGAAGAGACATGAGTGAGGGTAAACTTGATAGAAATTTGCACAATCATGAGTGATTGGAAAGGGGAGACAAACTGAGCGTTCAGATGTCCAGAGCTGGAGGCTTGGGATTAAGTTAGTAAAAGTGAGTTGCAAAGCAAAAGGTGGGAGGTTTGTATACTGTGAACAGTAGATGTGTGGAACTCCTTGCAAGAGAATGCTGGAGATGCTAAAAATGGACGTGGGCTTGAGAATAGAGAGGATAAGTTGTTCAAGGATTGCTAAAAGTAACAGTAGCTGTACCTTCTCAGGCTGTCTCTGAACATGCAAAAATTGGAGGTTGGGAGGGCAGTTGAGGGAAGCATCGGATAGCTCTGTGTGACCTGCTCATGGCTGTTCTTGTGGATGGAGTCTTCAGCTAGACAGGTGCTGAAGGCTTCCTTGGTCAAACCCACTATGGCCTCCTACCTTGTGTTATTAACATAGGTTACAACTTAGTCTCTCCCTAGGCTTCTACTGGTGTTTGCAAAGAAACAGCATTTCCTAGAAAAGGGGGAGAAATGGGTGAAGAATAGGTGCTGGTTATGAACAAAATGGATGTCAATCCCCCTGGTAGCTGTACCTGCACATATTCAGACATGGCTTTTGAATTGCTGTTTCATGATTTAATGCCGTCTGTTCCTCAGACAGGTTCTCTTCTAATAGCTTAAACACAATTTTGTTTGCGGCTGCAAAAGTGTTTTCTTTCATTTGCAAAACGTTAAACACAAACATAAAGCTCTTCTGGGTGATGACCTTCAGCATTTTTAGGAATAGAGTAGTGAACATTTGGCCTAACCTCTTGTTTTCAGCTATGAAACTTAGATGCTTGGGTGGGGAAAAAAGGTTCAGTGGTTCATGGAGAGGGCACAAAGTAGAAACAGATTAGGGGTTTTTTTTTGTAAGAAGAAATGTGTTGCTGTCCTGATTTTGCTGATTCTGTCCTTTTTTTTTGTTTGGCATTTCTCAATTAGCAGGATGCAGAAAGGATTCTATTATATCAGACCAGAATAATGTAACAAAGCAGTAACATACTTTAATTTTCCATGAGGATGGCAGGCTTTTATCAGACTGTGTGGAGGAGAGTAGTAATGGACTAGATTTTCATTATTAATGTACTGCATGTCCCCAGTGAATTGCAACAGTGTGATGCTGTTGTTCTGTGAGCAGTAGCAATGGGTTGTATCATCTTTCTGAGCAAGGATTTTTGTTTCCAGCATGGAGGGCTCCTTCTAGTCTGTAAAGCCAGAAACAGCAAACTGCATTTTCTTCATCTCTGCATCACTTTTGGAGCCAGCTCGTCTCCATGGCAACACATTAGCCTGAAAGAGATGTGGAGACTGGGGAGGAAAGGAATGAGTTAGGAGCAGCCAGGCGGTGGTGTGTGTCCCCAACGTCAGCGCATCAGCCTTTGGATAGGAGGATTTCGTTAACACCCATCCAAGGCTCCTGTGCAGAGCTGCTTTATCACAGGAGCCACCAGGGCATCTGCTTCCTTTCTGCATCCTTTTTCTATTTTCTATTTTTTCTTTTATTTTCATTTGTTTTTTCCCCAAATACACCCTCCACTCCCCCCATTTTATTTTAGTTGCAGCTCAGCGAAGATGTGCAGCTCATTTTCAGCTTCCCGTGAGCTGCCCTGCGCTCTGGCATTTTGCAAAGGCAGGAAGGCATGGCTGCATTTCACTTGACCTTAGCAGCGAAGTGAAATCTCCTGTATGTCACTGAAGGATACTGACTATGCAGAAATTTATTGAAGCAGACTATTACGAACTGGACTGGTATTATGAAGAATGCACGGATGGTAAATATTTCTTTCTCGTCTCTTGTTGTAGAATTTGGGGCTTGTAAGACCGGAGCATCGTTATTCAATGGTTTTAAAAAAGGAAACACCCAGAAAAAGGCAGCACCCTGGTGTAGCAGAGATGCCTGCACCTCTGTTGCACCTCAGCACCTCTTGTGAGTGTGCTGCAAGACACTCTGCTGTATAGCTTTCTCCTCTCCGAAGGGAGTGGCAGGGCAGCATATGCACTGTATGAGCAGTCTCTGGCAGGGGAAGGAATATTTGGAAAGCTAACTGTATCTAGAATTATTGAGCTGAATTTAAACACACTGACGGTAAGATTGACTTTTGGTTTGAGTTCTAAGTCTGTGTTTTTTCTGCATTACCAATCTCCTGTAATATGGATGTATTTAATGTGGTAATAGGCAGTACATGTTTTCTGTCTGGTTGTTTATCTGTGAAACACATTTAAAAACCACAGATTCTTAAAAGTGAGCAGGTTAACTTTTTGAATTGGAAGAATTACGAACTCTGGCAAGCATTATCTTTTGTGCCTCTTGCAGTTTTTATGTAATGTTTGCTAGGGTGATTATTTCTTTATCAGGACACTGAATGTTTTCATCAGGCTTCTGATAGAAGGCACACAAGAAAGGGTAAGGAATTGCAAAAACTCTATTCTCTGCAGCATGGAAAAATCAAGATCCCTTATTGATGGCACTCTGAAACAAAAAGCAGCCTTTGGGAATGCAGTAGTTGTTTGTGGATTTTATTCTGGTTGGAGAGGTTAGCTTAAACAAGGCAAGTCCGAGATGGCAGTGAAGCAAAGCACAGAAAGGAGTGAGGAGTGTGGGCCCAGGGAATGATGTACATATGTAATACATAAAGATACTTCTGTGCTAGTGCTTTGATAACAATGTCAGAGGGGACATTAACTGTAAAGATAAGGGTGACAAAATTTGAATGGTTTTTTGTGGTCTTTGGAGTGGCATGTGCCTCCATTTCTTTCTCAGTACTAGATTTTGGAACTGAAAGCAATTTCAGAAGCTTGTTAAACTCGAACTTCTGTTATGTTTAATTGATTCTACCTGTCCAGGTGTTCAAAGAGAAAGGTGCATATTTATTTTAGAGGTCTGACCACTTTAAGTTGCATTGAATCCATTACGTAACCTTTATCCTCTAGGTTTAACCCTAGTAAATACTGTAGCATCTGATTAATCTGCATGATGTAACAGGCTGGGTTGGCCTGGTTTTAGAAGCTTAAGAAACAGACTAAGTTATACTGTCAATAGAAGCTGCAGCTGATTTTTTCCCCAGGTTAAGGCTCCCACAGGTAGCTGGTTTTTTTTAATTGTTCTTTTTAATGATCCTTTGTCTGTCTGGTCAAAGTGTAATTATGTGGAAGTGTGATATGCCTGAATATCTGAGCTAAGAGCTGATCTGCTCATCCATTTTGTCTTAAGGTGTGTGCAGCACTGGAGAAAACTGTGGGAGTTCCAAGGTAATGGAATAAGCAACAGGTGTTGGGCAAGCATTTAAATACCTTGTGGGATGAGGTCCTCAGGTGCCCTGTAGTGGTTGGTCTGATTCTGGGCTTGCAGGTTTTCCTGTGAGTGCTGAGCCCCTGCCCAGCATACTTCCTCCATGAGCTGAGATCTGCAGCCAGTCAGCTGGAACATGTCCTGGCTGGCTGCTTGGAGGATTTGGGAAGTTCTCTCCTAAGAGAAAGAAGGGTTTCATGTCTGAGAGGGAAATAGCTCTCCAGCAGGTAAGGCAAAAATGCTTTTTTACTTTTTTTTTAAATATTAAAATACTAGTTTTTACATGATGAAGGCTAGTGCTGTCAGTCCTGTCTCAGCCTCTCAGGTGAATGGTACTCTCATAGGGTTCATAGAATTTGATGGGGTTTAGCTTTCTTTTGCTTCTCCAAGTTGAGGTGTGTGAGAGAGAGGAGGATTTGAGCGATGCAGTGGAAGACATAGGCTTTGGCCTTGCATACTGGCTTATTCATGCGGGTTTAAAATAGTGCTGGCATTTACTGTTGATGGCAAAAGGTATTCTAATTGTGGTAGGAGACAAAAGGCATCGCTGTAGTAGAAAATAGAGCTTTTCAAAAAACCAGGAGCAGATGGCATATTAAGAGATGCATGTCTCTTGATTTCTTTTTATTTTTCTGCCACGTATTTGTTGATACCGGAGTCATTTTCCTGAGATTCTTTTTACATTCAGTAGAATGAGATATGCAATTGCAGCTCAGCTGACCTGTTTTGAATATCTATTTTAAGACAAATTGAAGCACAGCTAGAGAGCCAATTTCTCTGCCATACATGGACGCTTCAGAGCTCAGATCTATGTGTACATTCAGTTATGAATCCCACCCAGTTCACTCTTCTTGATACATATAACACCAGAAAACAGTGGGTGGTACATTAAAACTAATAGGAATCATCACAAGATATTATCCTACAGAATTATTTTCTGATGAAATTGTTCATACATTCTTTGTGAGAGCCTCTGTGACTCAGATTTCCATTTAAAAGACATGACTTCATTTGTTTTCCTTATTTAATAATTATTTCAACAGCATATGGTTTCTTGTTCTTCAAAGAAAAAAAAAGTCAAAAATTACATCAGGATATAAGGTTTTAATGCTATTATTTAACTTAATGGGTAAAGAAGTGACTCACTGTTACCTCAGATGTAATGAATTTCTGTAATGACTGACAATAATGCTGTCTTCAACTTGCTTTTGGTGGTGGTATTTCTTTTAATATCTTGCAAAAGCAAAATAAAAAAATGCTCAAAATTTACAATTTATAAATCTTGACAAAGAATTTCTAGAATTTGAATAATTAATTAATTAATTCTTTGTAAAGATACTTTACAGAGTTTATTTTTGGTAGGAGTAGATGGAAATAGACAATTAAATGTCACACTATTTGAATCACTGTGTTAACTAACAGGACAATAAATTGAAACTTCTATAAATAACTATTACACTGTGCTTTTTAGATACATTTTCAAGTATAATATTTTATGAGTGACAGTTGTCACCTTACTTGGCATTAACAAAGTATATTGTGTAGGTGGAATGAGGAGAGGAAAAGAGCTGGGTGTGTACTTGAGTAGGAAAGTAGCTATTTTCATAGCAGACTTTGACAGAACCAGTGATAAAGAGGAAAAGGTGAAACTTTTGTACACTCTTATCATGAATGATAACAGTATAAAAATTTAGGTTAATCTAGGTGTTTTTTAATAGAAAAAAAAATCCCGCACCCAACACAACTTGGGTGAAAAAAAATAGTAAGAAACCTCCACAAACTACCAAACAACTAAACAAACAGAGAAGTATATACCCATAGAATTTTTATGAATACACTTGTTCCCCTGCCTCTCTGGTAGTGCAATATTTTTCTAATGAACAGTGCTTTCTAGAGAAATCCGGGTTGACGTTAGGTCAAATTACTTTTCTTGTGGTTTCTTCCATTACTTGTTTATTTCTACCTAAACAATTTGTAACAATGCATGAGTTCAATTGTCTACAATTCCAGATGACTTTGTGAATGTGCAGTTGGCTCTTTCCCCCTTCTTTTGTTGGCCATGAGTTTTTGCAATTTCTCATGGAGGAAATGGTGTCTTTTCCTTTTTTCCCTGCCAGACCCACTGTGTGCCCTGTTTGTCACAAATACTGAACATTCTAACCCCCATTATGTTTGCCTGAGCCACTCCATTTTACTTGTTCCAGCACCCCTTATCCTGCTTTTGCTCTTCCCTCTAACTTTCAGCCCCTACCTGTATTTTCTCCCCACTCAGGCTGAAATGTTTTTACCACCTGTTCTGTCTGCAGTTACTGTTTAGAGCTTCTCTCTGTTCTATTTTCCACTCCACTGATAGAATTATCAGCAAGATCACCAACTTTCTTTTTAACAATAGTGAACAATGTTATTGCTTGTTCTGCTTGATCTCTCATGAGTGATTACTTATTGTTGCCTTGCTTATATTAGTGTGGTGACCCATCAGCTCCCTCATACATTGACCATCCCTGTGGACAGAGTAACCCTGGTGTTACTCTGAATCTTAGTGGATGCTGGCACTGAGTATGCCATTGAAATCTGTGAGAATCTTTTGAGTGCCTTTAGCATGCAATCTCTGAAACGGCCCTTGTTCCATAGGGGTGCAGCTAAAATTCTGATTCAGGTTGATCTTGTTTTGCTCCCATGTCTTTTGTCTGTACCTGATAAATAGAGTTGAACCTTGCTTATGTTCACATTGATATAATTTTCCTGGTTTTCTGCTTTTTGCCATGCCACTTCTTTCTCTTTACTCCTTCATTGACTCTCTTTTCCTTGTCAAAATAAACCTAAACTATTTCTACTTAAAAGCCACATAAGGCAAAATACATTTCAGCATAGAGGTATTTTTCATCTCATGCTCAACTGCTAAATATCCAGATAGGTGTTTTCCCACTTCATCCCATTTCTTTCCCTTTCTGCAGAAGTAACATGCTGTCCCTCTGTTTGAGAGACAGAAGATAATTTGTGTGGGATTTTGGAAGTGTGGGAAACATGTGGAACCTATAAAAATGTGAATAAATTAACCTTGCTTGACTGTACGTATTAATAGAAAGCACACATTCAGTAACCAATGTATCCCCCTTCCTGAAGAGCCCATCCCAAAATACCCACATTTCTTCATCAACATGTTTTAAATCTGAGTGCTGCCATTTCATCTGCTGTTCTTAGACTTGCTTGCTTATAGAGAATCTCTTTGTTCTAAATGTAGCATTGTTAGTAACAGTTAATTGTGCAGAAGTAAGATATTTTTATTGATAAGGGAAAGTTAAAATGATTTGAATGCATTGGATTTCCTTGGAAATAATGAGTCAGGATATGAGGGTTTGTTTGTATTGTGTCCAGCCTCACCCTTCTCCAAAGCAGCTCTGGTTTGTGCATTTCCTGTTTCATGGCAGAGTTGCTGAATACACTCTGTACTAGGAGTGTGCATCTGTGTGCTCTGGGCACTGCAATCCCCTTAACAAGCTTCCTGACAGGAGGTTAAGGTCTTCAGCCACTCATTCAGAGTGGGGATTGCAGCAAATATGCCAAATTTACTTGGCAGTGGCAAGCCATAAAAATGAATGTTCATTCTAGTATATTCTTAAAGTTCCAGAGTATGTGTTTACAGGAAATATTAAAATCTCTTTTGCATCTTTCTAGATTAGATTGTATTTTCAGAACAGTATACAATGAAGCTTTTTAAAAAAAAAATTATTCATAGCTGCTTTTTGTTTGATATTTGTTAGAAACCTGGCTTGTAATCTTCAGGAAGTATATAGTCCTGCACTACAAAGGTGGTATAATGGAGAACACACTGAAACTGAGTTGATAGTGTGAGGGTGGGGCACACATTCCTTCTCCACCCATTATAAATTTGCATCAGCATTTATCATATGCTGATATCAAAATAGGCATTGCAACACTTTCTCTCAGCTTTTAAATGTCAGAGTCCTCCTGGGTGGCATTAGTTGACATGAGTCACAGTTCAGAAGCCAATTTGTGGGAATGTTCACTTAGTCTCCTTACATTGTCATGTACTTTGGGCAACAACATGCCTGCTTTCAGGCATGATTATTAATTAGCTGGTTAGCTGTAGCTGGACACTTGTTAGGATTATTAAAACCACAGCATGTTTAGCAGGAGTGGACTTTCCTGTCCCTAGGCTTTAAAAGGTGCCTTTTGAATTCTTTTAATATGACTTATTGTTTTGGTTAGTCTTTGAATTTTCCATTTTCTAGCTATTACTGAAATGCAGTAAGTTGATGCTGAATGGCAAGTATGTACTTAAGACCCTTACTGTCTGATTATAATTACTTCTTAAAGAGTTGATTCACTGTTACAGGGAAGAACTAAAGAGAGAAAAGCTTTGAGGTATGAGAAACTAGAAGTAATGCTCATTTTTACGAAAATTACATCTTTTAATGTAACTATGTGGGAGCAAAGGACAATCCTGTTTTTTCCCCTGAGTTCTCGAGGCTATGGCTGCTGCTGAATATTGCAGTAAATTTTTGGCAGTCAAAGGTCAAGTTGTTTTGTATAAATCTATTATTTATATAAACATTGTTGCATTGTTTGTGTATAAATATTAAGTTTAGAACTTAAAACAGAATCATTCATCATTATTGTATAAAAGTACCTTCCCATCTCTAGTTCTTCCTCACCACCAGAGAAATGGTCATAGAGAAATTGTTCCTACGTGACCCAAACTGTTACATTCTGCTGGCTTGTGGTGTGATGTTTGTCTGTCTGTCTCCCCAGCAGTTATGTCCCCCCAGAGAACGATGGGGGGCCTTTGCCTTTGCCTTGCAGTGCCCCCACTTTGCCTGCAAGTGCTTTGCCCCGTGATGCAGACAGGAATGCTTGCTGCAAGCAGCAAAGGGCGCCTGTTTGCCGCTGCTAGTAAGGGAGGCAATTTGGCAAACATTAAATATCTATAGCTACAAAAAGTTAAATAACAAAGTTAGCCTGCCCTTTGTGTGCAGTCAAGACTGGCAAACACAACCTGCTGGAAACCAAGAGGTATGAGCAGGGGAGATTTGCTTCTTGTTGAACAAAAAAGATGTGCATGCACCCGTGAAAATTCACTGGAGTGCCGTATGTGGAGTTGTGAGGTATTTCTTTTCCCACAGCAGACTGAAGAGAAAAGATGACTGTGCAAAACGTGGCTAACGTGAAATGTCATTTAATACTTTGTACAGGTGTAATCTTCATTTTTTTTGTAAAAGCAGTTAAAAATCCCTCCTTTTCCCAGCCTAACTCTTCACAGGGTGGTTTCAGCGTGCAGCGGGTGCTGCAGTCAGCCCCCAGTGCACAGCAGCCCTGGGTATCAGGATCTCTCTCCTGGGTGGCATTGGCCGTGTGTGTGCGCAGGCTTGGCTGCTCCCTGCTGCGTTGGGCGACTGGAGAGGTGATGTGTGGCTCAGTGGCAGTGCACGCCCTTCCCCAGGTGTGACAGCCAGACTTCCGTGTTGGGACACTTGTGGGCAGCTACCACTTCACTCGAGAGAGCAGGGGCAGAAGGGAGAGAACCCTGTTGATGTCAGGAGTGTCAGGGAGGGGGCTTTCAGCCTGTTTTCTCTGAAATATGTTACTGGAGCTTTTGAGTGAAAACTGGCTGCCATCAGAGCTGGTATGAGGAGCAACGTAAACCTTCTAGCAATTATTAGACAGATGGTCTCTTCCCTCCTCCACCCCGTCTGTACAACACAAAGCTGTTGCGCTGAGGACAAAACTCAGTTGCTCCGGAGCTCCCTGGCTGAGCATGTGAGTGAGGAAAGATGGTATCCTGCTTTGTGGAGACCTTGCTTTGCTCTCCCCAAAGATACGGCCTCCGAGGGAATGACTTCCCATCTCCTGTGAGACTAAGGCATCCTACCGTGTCTATCTGGGATAACTTCAGCAATGTCAGGAAACGAAGAGGAAAGCTTTGAATATGACTATGAAAAGGAAAAGGAGAGGGAACGCACTTCCAACAGGCAGAGCCTTGATATCTTGGAAGAAGGTACTTCTCATCTTCTGTTTTTAAATTTTCATGGTAGTAGCACGTTGCAACATAATAAGTGATTTGAGTGATGTTTGTGGATTAAATACACAAAATTTTTCTTTTTTAAATGTGTAGCTGGTACAATTGGATGAAATATTAATCTGATATTATCTAAAGATAAATCTAAATTTATGTACACCTCTTTAAAGAGAAAATATGTTATGAACAAAGGTAGACTGTGCAATAGCAATTCTATAATGAAACAGTAGTTGGGAAATAATCTTCCTCTGGAATTGTAGTGCATTTTCTTATATGTATACTGTGTATGTCTTACGAAATTGTGTATTTTAGGTTGTCATTCCCAGCAGGTGCTTCTAGAACAGAGCAGCAATTTTGTGCTTATCCATGAATTTGAAAGCACATGGAAAGAATCCAACTGTGGGGTCTTACGACTTAAATTTTCAATAAAACAAACAACCGAAAAATGTTTTCATGCTTTCTGGAGATAATCGGCATCTGCTGTATTGCAGGCAACTGGCCTGTTCAGATGGAGGTGGGTTTGGAATGTCCATGCATTGAAAATCCACCTGTAAACCTGCTGTATAGAGGGGTACCTATTCTAGGGCTGCTTCCATCCCATTTGGTACCTTTTTCAGGTATCAGAAGCTGAATGCACCATTTCTGTTATTTCACATGCTGTAAAGTTTGCTCTGAAACAACAGTTTTATGGTAGAGAATTGTTACTTCCAAATACACTATTGTAAGGCTGATGTAAGGATGCTTTGAAGGATTGCTAGGACAGAGAATGTGACCTACTGTGAATTGATACCCTTATTCACCTAATGGGAAACAGTTCTTCTGTCCAGAGTCTTGGTGAATGAATCTCGAATCCTGTTGCATAGGAATTTTCCTGTAAAAACTCCCTCACAGTCAAATATTCCACCTGGTTTTCAGACCTACTCAGTCAGTAAATCTTCCATCTTTTCTGTTGTTGGTCTCTGAAGGAGGCTGAGATAACTTGTGCATCTGTGCAAAAAAAGGAAGGTGAGAATATTGGAGAGAATACTGGTAAAAAGAAAATTTGAAACTGAGGATTGGGATGGAGAGGAAGCTTGTCAAGACAGGCTAACTGACATTTTTTTAATGTCTTATTCCTATTTTTTTAGCAATTAAATGGTTGCTGAAGCATACACCATGCTGTTCTTACTCTTTCTGCTGACTTTACCTTTCATCCAGATCTAACAATCCGAAGCTGCTTGTGTTGAGTTTGAGAGGGAGGAAAAAAAAATTGAGTTCTATCTGGGATAAATTTAGCCTTTTCTTTTTACAGTGCCTTCCTCTCAAAAGCTCAGTTTGAAATGTCTTTTAAAGATGCCTGCTCTTCTCCACCTATGCATTCATGTCACCTACACACTCAGTGTAGCAGAGATACAGATACATAGAAATACCATATATTGGGTTTGTGTATCTTTGCAAGCTTGCAAAGGGTAGTATTTCTCTAGGAGAAAGGATGAGTCAATCCATTCTGTGAGTAAAGCAGCTGGAAACACCAGCATGTAGCCTCTTCATGCTGAACAAAATAAACATTTTTGCTATATCTGGCTGTAAATCTGGTATCATAAATGGAAAATCTGAGGATATGCTTTGCTTGAACCATTTATGGTCATTGAAAAGAAGAGGACGAAAATGGTGTGATTAAGACTCCTTAAATGTTTGGCCTATTTCATGTGCAGAATATGTACTCACTTGACTGTTACTTCCATGATCATTTTGATGTTGTAAGATTTCTCTCTGTCCTGATATTTAGATGCTGTAACTTTCTCAGTCATGTTTGTAGAGGCAGAAGCAGAATTAGCATTAGCCCTGACAGCATTACAGTCGTCTCTCTTGATGAGAATGGGAGGCACCTTCATAAAGGTCTGGGCAGAGCAGTCCTAGAGTCAGTGTGTTGCTTTGGAATTGTGAAGTTGCCTGACAGCAATATGTTTACTTTTCATTTGATAAGCTGGCCTCAGGGCTGGCTGCAGTGAAACTTTGCTCAGGGATATCTGTTGATAGCGTCTGCTCAGTTTTTCTTCACAAAGGAACCTAAGCTGTGGAAGGACAACCTGTCATCTTTCTTTGATTAGTGATTTGTTGGGTCAGCTGTTTCTGAAAGGCAGCTATGTTTTGATTCTTGCTTTTGCAGCTGGGACAGGAAAAGAATGTTACCTACTTAGGACCCATGATGGCAGCCAGTCATTACTATTTCTATTTACCAATGTAATAGTTTAAAAGTCCTCTTTATCTAAAGTACTTAGTAAATGCAGGCAAAGAATCTATCTCAAGGTGAATGAAAAAGTGAAAAATAACACTTGGGATCACTGTTAAAATCTTAAATCAGGCACTCCAGGGGTCTGACTTTCAGAAAATGTAAAATACATGTTTTATCTTAGGAGGACATTGTCTAGAATGGAGGCCGTGCAGAGCTTTGGCATCTGTAAATGTGAAAGCAAAAGAGATGGAGAGCTGTCATTCTTGAAAGCTTTGGCACAACCATTCCCTCCCAAAGAGTTGGAATAGAAAAAGATCACACATTTAAGAAAGGAGGCGGTTGACAATGGATGGCTTACAGGCTTTTAACTTCATTTTGTGATTTTAAAGATGAATGGTCCAGATCCTTGTTTAAATCTTTCACCCATTTATTAGTTACCTTGACTGCAATCCAGACATTTCTTGACAAAAAATGAATGGAAGAGAAGGTCAAGACAGCAACTCAATGGCTAGTAATAAAAATTCCTGCAAAAAACAAAACTTCTAACAGAAGAACTATGCTGTACTGTATCTGTAAATGGTGTATGCATTAAGGCAATGGTGAATTCTCTCCAGAGACTTTTTCTTACTTTCTTAGTTTCACTTTGTGTCTGTATTTTCCAAGTTACCACATTTGATCTGCGTTTATGCTAATAGAAGGAACAAGTGTGAGATGTTCTTTTAGGAATTTCTTCTAACTTGATTTTTCATTCATCACAAGAAATTTTGATGCAGTTCCTGTCCTACTTAGAGGAAGTACTTGGAAATTACTCCCTCCCTGAGGTTTCAGGCAGAAGCTTTAGAGAAGAAGTAACAGCAAAGTTTTTTCCCCACAAACCTGAGACTAAGTAATAAAGGCTTATATGTGAGGCTTTAATATTGGATTTCTTAAGCTATTTGAATACTGTATGAGAGAAATGGCAGTAAACCAACACCCTTTGAACCATGGCCCTAAACAACAAGATAAAATCTCTTCTAGAAGAATCAGTACCTGCTGTTTAATATTAAAAGGTTATTTTGCAAACTGTGCCGTTGAAATCACAGTAAGCCAGCCTCTGTAACATTTGAAGATGACAAAAAACCAAATCTATTGGCATTGTATGTTGATCTTGCTGACTGAGTGTGTATTGCTCACAACATGATGTTCTTCCAGGCTCCTGCACGGAGCTGGCCTGCGGTGTGAGCTGACAGCTGTGAAGCAGTTGGTGCGCTGGGACCGCGCATCGTCCCTCCCCCCGGGGTCACAGCCACCCACCGACCTCCCCGTCTGCCTTCTGCAGCGCCTGGCCTGCTCCCTGCCTGGGGACTGCTGGGGGAACTGCTGGGGTGTTGTGGTAACGTTCGGACTTACAGCAAAATGGAACTCAGAAGCATGTTTTCCAAGCTCTGGTGACAGTAGTATCTTTACATTTTTAAGCTCTTTGGATGCGTATATTCTCTTAGTGTCGCAGTAACGACACGAAGGAAGAAGGAGAGACAAGAAACACCTGTCAGGAGAGCAAGGAGCAAAGTGCCGGGCGAGACCCGCCCTGTTTATTATATATGCATTTTAGAAATCACTGTCCATTGGAGGAAAGAGCTTGTCATCCCTCAATCACAGTGGTCAAAGGAAATGTCCATCAAACTTCTGTGCCCAGGAGAAAAGAATGTAAACAATAAGATGCCGTTACAATAACATGGCTATGTTTACATAGAAGAATGTGAGAAACTAGCTACAAAAGAATGATAACATCCAGAACAGCAAAAGTCAGGGCAACACATTTTAGGTATAATTTTCCTGAGTTTATTTGAAAGGTAATGTACCTTATATGGCACAGTTTCAGAATTCCTCATGTGCTTGGCTCAAGTCAATGTAGTACTAACTGGAACCAGTGCCAGAGCATAACTATCAGTGGCTCTGGAACTGAAGCTGTAATTTTTAGCAAGTGCTTTATCTTTGGAGTGTAGAAATAGCCTTTGAGAAATTAATCCATGGAGAGCCGAGGAGTGCAGGTCTGCCAGGATCTTCGCTGACCAGGTGGCCAAGTGGCAGCAAGGAGCTGGGCTGCTCAGTCGCATTGCCACGTGTGTTCTGTGTCTCCATGCACAACGATTAGAATGTGATGCCCTTGCCTTTGTATCTCTGATGTTTGGACAGAGCTGTGAGCAGAGGGGAGTGAGACAGAAGCTGTTTGTGAGGCAGGGCATGTCCTGACTGAGCAAGGATATGGTAGGCCTTGCCATAGTTAAAGCCTTTGGGTAGGGAACTGTTATGAAAAAAGGCAGCTCTGTCCCCTCCTGCTACCTTGCCAATAAGAAGCATCAGTGTTAAAAAGGCAAGAAACCTGTGCTCCGTGAAAAATATTCCCTTCTCCTGATACAGTTTCTGAGAAAGTAATTTTTGGTAGTAGGGCAATCCTCATACACTTAAGACCTTTCCTGTTAGACTCTATAATTATATAGGACATTGTATGGTATTATCTGCCCCAAAAGTGAAACTTTACAATAACATCTTAGCACTCCCAGTAGTTAGAAATAGATGGGAAGAGGAGCAGTGGGAGCTGGGCTTTCCTCTTCAGCAGTTGCTTCTCTCTTTTAGGTCTTTAGTTTATCCCTGGTTGATGGGTCTCAAAAATGAAGAGGGAGTATGCACTGAGGAGGGATGTAGGGAGCAGGAGCTGAGGACACCTGTGACTGCTGGCTCCGATGTTATTTTTCGCTTTGTTCCACTTGAGTCCTTTGTTTGGTGGGTGGTGGCTCATTACAGAAGCTGCCAGTAGTGGCATTCTTGTTCCCTTTCCCTTCCATGGCAGTTTTCTATTCCTAGAAACATCCCTTACTCTAAGAAGCACTCTAATTGAATATGTGGTTTTCAGGGAGCAATTCAGAAAAGTGCATACGTTCCTCCATCTCCCTGCACATCTTCAGCTTGGGAATCAGTGCTCCATTACATAGATAACAAGAAATAAATGCAGAGTACATCCTTTCAGCTGTACTTAGATTGGGAAACACAGGAATGTGGCTACCAGTAAATTTGCAAGCTTTAAGAAGGATATTAAGATGGTGCCCCATACTTTAAGGCAGAGGAAATGTTTGATCTCTGTAGCATTTGTCCATTTGTGTATTTGGCTTTAGAAAAAACCCCAAATATTTTGAACTGCAGATATGTTCCCTGGTAGCATGTATTTAATGCTGTCATGATAGTAATGTGATGGGAGCTTTCTCTGTTCCTTGTTTCCTGTTTTGGATCTGTGACATTAGCTTCAAAGCAGTTATCAAAACACTTTTTAAAAAATTCTTTCTTTCTGTGTTGTCTATCAGCCTTCTCCATAAGCTGAGAAGTGCAAAATATATTTGATTTGGCTGTTTGCATGCATCCATGCACTTAGACACGGTGCTCCCTGTCACCCTCAAGCAAGAAACTACTGATTTGCAAGTGAGCAAAATGAGGTCAGTAATTTGGCACTGTAGGTTTTGCATTACAAGGCACTGTCCTTCATTTGCTCGTTTTATCTTTACAGCAGTGTTACCAGGCTCTCATACTCGTCAGAAACTCTGGCAGGCTAGAAACCTACTATGCAGGATGCATTAGACATGTGGGTTGTGTGGGGTTCTTTTCCTCTCTGTGCTTCACTGATCACACATCTAAATGATTTTTCAAAATAATGTATCTTTTTCACTGGTAGATTTTTTTTATCACTAAGGGAATAATAATTGCTGTACTAGGCCTTGGCCAAATGTTTTCTTGTAGTCTGTGGGGGCTGAATAACTAAATATTTAGACACTTTTGAGGTTTGTTGGGGGTTTTTTTTATGATGCTTCTGAATTCCCTCGCTCTCCCCTCACTTTTCGCCTTATCTTCCCCACAAGCCTTAATTTCTGAGTAATGGAAGGCAACACCTCTTTGCAAGTTTGCCCTCCTTCCAAAAGGAAATCCTTCTTTTCAGTTAGTAGCTCTGTGTTTCCACAGTATTGTAGTAGTAGTAAGGACAGCAGTTGCCTGGAGTAATTTTATTGAGTACAGTCTGTTGAAGTTTATTTCCACTTGGATGCTGGAGGATGCATAAGAGAACATTTCTACTTTGAAACCCTTTCACATTGGCAGAGTAGTGTGTGAAGATCTCTGAACTATCACCTAGAGACCTTAGATGGAAATTGCGAGATATAAAAGCTATTGGTGACCAGGTTCTACTTGACTGCTGGTACTGTCTGTTGTGGTAATGCTGTGGTGTTCCCCTGCCATGTTGAAGGTTAAATGGCAAGTTCTGAAGGAATAAGCAAGGGAGTATCCACACAAATCAACCTTTATCACTCTCCCAGCTGAGTGACTTTGTTCTGTCTGTGGGAACGCCATCCTTTTATCAGCTAGGCTGTTAGGAAGGTTATATATTTACCCAAATTAGGATGGTGTGAGGTTGCCATAGTCCTACCAAGTGGTGATTGTTAGTGCTAAGTACAGAGTTGAAATGAGCTTGCTAATGGCAATGTCAAACATTATTTTATAGTAGTGATGGAATGTGGTAACCAAGGGAACTATTTAGTGTGCAGTCGTTTCGGAAACCTGCTGGCGTCAGGGTTTCTGATAGGTGTTTTATGGCATGACTTATGAACTTACTATATTTAAAACAAAATTGGGTTTATGGTGATGTCAATTCTTTGTGTGTGTGGTTACACCTTCTGTCTTTATGTGAAGTTTTAAAGGAAAACTTCTGTTTAATCCCTTTGTTTATTATAGCAGATGTTCTCTGCAAGTTGCTGCATTTTTTTCCCGTGGAATCCTGATTAGTCTGCTTTTGACTAATTTAGCTTTGTAGCTTTTTTTTACAGATGTACTGTATTTTTACTTCTGCATTGATAGAGTTATTCTTTCTGTTGGTATGTAATGATTGTCAGGTTGTTACTTTGAAGCATAAACTTTTTACTGTTACCACTTTCAGACTTAGTATTTAGATAAATGCAATTATCTTTTGAATACTTTAGAATAGCATTATTTGGAGTTCACTGGCACTACTTATGTCACTAAATGCTGTAAATGTTTTCAGGATATGATCCTCAAAACTAGAATTACAGAAACAGGAAAATAAATTGAATTTCTTATCATAGTTTAAGCAATTTTCTGATGTTTAGGTATGGAAAAATATCCTCCAACATTTCAACAGGTACTGAAGTACTGTATTCATACAACAGTACTGAATATATCATTTGATGTATTATCAACGGTATATATATATATATGCAGATTGTATATTTATGAATTGGGTGCTGTTCTTTCCTTAGTGTGACAAACTGTCTCCTGGTAATGTTAGTTACAGTTCTTTCTTTTTTTTCTTCTCACTATTTAAATCTCATTAGGCCTGATCTGTCTGTCCCCGCCGTAGCGTGCACTAGAACAACATTAGCTTATCTGCCAGACTGAGCTTTAACTGACATTGTCAAGGGTAAATCCCCTGAAGAACAGTTCAAACCACAGCAGCCTGGTAACTCATGGTCCATGTCATCCACTGAATTTCATTAGCAGTCCTTTTTTCCAGAATTACACCATTTGAGGAACACGTGTAGTTGAAAAGAAGAAGAATAGAAGGGTAGAGCAGAAGGTGCTGTTGTTTCCTGTGATTGATGGTGGATTTTTAGAAAATTTGTTGCCTTCTAGATAAGCCTGTGTAGCTTCTTAAAGTGTCACCTATGGTGGTAGATTAAACTTCTGCACATTTTCTAGAATCTAACAAATCTCCTGGTTCCACCCTAGTGATTAATCATCTCATACAGTGGAAGTAAATATCTTTTATGAGTGATACTGTGGTCACTGTGGTGTGGCCTGGGTGTTACAAGAGCCATTTCTTATTTTGCATGCATTTTGTATTTACTTTGCTGTCTTGTACCATAAAACCCAGTACTTATCAACTTAATATGACATAGTGTTTTTCTGTTGAACAATGTTTGTAACACTGGAGTTGCTTATTCATGGAGTAATGCACTGCGTGTCGTACAATGAGTGGGTGACCTGATAGAATCCTAATTATGTATCCAAGAACATCTGTTTTGACTTCATGATTATTTTTTTGTAAACTCAAGACATTCATCTTCAGAGAAGAAAGTTTTAACACTTTGTTCTTCTACTTACAAGAGCAATTGCTGTTGATGTTCCTCCTTAAAAGAGGAACATGTGTATTCTCAGTATAACGTGAAGCTTTGATTTTTTTTTTTTTTTGGTTGGTTGGTTGGTTTGGTTTTTGCTTTGTTTATTTTCAGCTCTTTATATGCTTACCCAAAAGTTGACATAAGTATTGTTTAAGATGAAAACTTAAGCACATCTAAACTTAGAAGGATATTTCTTGCAAAGGATGGGAGTTGGGCTTGGATGATTCTTGTGGGTGTCTTCTAGCTCAGGATGTTCTATGATTCTCCCCCAATAGTACTGCCTATGTGATTAATG
The DNA here is from genome assembly GCA_013398175.1 of Climacteris rufus. Taxonomy (NCBI): domain Eukaryota; kingdom Metazoa; phylum Chordata; class Aves; order Passeriformes; family Climacteridae; genus Climacteris; species Climacteris rufus. The sequence continues at coordinate 84,605 of VZRZ01006751.1, read as the reverse complement.
CTTTGCTTTATTTCTTCACAGTTTTATGTGCTGAAAGAGTGGGCCAGATGACTAAAACATACAATGACATAGATGCTGTTACACGTCTTCTTGAAGAGGCAAGTATTACATGTCTTGAAGGCCCCAGACACAGTATGGGGCCTTAAAGAAATGAAAGAAATACCTGAAATGATATGGTACCTCTACTAAAGATTGTTGGTGGGCTGTCCTCTACTGGGGGGAGAGGAATAACAGCTCTAAGTGTATGTACAGTTTATCTTATTGGTAAATATTCTTTCTAAGTAAAGATCATTGGTTGACCTCCGCCCCATGGATTCATTACTTCTGCTTATTTTTTCAGTTGAAGCCTGAAAGGGCAAGCCTTGTTCTTGGCCAAATGTTTGCCCTAATGAGTGAGGAGGAGGAGGAGGAATCATCTTAAACTGACAGAAATTTTTACAGTGCATGTAAAACTAAAAGTGTTATTATTGATGGATATACTCTCTTCAGAAAATAATTTTAGAAAGCTCACAGTCTTGTATTCATAGTTATTATCTCAAATAATGTCTCTCCAGAGAAGTACATACACACAAAATTAGAAAATATCTAATACACCATTTGTCTCCTTTTCTTCTTTTCCTTATGTTTGGTTGATTTGGTTGGTGTTTGTTTTTTTTTTTTAATACCATCATTATCAAAATTGGTATTCGTGTACCCCTTAGTACTCAAGAAATGTCATAAAACAACTGTCACACTACGATGCTTATGTGCAATAAATATCGTGATAAATTGTTTGACTGAAATTAGTTGCTTTTCTGCAGCCAAGATTTTCCACAGAACGCTGATGAGTAATTTTTTTAGGTGAAAACTGTTACAATTGTAATAGTTTATGGCTGACTGTAATTTAATCCTTTATACTCAGTTGCTTGCTTATTGCAATAGCAGTATCAAAAATGGGGTCTGTCTAGCCAAGATACCTTGGGTGTTCTGTTGATCCTCTAATTCTGCAAGGAAACAAGCATGGGAATGAATGGTCACATCCCCCACCTATGCTTGATACACCTCAGTGCAGTTCATTCGAACGTTTTGAGCTTTGAGCCGAACCCATTTGAACATCTCTGTACAAAACACCTGTTAAAACTGATGCTTTACCCAAAAGACTTGTGCTGGAAAAATTCATCAAGTTGTAGAAACAGTCTGTTGCTTGTTTCTGTCCTGCTCCCTTTGCCTTGTTTGGTTGAGGTTTTCTGCATTTATTCTATGGCTCCTTCTAGTAATGATGTCAGCATTCTGCCAAGGTGTTTCCTTCCTCCCCTGAGTCCCTGTAGCCAAATGTCTACAGATCCAGACTCATATGGGAGCAATGCTTGAAGGACTTGCTGAGCCAGTGTTTTAAAGCTTCTGGTGTGCTTTCCCATCTGGATGGTGGCAAAGACAAAATGAGGGAGTGTGTAAGATGTCAAACCTTAAGAAAACAAATACTTCCAGTGAGTCTTTTTGTTTTATTTGAGCATAATTTCTGGTTAAATTACTCTGTTCATAAGGAGAGGTGCACTTCCAGCACCTTTCTCTGTTCTCGAGATGATGGTTATCATAAGAGATTACATCCTTTTGCAGAATTTAACTCCTTGTGTTGCCTTTACACACAAGTGAGAGAAAAAACAAAAGCTACCCCTTGTCTGTCCTTCACGTTGGCATGCTTCAGATGCTTGCATTACAAAGTTGATAGGGTGAAAGGTACAGCACTTGGGAAAATAGGAAAGAGAAAATCTCAAAACGGCCTGTGTGCAGATATTTCTGAAATCTGTGCCTATTGTCCTGAAACTGAGCAAAGGGAGTGGCACCAGGCCTGCCTGGGTATGTGGTAAGAGTAGGAGCAGACTCCTTCATTTATCTGCTTTCTCATGCCTTTCTAATAATGGTGTGAATGTGTACAGGTTCTCAGTATTTTTTTTTGCACATTGCTGTAATAAATCAGTTACTTATCACTGTGTGAATAAGAGGCCTGTCCCCAAACTGAGATTTGGAGTTGAATTGCTAAAAATTGTGTGGCAAGTCTAGGGAGGTTATTTCAAGAGCCTGGACATGCACTTAAATTCCTCAGATTTGAAGTTACAAATATTCCTGCTAGATAGCTCTTCCTCTGTAGAGTCAAAGCTGCAGCAACTTTTTTTTTTCACTTAGTATTTATAAAGTGAGCCAAATTAGTGAACAATAAGTTGGCTTGTTATATAAACTGAACGTATTTTGGATAATTTTCTGGGACCTATTGTTCTGAAAGATTGTACATAAGATTACATAAAGATTTTATGGCTAGATAATGTCAGTAGCTTTCAATGCAAATATAAGTCTGACCTTCAGAAAGCATTTGGAAAATGCTATTTGTAGATACAGCTGTGATCAATAACTTCGCTTTTTATTTACTGGTTGTATTATATAATATTTTTTCCGTTATGAAAGCATCTTCATTTAAATTCATTGACTTCAAATGTGAACAGTAGCTATAGGTTTTGTAGGCTTTGTCATTATACATGACATAAAGCAGCATTTAGTCATAAAATCTGGATGGTAGTTAGGGGCAGTAAATAAGCCTCAAATAAAATTTTCAGTGACAGGGAGAAAATTCTTCCCAAATGTTTGAATTAAGGGTATGTGGGGAGTTAACCACAGCACCATTTTACCACTATTTTAAAATTCTAGTAGTTGAATAAGAAAGTGATAAATAGAAATGCTTCATGAGCAGTGCAAAATTCTATGCAGTTTGTCATCCTCTCCCAGGCAGATTACAATCCCATGCATCAACATGGGCAAAGCTGAGGCGTCCCTATGTATATGTCATCTTCAGGATAAGCTTCTGGTTTTTATTGGTACATGTGGTGAACTGTCAGGACAGCTGATTTCCAGTACTGTGCTCATAGAGGAGAGGAAAGAAGAGGCCAAGAATAGCATGAGAGTAACCACTTAATGTAGATTTGGGCATCTGCAAAAAGGAAAGAGTTAGGATTTGGTTTTATACAAAACCACTAATGGTTTTACATGCACAAAGAAGATAGGAGCTGAACATTCACTGTGGTGAAATTGGCTTCTACTCCTGCATAGCTTATTGCCTTTCATTTCTAGGTGGAGCAAGTGGACACTGAAGAATGCTTTGAGAGAGGGTCGGTCTTTTCTGAATAATGTCATAACATAAGCAAAAATAGAAAATTAACAAAAAACCCCAAACAAATAAACCCTCACAGAAGGAAAAAATCTTTTCATTGTTGAAGTGTTTGTTCCTTCCCTTTCATGGCATTTTTACCCTCCCTCTGATCCTTTGGTGATTAAAAAAAAAATTAAATTAGCTTTTCTTCTTAATTCTTCACAGAAAGAACGGGATTTAGAATTAGCTGCTCGGATTGGCCAGTCACTGTTAAAGAAGAATAAATCACTGACAGAAAGAAATGATTTCCTGGAGGAGCAAGTAGAACACATCAGGGAAGAGGTGAGATTTTTATGCCTGAGGGCTGTATATGCAATGATGGGGGGAATTTTCTTGTCCATACATTTGGCTGTGGGCAACCTGTTCCAGTGTTTGACCACACTCACTGGAAAATTTCTTCCTTATATCTAGTTTAAATCTCATCTCCTTTAGTTTAAAATCATTACCCCTTGTCCTATCACAACAAACTCTGCTAAAAAGTCTGTCCTCCATCTTCCTTAAAACACCCCTGAAGTACTGAAAGGCTGCAAGCTCACCAGAGTGCAGCAGAGGAGAAGAATCACCTCCCTTCGTTTGTTCGCCACTCTTCTTTTGATGCAGCTTGGGATATGGTTGGCTTTCTGGGCTGGGAGTGCACACATTGGTGTGATCAATAAAACACACCAGAAAGCTTATATCCTTTCAAGTAGCACCTGTGCTTTTAAAAAGCCCTTTATCTGTAACTACAGCTGTCACTGAACTCCAACTTAATAACTGAGCTAGGAGCAAATATTGTTTTTCCTCTTCTGGGACAGTGACCTTGGTTTTTGAATCTCATCTGTGTGTGGGCCTGAGCAAGAGAGCGAGAAATCTTACATTTGTAGGGGAGCAGAAGACAATGAACCACAGTGGATTAAAAACTTTAAAAATGGCTCATAATTAAAACTGCTCAGGGGTGTGAGATGTTGTGTTATAGCCCTGAGATGGGCTGAATAATAAGGTGTGGATGGAGTGATTGCTGATGTGTGATAAAAGATGGTGGAGCACACACATTGAAATAATATCCTGTGGTGTGGCCTACCCTTTTAGGCAAGCAAAATGAATTCTCTTCTGTGCAAAAGGAGGACTGATGCTTGCTGCTCAAGTCCCATGGTGAGGCAGACCAGTTTATTTGTGCATTGGTCAATGTGACATGTACTAGGTATGTGCAAAATGACTGAGCAGGACTGTGCATTCACACCATCCACCCAGAGGGGAAAATTTGATTGAGGAAGGTAGAGGATAGGAACAAGCTGCCTCTGTCCATGTCTGTTTTTATTTAGTGGGACTGAGGAGCAGCATTAGGAAAAGTGCCACCAGAAGTAAGCCTCTTACCAGGTGGCTTGGTGTGTTGGGCCATATGTTCTGTCAACACCCCTCTTTCACACTGTTATTTTGACTCCTTCAGAAACTGATGCGTTTGAAGCAGAGCTCATCAGACTTTAAAGTCATGACACTTGTGTATAGAAAATCTGTCTTTAGTAGGTTTCGGATGAAATTAATCATTAAAACTGAATTAATTCATTTTAATGAATGAATTAATTAAAACTGAATTTGGAGTATTTGAACGGAACAGTAACTAGGAGAGCTGTCTGTAAAGGCAATAGATAAAAGAAATGAATTTATTTGGTACTTTTAAAATTCTGTTGAAACTGCCTAAAAATGGTTTTTCTGGGAGATATGTGGTTTCTGTAATACAGGGACAAGTTCTTTCTGGTGTGTGGTATAAAACTAAGGTTTTATTGGTATATGTATCATGACATGAATAATTTAGCTTTCTATCTGTATATGTCTCATGGCATTAATAATTTAGCTTTACATCTCTTTGACCTTTTTTGTGACAAAACTTTCTGTCCATCCCATTAAGCAGACAGAGTTTTTCCATGCTACATTGATAGGTACATGTCAAAGTAATGCAGATCTGTGCAAAAATGCATTAGATGCTTGGGTTTGTCTTTTGTGTTTGTGTGTTGCTTAGTTTGAGAAGGGGCTGTGATCATATTCAAAAAAACCTGATGGAATTGAGATTTTTTCCTGTAGTGCACTAGAGACCAAAGGGTGAGTACACTGGAGCAAGCACTGTACTGTGTGCACAGACAGTTTGGTCTCAGCTTACTGTTTCAATATTATATTCTAAAAGTATAAACATTATATTGAGGAAATTCTATTAATTGTGAGGTATTTTGGTTATAGAGATGGGTGTCTGTCTTTTCAGCATCAGAGTGTAGTTCCCAGGTGCAGTGTGTCTCCTGTTCAATAAGAATGCAGCAACTTCAACCTCAAGATCTGTTTCTTTTCTCTAGGATGGTGCTACCTACACTTTAATGTTGTATCCTTTGAAATTAAAGCTTGGTATCAAAGAAATATAATCTGCCACAATGTGAACTGTATTTGGAATGGACTAGCTCATTAGGTTTTAGCTTCTCCTAGTCTTTCGTAGTCTTTCTAAATTTCCCAGTTTCTGGTTCTTTTTCTCTCCATATTTTGTTCTGTTTGTGAAGCTAAAATGGCAGCCCTTCAAGACAGTGTCAGTCCTCAAATAACATCACCTCAAACCTGTGTTAACTTCTGAGTAATACAGCCCTCTAGACATGTCATTCTAGTTCCAGGTCACCTAGCAGAGCTTCTGTTTTGATGATAGCAGATTTTAAAGTCTAGGTTTGATTTTGTTCTGTGTAAAGTGAGAGGAAAGGAAAAAGCTGAATTGTGATTTGCAATGGTGGCTTAAAAAGGGGAGCATTGCTTTTGGTCTGTTAGGAGTGGAAAGTAATGTTGGAAAGATAGAAATGTTCTTTGGCTTGGTACTTGCACTCGTGCGTGTTTACATACAGTGTAACAGGATGTCTTTCTTTTGAGTAATTCCAACCTCTTAAACATTTAGTTGCTGTCAGTCAGGAAAACAAATCAGCTGGACTCTTGAAAGAGTTGTCTGTGTTTCAGTAAGGACTGATCCTGTGAGTTAGGTTCAGAGTTTCTAAACTGTTGTTCTCTGTGTGAGGATACTTGTCCAAACCCTCTTCTCAGTCCACTGCAGAGGACCATGTCCAGACAGTGTGACTGTCTTCAAGAATGGAGACCCCACAAGGTCTCTGGGCAACCTGTGCCAGTGCTCAGTCACCCTCACAATTAAAAACTTGTACCCCATATTTAGGAGGAGCCCCACCCATGTTACAGTTTGTGCCTATTGTTTTAGGCCCTGTTCCATTAAAAGGTCAGCCCTTCTGACTGTTCACCCTCTTTTGGAGGGCTGGCATGCTCTCAAATGGCAGTAAAAATAGTATCCTCAGTCCTTTTAATTCACAGAGGAAAAGTAGTAGCAAGAGCTGGAGATGATCTAGTGTCCACCCAAAGACAGCATCTGAATCCTTGCTGCTCCATCTGAATCCTACCTGCTGAGGTATAATGTGCTGAAGGGAAATAAGTTGTTATTTTTGACTCAGCATGTTAGCACTTCCTGAAATGGAGAAAGTGAGCCTCCAAAAATTAATGCACAAGTTTTGTATAATAGTTTTCTAAAATGTGGTTGGATGGGGATTTTTTTTCTCCCCATGCTATTTAGAACCCATACCTTAGCACTTCTGATTACACCAAACAGCCTTAGTAAAGTAAATGACCTTGTTTGCTTCAAATTCTGCACAATTCAAATGCTTTATTGGACTGTGTCTGCTTTTTTGTTCAATGAAAATGGAGTTAAAATCTATGCCATTGATATTCTCCTGTTTTTTTTTCTAATAATAACTACAAAGAAAAGGATACCTACAATACGAAAAGCGGAAGTTTGATAAAAAGAAATGTGCTGTGCAATTTACATTGAAAAATAGAAACTGAGGGCCAAGTCTTGCAGTGCGAGTGGAAGGAAATGGGTCTGTCTGATCACTTATGCTATCTATAGCTGTGCAAGGCAAATAAAAACTAATCTTTTGGTGCTGGCATCTTAAATTGCAGCTGTGAAGTGGTGTAGATGCTACTGTGTAATTGGGCTTTTAACCCTTTTCTTGGAGAATAGCAATGTAACAACAAGTAAGTTTGTGGAGCTCACAGTTACAGGGAATCTTGATCACCCAATTTTCATGTTTTGTTCCTTTTGATATATGTATATACTAAGCATGGGAATCCCACAAACTACTTTACCAGAGCCAGAAACCCCCCAGAAACTGACTGCAACCTCCACTGTTGGAACAGCCTCAGAACAACAGCCTCCTGCTGTGTGGTGGTGTTCTGCAACTCCACAGGCATTTTAGTTCCAATTGTAACCTTACTACACAAGCATTTTAGTAATATTATGTAAGGTCTCTTGGAGAGGAAGTAATATCTGCATCTGAGGTCTGCATCCAAGGCAGAAGGTGGCAGTTGTCACAAAATGGATAAAAGCAATGTTTGGCTTGATGTGCCACATGAATTTCTTGCAGTGTCTTTGCAGTATATCCCCTGCTGGGGATGTGAATCTGGACTAATGCAACAGTGAATCAGGATTGCTCCTCTTAAAGAAGGTGAAAAAGAAACATGTCTAATAGCAGTGAATAATTGCATTTTTGAACTTGTGAAAAACATTTAGTGGCTAATCTAAAAGGTACACTTTTCCTTCTTTCAAAGAAAGAAAAGAAATGGTTCTGGTCTGTTTCAGTTTTGTGCTCTTGGTTTGTCTGAAAATGATGCCTGGAGGGTGAATAACTAGCTAATTTGTGGTGGCTTTACTTAAGAACGTGTCTGGAAAATCAGCTTACTGACCTGCAAGCTCTTTCTTTGTGTAGGTTTCTCAGCTGCGGCATGAGCTGTCCATGAAAGATGAACTGCTCCAGTTCTATACCAGTGCTGCTGAAGAAAGTGAACCAGAGTCTGTCTGTTCCACCCCGTAAGTTAATGGCTCTACAACGTTGAACCTTCATCTCTTGGACAATTTAATAGCTTTGAAGAGTGGTAAAATTATCCCTGTATTGGCTGGAAGTGTAAATGGGACTCAGAACTTAGTGCATGGCTCCAGCTGGAAGGATTTGCACTGAACCAGCTGGGCATCCAGGTGCCAACAAGAGTCAGGAGGGCAGACTACATAGGGAGGCTGCTGACACAGCACTGCAACTTCCAGAGGAGCTGGGTCTCTGCTGTGGAGGGGCAGACACAGGTCCCACTGACAGTACCCAGTACATCACATACATTTGCATGCTGTGCTAGGACATGCTACATGAGTGGCCTTTATGCTTGAAGGACCTGAAGGCACTATGCAAAAATTTCAGGCCAAGGGAAGGAAATAAAGCATGGCTTTGCAGCATGGGTTCCAGGCAAAAATTATCTGCCTGAACAGCATTGCAGGCTCTGAGGGGCTGTCTGCCCTTGCAGAGTTACTGCTGCCTTCTGGTGAAGCATGTGCAGTATTAATCAGGAGCAATTGGATTGCTCCGTGTAGTAAGGTGGTTTTATTTTTTTCTCATAGCCTTGGCTGAATAACTTTTCCATAGAAAATGTGTGGAATAATAAATAAATTTTTGAAATGTTCTCTTTTAAAATTTACTGCAAGTTTATTGTTGCCCAAAAGTACTGGCATAACTAAGCTCTATTTTTTGTGGGTCTGTTTGGTTTTGAGACCTCTGTTCAGTCTGTTCTTCTGCAAGATTGGCCATAATACATGTAAAAATGAGTTAAAACTGTTGCTTTTATCACAAGGCTGAAGAGGAATGAATCTTCCTCCTCCGTCCAGAACTACTTTCATTTGGACTCTCTTCAAAAGAAACTCAAGGACCTTGAAGAGGAAAATGTTGTGCTTAGATCTGAGGTGAAATTGCTCCCTTTGTGTTTTGCTTAATACAGTTGTTCATTTAGATGGCAGAATCCAGGTATTGAGAAGTGTGTATTAAAAGTTGAGAGTCTAAGAGTATAATTCCTCGTGTGAGTTGTTTAATCTCCATCCTTTATTCTTCTAAGTGAAGGAAAGGCTGAAATGTGGAAGCTACACAGAATCACAGAATTGTTCAGGTTGGAAAAGACCTCCAAGATTACTGAGGGCAACCTTTGACTGATCAATACCTTGGCAGCTACACTGAGTGCCCTGTCCAGTCGTTTCTTGGATTTCTCCAGGCACGGTGACTCTGCCAGGTCCCTGGGCAGCCCATTCAATGCTTGACAACCCTTTCTGGGAAGAAATCCTTCCTGAATGAAGCTACATGCAAAGCAGGTTTTGTGCCCTGAGAATGTACAGCAGCATAGGCAGACTTTGGAGCCCAGGACTGCACTTTTAAAGCAGGTCTTAAAGGGCTGACCTGGTAGATATGTGTGACTTGAGCTGCAGTTTGCAGGCTGGCTTGATGTCTCTGATACCAATTCAGTGTTTGTCAAAATAATAATTGTTAGCCTAAATCTGCATTAAATTTCTCCAATTTGTGTTTCAAGTGAGGTAGTTAACATTTTAAATTGAATGTGTTTTCCTTGTCTTTTATTTCTGATAATACTCTGTTTCACAAATTACACAGGTTTTAAAAGTCTAACAATTGACTGCGAAGTGAATAATTTTATGTTTTCAATGCAACTTTTAAACCTTGGGAGAATGTTACCCATTTGCAAACATGTGGCAAAGTGTAGCAGAAGAGATACTTTTGTTCTAAGAATGAATATGAGAACAGAGAGGTATTACCATTTTCTACTGCAAATGCAGGGCCCATTGTAAATAGGTAGTGTCATACCTTTGCACAAGACACCAGGTAATGGAGACTGCTGTACATTTCACTGAGAAGTTGCACAAGGAAGATGAGCAATAGATGGTCTGAGGATAATGAAGGTGGGGTTAGAACTGAGAGAGCCACTGCCTCAGGATAGGGAGCCTCACGTAGCACTGCCTTCCCATCCAGGGAGATGCAGTCTGTGCCAGCACAGCATGGGATGAGCCAAATCTGAAACCTGTGAGCTGTGCAGTTCTCCACAGATGCAGTCTGAAGGTGTCTGTGCATGCCCCCAGCACTGGGAATAGATTACAGTCCCACTGAGGTGGTGCCAGACAGAACCAGCTGTAGCCATGCTGCTCTTGGCACTCTCCAATTCAGTGGGAAAGTCAAAGGAGGGAAGGAAGCAGCACTAAGGTTTTTTGTGGAGAATATGGTTACAGTGGCAGAACTTTACAAATAGTATTTGTGTGTCCAGGCCTTTTTTTTTTTCTGTTTTTTAGCTTCTAGTGCAAAATGCACAAGTGACATCTAGAGGACATAATGATCCAAGCTTCTCCATACAGTAATGTCTCTGCCTAATGTTCACCTGGCCTATTTTTCCAGAATGTGTGGGAGGGCAGGCAAAAACTGCAGTTTCTCACTGTCTTCCTGAAGGAGTGATTAGAATAGCTTGTCTTTCTGAAGCAGATGGAAGTGCAACAACAGACTGGCAAAGAACAAATGTGCTAATGTAGCGTATTTGATGTGGATTTCTTGAACAGGCCTGTCAGCTGAAGACTGAAACAATTACATATGAAGAGAAAGAACAACAACTTGTCAATGACTGTGTAAAAGAGCTAAGTATGTCCCTACTTCTTTATACTTCTTATTTGAGATAGTTCAGTAAAAAAACTCAACCAGATCAGTCAGTCATATTTTTTTGTGGTACTTCTTTCCTTGTGTAAATGGTTGTGAGCAGACCATTTCTGCACAAAATTTCACAGCAGAAAGTTCTGTCTGGAAGCTAAATCTTTCTCTGTTAAAAATAGCTTTGCATTCAAAATGTTAAGGGAACGTTCAATCTCCTTTGCAGCATGAGCATTTGATGTCTTTCTAGTTTTGTGTCCTACTGTTGTTATTCAAAAATACCTTGCTATGTATCGGGGTAGGATTTTGCTGAATCAAGTGATGTTCCAAAAGAACATCTTTATGCTTGCTTTTCCAGTTTTGGGTTTGTGATGTTAATTGTAATCTCTTATCCTAAAGGGGATGCAAACATCCAGATTGCCAATATCTCTGAAGAGTTAGCAAAGAAAACTGAAGATGCTGCCCGGCAGCAAGAAGAAATCACTCATCTTCTCTCTCAGATAGTTGATCTGCAGAAAAAGGCAAAAGCTGTAAGGAATCCAGTTGTGAGACTGCTGTTGTTATTTGCTACTAATGTAACTGGAGGACAGGTTAAAGTCCTCTCTTACTGGAACCTAAAGGAAATTTTCCACCCTTATGTGGGTGACCTTGTTTGGTGCTTAATATCTAGCATACTTGACTAGAAAGCATCAATTTATTAAAAGATGCATATACGATTTATCAAGTGCAATAGTTAAAATTATTTTAAATATTAGATGTAAAATTCTGCTCTAAGTGACAGTTGGTAAGACAAGAATGTCAGTGCAAGTGTTTCAGTGGGCACATATTCATTTGGAGGTTCCTGTAGCAACATGCAATCTGGTGCTGCATATTCTTGTCTTAACATTTTAAATGTTTTTAAACTAATGTGTGGACTAATACTGCTGCAGAGAAGGTGTGAGAAAAGCTAGAATGTTCCTACTTACCTGTAGTATAGGATAAAAATATCGTCACAGTACAAAACACCACAATATTTCTAATATTTCTGGCATATTTTAGTGTGCAGTTGAAAATGAGGAACTTGTCCAGCATCTGGGAGCAGCTAAAGATGCCCAGAGACAGCTCACAGCAGAGGTGAGTACATTACTTATTAATACAATAATTTAGTACAGGGCAATGACTGTTCACTTTGCCGTGAGAGGTTTAGTCTGAGCTGGATCAGAAGTATTAAATAGTTTTGCCTATGTATATAGAATGAAGGAACATTTATGTTCCTAGTAGAGTTCAAAACATTTTCCTTCCTATTCTCTCCTCCTTCAACTGACACACATTTTGTAACACAGAGGCTTGTGGGCTGTGTAGGAACCCCTTTAGAGGTTGACTTCTCTAGGCTGGTAATTTTAGCCTATTCTGACTAGTGAGATAACATGGAAGAGCTCATTTGTGCTCTGTTTGTTCAATGAATACACACAGGGCAGTCCAGTATTACTGATTTTCTTATGGGTGCTATATTCACATGATAAAAATGGACAAGATACAATGAGTAGAGTTTGATACTTTTAGGATGTGTCTTGTACTTGGCTACTTGGTGTTGAAGGTAGGAATGCCAAGAGAATCTTTTCCTGCTGGTAGACCTTTTGTATCTGGTGCTTGACAAAGGTTGAGCTTATGTTTCTCCATTGCTTTCCTATGAGAGAAAATGAACAGGATCTCTTTTTTCGAGTCAAATAGCTGATTTTTGTGAAATTTGTAGGAATGTGGTATTTCAGACTTCTGCCCTTTGCCGAACTTAATTGAAGTGGCTGATGAACCCAAAACCTGTGAGGGTACACAGACATCTGTAGACAGAGTGGTTATATAAGATAAGTTTCCTGAGAAAGCTCAACATAAGGCATGGTCTTAGGCTGTGGAAGGCTATGTGTATATATATATGTAGGCATGGAGGTCTTGTTTTTAAAATTCCCGAGTCCTTTGAGCCATTGTGGAATGTCTTGTGCTCTGCTCATGCTGTTTGCCACTGTGCTCACCATGGCAGTGATTGGGCACTAAACCTGATCAGACTAAAGACACTTTTTTAGCTCTGTGTCTTCTCCTTGACAGTGGCTACATGTAGATGTGCAGGGAAGGAAATGAAGCAGTTTCTTCTGTGTTGTGACCCTCCCCACCTGCCTTCCCATTTCTAATCCATGTTATTAATGATTTTCCAGTCATCTCTTTCTTTAAAGTGGGATGTTCTTCCCGACACCGTTATTGCTTACCAGTACTAAAAGAATTTGCAGAATTTTTTATGGTAACAGTTCACCCCATAAGGTCTTGGGCTATTTTCTCTGTGTTACAGCTGCGAGAGCTGGAAGACAAGTATGCAGAGTGCATGGAAATGCTTCATGAGGCTCAAGAAGAGCTGAAAAACCTTAGGAACAAGACAATGCCAAATGCTATATCCCGTCGATACCACTCTCTTGGTCTCTTCCCTATGGTAAGAAGATTTAAGGAAAAAACCTGCACACACCAAGCAAAGGAAGTTTATTTTTATCTGACTTACAGCTTCAGGGACAGGATGCTGGGGCAGACTTAAGCATGGGTGAAATGTGTATTTATATAGTGCTAAAGGATACCTGAGTGGTCAGTTTTGCATACCTGGTTCTGAAATGGTGGTGCTGTGCAGCTCCTTGGTTTTGCTGCAGTATTATGTACAGCCTGCAGCTGGCTGTGCTGATGCTGTGAATCATAGGTAGCATTAATAGTTTGTTACACAGTTTTATACACCTTTGTTAAGCATCTCATGTACTGTGGTCGTTGGTCTTCATTAGGAGCTTCCTGCTTTTCTTCAATATCATTGGAGATATAACTTCCTAAATAACATAACAGTGGTTTCCAGACGTGGCATCTTTCTAGTCACTTATGATATGCATTCTAGTTCTTTGGTACTTGAGTAGAGTTACACATACCTTCTTGTTTTACAGTGACTGAAAATTCAGTGATTCATTAAAAGAATGTTAGTTGCTAATCTGTATTATGGCAGTTTCACTGGTGTTATCAACCTTGTTTGCCTGGTTTCGTGTGATTATGACATTTAAAGATCAGGGAATATGCAGCACCCTCAGTGAAATGACAAAAAAAGAGTGGATAAGAATGTGCCCAGTGACTGCCTCTGCTTGCCTGTATATCTCTAGAGTAGTTACATTACTTCTGAAGGCAATGGTATCAGAGGTTTCTTTTGAAATACATGAACGTAATCGAGCAGCAGAATCTGGCCTTCCTTGTCTTTAGCCATGTCTTGTCTTATTGCTGAGGAAGGACAGATTTTATTTGTGCTCACAAAAAGTAAATTGCCGACAAAGGCTTAGTTTGCCCTTTTGTGTTCCCTTCTAAGACTGAACACAGGACAATTTAAAGTGCAGACATTTAATAATACAAGTTGTGCTTGCACAAATACAGGTGAAAGCTGCAAAAAGTATGCTTGTGCTGAGAGAGGTTTATGTGTTTTGTGTGAAAATTATTTTCAAATGTTGAATCATGGGCTGAAAGATCATTTAGGTTTGTCAGTGTTCTGTGTACTGCATCCAGCAGTAAAACTTAGGGAGCAGTCATGGAAAGATGATGGCCAGTCACCTCTAACCTTATAGGGAAGTATATAGTATTTTATGCCAGGAACCATGTCGTTTTTGTGAATGGGTGGATAGTGTTGTGAATTTTGTGTTTATTTTAAATGAAAACGTATCTAGCAAGACTTTATACATGAAAGGTGAGTGTTACTGAGTAGGGAATTCAGTCTGGGGAGCTGGGGCATTGGAATTCTGTTGTTGCCCACAAAGTTTTTGTAAGGTTCTTTGATGGATATTATATATCATCAGATGGTACATACTGTAGCAAAATGAAGCTAAGCCGTATTTTGCCAGTGCTTTAAATACCTACATTAGTTTTCCAGTCACTTTTCATTTTTTCAGAAATACTCCTTATTGCTTATTTATTATTTTGTATAATTTATTATTTTCTGTCATGGCAGTCCATTAATACTATGATATTTGTTTCTCTTTTGTGCTTATTTTTAACAGGATTCTTTGGCAGCAGAGATAGAAGGGTCAATGAGGAAAGAACTGCATTTGGATGAACCTGACTCTCCTGACTTGGCGTACGACTGAAAAGAATTGCTTCCTAATTGATTGATTATATCTGAAGCTAATTATTACTTGATGAGAAAGTTAAAACGGGGAATAGTTGAGCTAGAGACTTAGAAACAGATATTTCTGGCAGAGTGTGAATGATAGCGAGAAAGGAAAACAAATTGTCTAGTTATTGAGGTGGTTTTATTTTCTGCTAAAGCTGCCAAAAGAAAGCACCTATATATGGGCTTTACCTTGTCTTATAAACCTTTTTTCCTCATTGGTGAGTGCTGAGAATGAGAAAAGGTTTGTTTTCTTATGCTAAGTTTCTTCAGTTACCGATTGGGGGGTGGTTCGAGTTAGCGGATTTTCTCTTCAGTTTCATAACATGTAAGTTAGCAGGAAATGATTGATCTAATCCAATTTTTACAGGAGGAACAGGAAGTGCAGAAGGGGATTTGGAATAGCTGGGTACTTACAGTGCGATGCCCACTATGCCTGTGCTAAAGTTCTCTTGAATTAAACAAGAGAGTAGTTTGAAACAAGTTAAGTATTTGCGACAGCCCAGAAGCTATAGATAGGTACAGCTTGGCAGAAATGGTCTCACTGATGCCAGTTGCACGTGTACTTCAATAGGTTTATCTCACAGATTTGTACAAAGCATGGATGGTTTAGTTTAAAATAAGTTAATCCAGTTTACAGGGTCTGTTACAGAAACAGAGTTTACAAAACAGGACCGTTAGGGAAGGTACAGTAGGCACTTCCCAGAAACCTCCTAATTGCCTTTACAAAATGCTTGACGCATGTGTTGACCTTCTCTGAGCATGAGCCAGGGATTGTAAATGAGGCTTTGCCAGATTGAAATGTTGATTAGAAAAATGTAGGGTCAGAAAGATGTGATTATGCTCAAACCCCATAGGATCCTTTCGTCCTTCCAGTATAATCTAACTTAAGGCTAGTTTAACTTCTTTAGAATGTCTTTTATGTTACTTCATGTGTACCAAAGGAGGATACTGGGTTTTTGATTGCATGACTTGTCTTGGTTTCACTTCTTTGTGCAGTGGTAGTAACTGCAAGCCCCATGGGACCGTATACTGATAAATGCTCTTAGATTCAGCCTCTTGAAGATATACGGCTATAGACTTGCAGCAGAAAGGGTGCAACTGTTGAGCACTCATGGACAGAAGGAAAGAAGTTTGAATGACATTAAATAGCGTAAGGCATGCTGTCACTGTTCCAACCTGGCAGTGTTACCTTTCAGATAGAAGGAGTGGGCTATTCTTATGCTCAGCCATTGAACTGTAAAACTAAGCAGCAATGGCACTTCTGTAGCATGATGTAGGGCAATTGTATTTTGTCAGGAAATTTCTGCTGAAGTGTTGTTATCTGATCTCAATCTTGAAGCAGGTACATTGTTACGTTATCGGAACAATGGTGATAAGGAATGAACTGTAGAAGTAGGTCAAAAATTAGATTTCCAGCCTTGACAGCCTCTCTCTAGACTTGCTTGCAGGGAGATACTCAGGAGAGTAAATTCAAATTCTCTTTTAAAATGGATTAGCCAGTTCATAGTTAGGATTTGAATGGAGGTCAATTTTGTTTTTTAAAAACTCATTTCCGCATATTTGCTTTATGGCACTTTTAGCTGATGTACTGAAATGCTCTTTCACTTATTAATATTTGGAAGGGTCCATGCGCATAATTGTCAAATGTTCTGTCAAAAATATTCTACAGTGAGGGAAGAGTTGTGTTGATGGATTGAATGTATTGGCCAGACTGTAGCTAGTCTGGGACCCTCTGCATACTGCTTAACAGAACTATACATAAAAACAGGGTGCTTGGTAGAGCTGTGAATAGGAGGGGTGTTAATAAGCTGTCACCTGTTTGTCAGTTCCTCTTCATGGTCAGAAGGTACTGTGTGACTATGAACTGTGTGTTTGTGTTACAGCCATCAGAAGCGGGTCTTCGAGACGGTGAGAAACGTTAATCAAGTGGTCAAGCAGAGATCCATGACTCCATCACCAATGAATATCCCGGGCTCTAACCAGTCCTCTGCTATGAACTCCCTCATTTCTAGCTGTGTCAGCACTCCACGCTCCAGTTTCTACGGGGGAGACATCTCTAACATGGTGATAGACAACAAGACCAACAGCATCATCTTAGAGACAGAGTCCTCCGACAATGGGTCAGTACTGTAGCACTGGACTTCGCTCTTGCTTTGTTTCTGATAGTAAGGCAAAGTGTTCCTGTTTTCCTCCTTTGCTCTTACATAGTGCAGGTAACATAGTGACATACATCTTCAAAAGTGACTATTTTGTGGTCGCAGTTTTTGAATATTCAAGTTTATTTAAAAAGGAAAGCTTTTCAAAAGTGCTGTTTGTCGATCAGTATGTTTAACTCGCACCTGTTCTGAGATGCAATCTCACCAGATGATGTAAACCTACCCTTCGTGGGTCAACACTTAAAAAGAATTGTTTTTTCACCATTTTACATAAATGCCAGGGAGTTCTGATCCCAGTTGCAGCTACAGTTAACTTTTTTGACCCTAAAAACAAATAAAGTGTGTGTCTGTAAGTTACCTAATATGAAAACTTGTGAATGAAACCAATTGGAACTTGGCTTTTCTAGTTACTTGTCTCTTTCTCCAGTACAGCTCCACACTATGCTGTATATACTTTTCAGTAAAAACAGCTCAATACCTCAAAACAATGTATGTTTGTCAGTGTAATACGTTCTTGTGACTCACTCTGATGTTCTTACAGTGTTGACCCTTTAACATAGGGCCTGCTTACTTGAGCCTGTATAGCTGGAAGAGACACACAACAAGTAGCCATCTCATCAGTATGTAGGAGGAAGCTCTTCAGCTAAGCACAGGTTCCCAAATGGAATTTCCAGGCAGGAGCTAGGATTCAAAACTCTTTTAGTATGAAAGAGAAACAACAGACTGGTGTTTGCCTTTGGGTCTCCATACGAGTAGCAAGTTGTTCCCAGACATGGTAATTTAAAGGTATTGGTGAATGTCTCAAAACTGTCCCGTGGAAATTTTAAGCGTTTCTAAGAATGTGTTTTTCTCCCTTCTCTTTTTTTTTTTTTTAAACTTTTTTATGTCCCCTGTTATGTTTTAGAAATGAAGACAGGATGAAGAAGCCTGGAACTCCAGGAACTCCAGGTTCCAGTGACCTAGAGACTGCCCTTCGCAGGCTGTCCCTCAGGCGGGAGAATTACCTCTCGGAGCGCAAGTTCTTCGAAGAGGAGCAGGAAAGGAAGCTGCGGGAACTGGCAGAAAAGGGAGAACTTCACAGTGGTTCTGTTACCCCCACAGAGAGCATCATGTCACTGGGAACTCACTCCAGATTTTCAGAATTCACTGGATATTCAGGAATGTCTATCAGCAGTCGCTCCTACCTGCCAGAAAAGCTTCAGATTGTGAAACCACTAGAAGGTGATAACAAAGGGCCTCGGCCTTTATCTGTTATTCTTAGTGACTCTTTGTGGTCTCTTATCCATCACCAGAAAGCAGGAAATCTTTGCAATACATATTCTTTTTACTTTAGAGACAGTAATCCACGCTGTTGGTTTGAGATCTTCTGACTACATTTTCCCACAAGCCTTAAAAAAGTGTTGGGATACAATTCCAGCCAAGGCAGTAAAATAAATATTACAGGCCACGTGCACATCAGCAGTGCAGCTTTACATCTGACCTAAATGTTGTCATTTCATAATTGGAAAAGGAAGGTGGATAAGTATATGAAATCTAAACAACAAGAGTTCTGTAAATTAGTGTCTGGAAAGGCCTTTACCTACTTCAGCTAGTCCAGTTGGTCTAATAAGACTGTTTTAGTGATTAAAAATGATCTCTGGATTTTATTGGGCTGTTGGTGTGGTCACACAGGAGTCACTATGGCTTTGTGTTTCATGTGTGAAATAGGTGGGGTTTTTTTAACGTCAAATTTCCTTCACATATCGTCTCAAGAAAAGGCCAGATACAGGTAGATGGCAGGGCTAGAGCTGTATTTCAAAGTTCGTTTTGGTAGACTGTCTAAAAAAGCCCTCAGAACACATATAGTATAGTCTGCCACACTTTCCTCACTTCTTTCAGGTTGTAGCTGGAAGCTAGTCCAGTCAATTCCTTCAGGTTTTAGACAAAATGAAGCTGTTTTCCTGTAGTACTTCACAGATACATTAGTTAAAAGTCATTTAGCTTTGGCTTCTCTCTCTCTCCCTTTTCCTGTAACAGAACTCTTGTATTGCATTGCATTATGTGTGTTTTAATTGCAGTAGTTCCTTTTTTTTAATCTTTTTAGAACAGATTTATTTCATCTATAAGGATCATATAGCATGACACATACTCAGAAGCAAAAATAAGCGTTCTTATGTCCTGAAGAAAGTGATGTACTGTATCTACCTATTCAAATGAAAAACTATAACCATAGCACACAAATCCATACTGTCTAGCAGATTTTAATAGTTTGTTTTCATGGCTACTTTTAAATGGTCAAAAGTTCTTGTACCACATGAGGGAAAGGATGATCCATCTTTGTTTCATTTCTGGTCGCTACCACTGTAATAGATTTCTGTCACCATCCCGTTATATCTGCTTTTGTCTTCCAATAAACTCTTGAAGTCTTTATCATCTTTCTATCTGTCTGGGTTTTTTTTTTTTTCCCCTGGTTTTGTTCAGTGTTCTCACTGGGTTATTTTTCTCTTGAAATTATTGCACCTTTTAAAGTACTTCTCATGTTTGGTTTTAGATCTTATTTTTAGCATGTTTGTGTCTGCTTGTTTCTTAAGTTTAGTGTTGGTTAACTTTTATTAACTACATGTTTATGATTCTGTTCTTCACTTCAGCTTAGTTTCTTTTCCAAGTATTTTTCATGAGACGTAATTTTTTTTTTTCAACTTCACAGATGCTTTCAAACTACTGGGGCAAAATAGTCTGCTGTAGCTGCAGATTGTTACAAGTAGTTGTTCCTTTGGTTTTATTACTGTTTTACTAAGGGTGCTCATGCCATAAAATGAAAGAAATAAAAATTAGCTCTATAATAAATGTATTATAGGTTAATGACTTCTGCTTCTTCAAAGAAATCTTTTAAATCCCACAGAAAAATAAATAGGGTAACAGAAACACTAAGAAATTAATATTTTTGCACCTTTTAAAAAAAACAATGCATGCTTTCTTTTAGTCAAACAGAAGGATTGCTTGATGTGCTTTAGTTACATTCTAGTGGGGGTCTTTTTATTTTCTTTTCTTTTTAAAAGTGTGCACCTGTAGCTTGTTGTGTCATAAGCATGAAATAGCACTATGTGTGTCCTGTAGGAAAAGTAGAATCTTGGATTGATTATGTCTTCAGCCACTTTATTACAATTTGTGGGAGAAACACATTGTGAGTTTCTAAGCTTTCTCTGACCCTCATAGACTACATGCAATCGTGCAGAGATATCAGGAAAGCAGGGAAAAAAAAAGAATTTTACTCCATTCATATGCTTATTTAGTTCTTATATTCCTTCTTCCTTCAGTGGCAGTCCCACTGTTACACAGTAATTCCCTCATGCCAACTTTTTCTGATAACACAGTTTATAAAACCATCTAGTAGGTACCTGAGACTGAATGTAGTCCAAGGAGATGTTGTTTTTCCCTCTTCTTTTGACTTCTGCAGCTTTCTTTTTTTTTTTTTTTTTTCTCTATTGGGGATTTACAACTGTTGCATTGCATTGTACATTTGTGTTAATTTTCTGTATGGCAAAATTAAAGCCCCTTTACATACATTTTATGAGATCAAGACTAGACACAGATACCCTCCTGTTTCTGATGAGGCTTAGGCCACTTGGATTTCTGTAGTTTCAATAGAAATGTTAAAGCTCAAAATGCAGATATTTTGGTGAATACCTTTCTTATGGAAAGATATAAAATACTTTTCCTACTGAAAGGAATATATATTTTATGATATATATTAACAATGAAGTGCTTGTATTCTGCAGAGCTTATTTTAAGTATAAGTTTTGGTGAACTTAAAGGTGAAAAAGATTACATTTTCACAAGCTAGCATGTAGAAGCTAATTAATGTTTTATACTGGCATACAGTGCGGAAAGAAATTTTGGTTCCCATTGTTCTTTAATTCTTGGAGTAGAGTCTGACAGCAAATCTCTGCTCCTAGGTTAAGGCTTGACAGTATCTGTCATTTCTTCACATTCTGGGTTATTTATTTTATATAGAAGCAAAAAATTTGGCCTTTGTGACAATTCAGAAGTAAATCCAAGTTATAGGGATGTCTCTTCTCTCATTTTGGGGTGGTAATGGTTTCTGCTTCTTGAGCCTCCAGGGTGCCAATTTTCTTTAGTCCCTCTAGACATAATTTAAATAAAAGGAAAAAATAGTTAGAGTCATTAGCCAAAGTAATCTAGCAGATCCATTTATTCTGAGCTAAAAAATTATAGATTTTATAGAGTGAGATAGGCTTAATTAAAATGTCATCCATTGTTCCCAGTCATTCTAGAGAAAGTTTTTCCCTGTAGACTTCCTTTTTATAGTAAGCTTCCTGAAATGCAATATCCTTATATGAAGTGACAGTTTTTGTCGTTCCATAGGATTTTTCTCAGATGGAAAATAATGTATATGAGAGCCAACCCTTCTCCAGTTATTACAGTTGCTTAGGTTTTTATGTATACCATGCAACGAGTGGAACATTCTTGGTCTTTGAATATGGGTGAGACACTTCTGTGCCATTTTGTTGACTGAGTGGGTATTCCTCTTTGCAGAGAGGGTACAGGAACAAGACAGCAAAGACTGCTCTGATTTGAGCTGGCAGAGGTGAAAATAAGAATGTTTTGTTTGTGTCATAGGACATGTGTGATTTTAAGTCACATATTTCAACACAGGTGATGGTGGGCACATAGGAGAATGTAGGCCCTTGAGAGCAATGTATAATTGCTGCTTGAGGAATCAGATAAATCCTCCCCTGATTTCAGTAGGCCCATCTCAGTGTATATATCAGTTTTTCCTGATCTATTGCTGTTTCTGACTGTCTCCTGTTAAACATTGAATATTGAATGCTTTTCTCTGTAAAATGCACCTCCTTTTTCAAAACATTTCTCTGCCCAGGATGAAGCTACAGGTACAGTAGCATCGAGTTATGTAGTAGTTGAATTCCTGTAGCATAGGGTCCCTACAGGTACATAGACTTGATGTGTAGTTCAGAAGTATTATCTGCTTACACGTGCCTGGAGTTGGTGGGGTTTTCTAACATATGGTACAGAGCTAAAATTGCTGTGTGATCTGTGTAACCACTGTCCTCCCACTAGCTACTGGTAGTAAATTCTGGCATGTTTTCAGCACCTTTCTTAGTGTGAGCTTAATGTGGGAATATGTGGTTTTTGTTCCTTTTTGAGCTTTCTGTCATAGTGCTCAGGTCAATTGTTAAATAGAAATTCTTTCTACTCCTGCTTCAGCCTGTGAATTGAAGCGGATGGGAGCGTTTATGGGGAGGGGCTGTGCCTGTGCCCAAGTGTGCTGCATCTCACCACCAGGCTTTGCCTAAGTGCTGATGTGATCAGTTTATTTCACACTGGTGTGGAAATGCTGAAGCATAGGTGAAGCAGTTTTGTGTTGTAGCATGTCTCCCTAGAAAAACTACACCCAGAAACATTAAAGGTTTGGAACTCCCAAACCTTTGGTCTTCTGAATAAATGAAGTGGGACTTTCTGTCTTTTAGGTCCTGGATTGATGACTAATTTATTTTGGTTGTCTTTCTGTTCCCTTTCAAGGTTCTGCCACTTTGCACCACTGGCAGCAGCTGGCTCAGCCTCACTTGGGTGGGATCCTGGACCCAAGGCCTGGGGTTGTCACTAAGGGCTTCAGGACCCTAGACCTGGACCTGGATGAAGTGTACTGCCTTAATGACTATGAGGAAGATGAGACAGGTGACATTTCTTACAAGGGCCTAACTACCTCGACGCCAGTTCAGCACACAGAGACCTCAGGTGAGAGGTCACAAGCACAAGTGACTGTTTCAGAGAACAAGAATAACCCCCGCCACTCTCAGGCTTTCACAGAGGAGATGCAGGAGTCCGCGACTGACGATGATGAGGGGTCTGGTGAGGGAAACTCATTAAGTCCAGTAAAACTGACATCTTTACAGGATTTTGATTACTGGGCCATTCTCACATCTCTTCAGAACAGCATCCATAATATTGCTTTGTGTGTAGCATCTGCACGGTAGTTCGTGCGGTGGTTAGAACATAACCATTCTAACATTGCCTCAAAAATCGTTCCTTTGATATCTTTTAATTTGATTTTCAGTAACAGCATCTGTGGTCAATATTTTACTCTATTTTGATAAGAGAAGGCTGCTAAAAGGAAGTGGTTCATTCACAAACCTTTGTGTGGCACATATGCAACTTGTATGTGTTTTTAGTGCACGCTGTTCCGTGTATGTAATGTACAGATTACATATGTTCTGTATTACTGTAGTGCAGATACCCTTCTGACTGTTCCTAAGGGGCGATGCCATGCTTTAGATTTTTGTACTTTGGGTAAAAAAGACTAAATGATTGGTGCACTAAAGGTGCATCTACCTTGCCTTTGCTGAAACAGATGGAGTGCCTTGAAAATCACCAAAGAAATTCTGAAAGTCTAGTTCACTTACCTCAGATACAGTTACCTGTTTTTAAAGTCCTTTTGAGATAAAGAACTAAGGGGATGTTCTTACGCAGTGACTAATAATATTTCCCTTATTCTTTCCCCACTACACTATTGAATCCTGTCCTTCCTATTTATACCATATTAAGATGTAAACATTTTTAAGTGACACAGTACTGCATGAGTTATTAGATACTCTGAACTGACAGCATCAGTCTGTTATAGGCTTACAGGCTCTCAAGACTATAGACGTGTTTTGAGTTTGTGTGGTTTCTCTTTTGTTCCTGGGGTTTTGGGGGTTTTGTTTTGATAAGCTATACAGTTGTCATACAGTTGTCATTAAGCCTCTGGTAAAGAATTCTGTTTAGTCCAGAATCAGAAAATTACCAGAAGGCTTTTTTTTTTTTTTCAGGCTTCTTGTTTTTGTATAACTACTTTAAATGAAGACACTTCCTTCCCTCTCCTTTTTCTGAGAAAAATAATAATTTAATATTTGGCTGGTCTTTGGAAGATTAGATTGTCTCAGGGCTAAACAATAATATTTCTGTTATTATGAAGACATGCACAGTATCTTCAGCTCTCGCTGCAATGGCAGTTCAGTGCTTTCAGCTATTGAACATAAGCTACTTTCTACAGTCAGTTGTATTAAGGTTAAACTTTGAATCACAGAATCATTAAGGTTGGAAAAGATCTCTAAGAGCATTGAGTCCAAACATTAACCCAGGACTGCCAAGTCCAGCACTAAACCCCGTCCCTAAGTGCCACATCTACAGATCTTTTAAATATCTCCAGGAGTAGTGACCCAACCACTTCTCCGGGCAAACTGTTAGAGTGCTTCAACATCCAAACTTCCCTTTCCGTTGGCAAAAGTTGTCTTTGTTCTGTGAGAGCTCAGAAATAATGTTTATATAATTTTTTAATATTAATATGGAAATAAATAATGCCTCTTCAGGCAATTGTGTACAGTTTTGGGTATTAACCAGACTTTTATAATTTTGAAAAGTCCAAGTAACAACAGCAAGAAAAGCTGGGGATATGAGGAACATGGGCTGAAATAATTAAACATTGAAGTAACTGGCATTTTTAGGATCTTGGGAATAAAAGATTCGACAAAAGATATGATTAAGTTTAAAATGTGTTGCTATAGAGAGGCAGGGAGCAAGCAGTTTCTTCCTGTACTCAAGGTACAGCAAATGTGCAAAAAAACCATTGCTTGGGTTACATTTTGAAGAATTTTCCAATTGTAAGAGTATTCAACACAGGAACATGGCAAAAATGTAGAAAACTCGTTGTCATGGGCTAAATGTAGATAAGGATGTAGTTTAGTTCCTTGTTGTGGGGGATTTTTTAAATAATGGATTAGTAAAATATTTCTGGGTAATAATTTGGAAGAGTTCTGCCTTTGGCGTAGAGCAATAAATGTAGTCCTGCTCTGTGATTACAAACTGGCAAAAAGTCTAGTATTTCCTTCCATTTTCTGTCTCCATTATGATTTTAATATAGGTCACAGTTTATTAACAGGTAATTTACTGGTTACTGCTGACTTTTTCTGGGAAAACTATCTCAGACAAGGTTTTTAAGCAAAGTCCTTACTGTATAAATTGACAAAGTAGACAAAATCCCTGAAATTGCTCTAGCAATCTTACTTTACCTTGCATTGTTTGCTGAGTAATCTTAATACGTTACAGAAATAAATTGGTCAAAAATAATAATTTGTGTAGAATGAACAAGTGCACTGAAAACTTTCATTTCCCTTTCTTTCTCCTGCTTTCAAATTGTCCATTTGCTTAGGATTTAGGGGTTTCCATGAGCTACCACATCGTTATTGGTTGTGTTGCTCAAATGAAGTAAAGTAGCCGCTGTATCTGCTTTTTATTAAAGCAATTTGTCAGGCATTATACAAGGAGGAGATGTTTGTGGATTTTTTTCAGGCTAGGCACTTACTAATGGGGGAGTGCTGCTTAGGATGCACAGTCTCATAACTGAAGAATACCTTTTGGGAAAAGAGATGTGTGCTTAGCTTATGGAAAAATACTGTGCAGCCATGGCTTCTCCTGACAAAGCCTCCTCAGCATTCTTTCTCCTAGATTTCTCTGTAGGAAATGCAGGGCAGGTAGGGGTGTGTGTGGACATGTGGGACCTTAGAGCCTGTCATGAGTACAAGGTTACAACATCATTGCTTGCATGATTCTGAGGGAGGTTCCAGCTGGCAACATACAGAATAAGCTCTTGCTAGAAAATGTGGAGGTGAAATAAAAAGGGAAGGGAAGAAATATCTTGCACACAGTCTCTAGCCATGGTGCTTTTGCCTGTAATCCAGAATAGCTACATTGTGGAAAAATCTAGTTCAAGAGCTTTGTAAAAGCCAGAAGTACCTTCTTACAGTTGTTGTTGGCTGGCCATAAAGCCTGCCAGTCCACAGCTACATGCCTTCTAGGATCAGACCAAAATGTCTTTGGTGAATACAGTGCCCACGAGGACCTTCCCAGCAGGTGAAAGTCATCTCAGTCTGTTGGGCAAGTTTCTGCTTCATTTGATTGCATGCTCTGAGGTTTGGGTCTTGCCTTTTTTTGCACTGGAGATGTTCATTGGCAGAGTACTTAGGAGGCTCTGTTCTTATTGCTGTTTGTGGGTGTGCAGAATACTGCTCAAGATGAGCCCAAGAGCCAGTCTTTTTAACTTCCAGGCTCAGGAGAGCAAGCATGGCCAAAGATGTCTTGTAGCCAAAATAAATGTATTCAGAACAAAGTATCAGGTGTGTCTTGTGATAGAGTCAGAAATCATTGTGACTAAATAAGAAAAAGTTATGTTCCTTGAATTTTCCTGTCCCTATGTTGAAACTTGTAGTATCCATAGATATATATATATATATATATATATATATATATAGCTTCCTCACCATAAATGCATTTTCTGTCCCAGTAATGGCACTGAACATTTCCGAAGTTGACACACGTGCTTTATGATCTGCAGTAGGTCTGTTGGACCACATACTGTGTGTGGGTAGAGTAACTTTATGGAGGATTGTCGATTCCAAAGTTACAGTTCTAGTCCAGTACCCAGGAATAAGTTGAAATTTGTGTATCACTTGTGTAGACTCTCAGCCTAGTTGGAAGTGTAAAGAAGTTACAGGACACAGTGTTCTTAAAACCATCTGGGACAAGTAATTTTTGCAGCACAAATTTTTAGTAACCTCAATATAGTGTTTTGTTCTGTCAATGAAACTAGTACATTATAAAACTGTACAGAATCTGTTTTGGAGGGAGGGGTTGTTGGGGTTGTTTTTTTGTTTGGTTTGTTGTGTTTTGTTAGTTCACTGCCTTTGATGTTTCCCTTAAAAAAACAAACAAAACACCAGCCACTGAAAGCACTTAAAAATGTTATGAATGTTCTAATTGCCTGCTAGCATTGGGTGCATAGACTGCTCTTTGAATACTTGTATTTGTTAGTTCCACTGACTGATTGCTTTAAATAGACATGTGCACAGCATTATAGGATCAGCACTCTTGTACTTCATGTTTAGACTTTAACCATGACATGGAGGGCTTTCCAAATAGATGCCTAAAATCACAAAAACACGTGATGATGTTTGAGTTGTTTTTAGCAGGATTATTATGCATTCTTCTAAAAAGTTACCATTGTACAGAAAAGCAATAAATTTTGTAACTCTTCTTAGAACTAAGGTTTTGATGCATATTTAAATATATTTTATTTTCAAATGGCATGAATATTTCACAGTAATTATTTCTTTAAAGAAAGTCTGTCAGCAGTTACTATCTATGCTGTTAAAATGCTAGAACTTTAATTTGGGGATCCTAGCTTGCATAAACTCATGTTGAAGCCACATTAAATACTCGGAAGTGTTTTTGCATCTGTGCTCCATGGTTATATACGTATGACAAAGTGACCTCAGCCAGAAAAACACCCTGTCTAAAGAATACCTGCTTTTGTTCAGTTTTTCTTCTCTTGCTGTTTCCAAAGGTAAAATAAACTAAAAGCTTGGAAAAGCACGTATTCAGACAATAATGTTGTTGTTGAAGAAGCCTAACAAAAGCAACACTCCTTGCATAGATGTGAGAATTCTTGGAGGTTTTGAGTACTCATGGTTACACCTTTAGGAGAGCACCATGCTCACATTTTACAGCTGTTGTGTTTATCACCCATCTCCTGTTTGTTGTAATTGTTCACCCAGACAACAGCTCCAGCCTACTCTGTTTTTTCCCTGTTCTGTCAGCCAGGCACTTTCAGCACAGGTAGCCCTGGGTATCAGAGCTCTCACCTTTAGTCACCTGGAGCAGATGAACTCTGCTAGATCTAGAGACTACATGAAGCAGCTGTCTTGTCCTGTGGATCCTAATGTGATTTTGTGACACAGTTTTCAGGGATTTCACCTCACCCAAGAATGGAGTTAGTGGCATATACTGGCAAAAGTGAAGTCCATAGCCTGTATTCCAGATGATCACACTGTAGGACAGAAATGCCTCTTAATGGTCCTTCATTATTGTCTTTTAAAGCAGGCAGAACTTTTCTATTCAGTAATGAACTTCTAATGCTTTAAAATGCCATCTGTTGCCCTAATGATGCCTCAGTCTCATTCTTATTCCATCCTTCTCTACACAGCCTGTTCTAGAGGGATGCCCTAATTCCAGTGCTCAAATAGCAGGGAACCAAGTTTCCTCCTTTTCGTAAAACATGCCAAAGAAATGATGGAGCAAAGTGGCTTGCTTTACTGTTGGACTAAAATGTTATCTTTATGCCAGTCTGGATCAAATAATACTCTGAAGATTTCCAATTTTTTTTTAAAGTTAATTTCCTAATAAATCTGTATTTGCCAGAATAGGT
This sequence comes from Climacteris rufus, assembly GCA_013398175.1. NCBI lineage: Eukaryota > Metazoa > Chordata > Aves > Passeriformes > Climacteridae > Climacteris > Climacteris rufus. The sequence continues at coordinate 56,353 of VZRZ01006751.1, read as the reverse complement.
GTTTATATAAACTACAAAGATTTACTGGTCACCATGAGCTCTCTACCTTCTCATTGTTACTTCAGCATAACAGCAAGTGTGAATTTTGATCCAATGGTACAAAAGTCAATGGTGTTTTAGTATAGCTACCTCTTACAAATCTTCCTCAAACTTAGTTTGTCTTGACATCTTCTTGTGGGTGGAGCAGGCCACTAGTTTACCTACTCTAACTTTGAACCTTCCTCTTCACAAGCTGGTTGAAAAACCAGGTTAAATGGCCTTTTGAGGGTTTCCTGGACAGAAGATCATGGCCTAAACATATCTATTGTGCTCTTTGCACCTAGCATAATGGCCCATTAGCTCTGAGTCCTGAAGCTGGATCGGAGACAGCTCTGAGCTTTATAAAATCAGCATTGTGTTTTGAGTGAGGAAAGACCTCTTTGTTTTGCCAGAAGATGGAGCTCTCTGCATTCAGTTTGACTGGAACCTGCCTTTTTTTTTTTTCTTTTCAGTGTTTTAAAAGAAGTTTTTACAACAGTGTTAGTGCTATATAGAGTCTCTTTCCGCTGTAATGGTTTGCATTTTTTTCCATAATGCTGGTGAATTGTTTGAGAAAACTTAATAAGGTGAAGGATCACTAATTCCTCAATGCTAAAACATGATCCAGCAGAAATCTCAGGTTTAGCTTTAATTTTGATTTAGGGGGAAAATGCACTGACAGTTTCCACAGGGTTTCTGATGGATGAAATTACACAATGTTTCTGTAAATTTTGTTAAGCACTGAATTATGTATAGATTCTTTTCATACAGATACAATGCTGTGTTGTTAAGCTACTACTACTTTGAAGAAGAGGGTATAAGTAAAACATTTGGTTTCAGACACAGTTACATGGAGTGGGTGTTTGTATTTAAGATAATCCTTTGCTGTATGTAAATGTGAAGATAGTCTCTCATTATACAAATGTATTGCTTCCTCATGAACTTATATCAACTCAGGAGATGGGCTGCATATGTAAAATTACTAAGTGAGGAATGTATCATTTTGTTTCTATGTTATAAACTTTGTTCATTTATAGCAACAGGTTCTCACTCTTTTTACTGTGTCCAAAGGATGGAAAATGCTACAGCAATATGATACACCCCATTGTTGACTGATGGAGGATGAAGATGGTACAGGATTTTCTTAGTGGTATTTGAGGGTGGAATACATCCTTGGAAATGGATAGATTTTTTTCATCATTTCATTTGTTTCCTCTTATTAGAGTTAGTGATTTCTCTACTTTTAGCAGCCTTCTCCTATCTTTGACTCATTAACAGCAATGAGTCTTGCTTTTGCTAATGCAGCTATGTTTCTTCAATGTGCCTGTCTCCAATCTGAGGGGATGCCCAGTGGATATTACAGATGGGAACAATGCACTGATTGCATTACGGCTCTGTGCTTTGGGTTGAGCTTGCAATCTTAAACCAGCATTGCTTTATTCTGTTCTCTATTCATCATCCAGGGATAATGGCTTTGTTTCTAATTGATTTATGTTAAAGTCCTGTGTTTTCTCTAAATAACCAATATTTTCATGTCCAGTTCTTTGAGCTCTTTCTCCAGATTTTCTTATAACTCTCTACAATGTGGAGAGAATCATGATTGCTAGGCTGTGCTCCCCTGTGGTAGCTTTTGTAGCGCTCACACTAATCTCTAAAGCAACTGGATTCCTGAAGCATCATAATAACCATCTCTGGAGGTGAAGTAGAGCTTGTTGTTATGTTATGCTGTGCTAACATTTGAGTGTGTTAACATGACACTCCAGTGGGTCCTTAGAAATACCCTTCTTTGATGTACAGCAGTACATTCCAGTGCTGACTAGGAGTTACCTCACTGTATGCCCATCCACTTCTGCTTCCACTGTTCACACTGCCCATGCTCTACCCTTCACACACTGCTTATATGTGTTCTTCAAGGGCTACCTAACCACACACACTGGTTTGGAGTTGTGATACTTTATGTATGAGAAAGGGAACACAGCCACAATTAAGACTTGCCTTGCTTCTGCTGAGCTGCTGTGGAAGTTCAGAATGGTGTCTGGTCTAGCTGGTCGGTCTGTCTGTCCTTTGCAATGTGTTTAATAGTTGTGTACTGTGGTATTAAAATGTGGCTTAATCAGGGAATGGCTCAGAGGGTTGGGTGGGACTGAGGGGGAGGGAGCTGCACACGGTTTTTATTGTGCATGTCTTTTGACCACGGCTAAGTTTGGTTACTAAGTAAGAGAACCTATGCAATCATGATATTTTTGATGTAATATTTAACTCTGGGTGTTTTTCAACCAGCTTTTCAGATGCATGGCTCTTAAACTCTGTAGTTATTTTGCAGTGACCACAGCTGCATTATAAAGCAGGTTAATACAGCCACAGAAGTATTTCTACTAAGAAGAAATACATTGGTCCAAGTCCTTCATTTTTTAAATTCAGCTGTATCGCTTCTTTCACAAATCACTGATATGTCAACAGAGTGGCAGTTTCACAGCCTCATCTGTCAGGAAATTTATTTACTAAACTGTTTACAAATATTAAGAAACTGCTATACTATGCAGCTGAGGACAAACATTCTTAAAGAACCTAATCACATGCACAAGAGAAATGTCACAGATGTACAGTAGTGGATCCAAAAAACTATCACTTTCTGTATTGTGGGTGTGAAAAGTCAGAGGAACAGTAATTAATGTGTGTCCTTCCCTTCCCCACCCCAACAACCTATATTCCTGTAGCATTAGCCAGATGGATCCGTTACTGAGAAGTAATGGGGATACCTTTTTGTGGATCAATCTATAAACTGAAAGGCACAAGCATTCAGAAAATCCTGGTGCTCCTGAGCTGGTACTAGAAAATGCTGCTTGTAATTTCCCACTGATGCAAGCTGCTATTTTAGACGAGGGCTAGCATTTCAGGCACTGCCTGGCCAAAACTTGGTTTGAACAAGATTTAATCTGCAGTGCTTATGATCATGGGCAAGTTTCAGCAGACCTTTTTAGCACTGGCCTTGGAGTCCCAGAGGTGCTTCTTTGGAGAACAAAGAAGTTAAGTTAAGTGTCTGTCAAATGCTGTAGTACTTGGGCATTTCACTTTTCTTGCATTGATCCCATCAAGGTGCCTCATCACTTTTTGCATCTGTCTTATCAGCACACAGAAGTTTGGTTTTCCCCTTTTCTGTGTAAAATGCAAAGAATGTGCTTTTTTTTGATTTAGTACCTCATCCTGGGAAGTGCATGTCACAAACCAACTCCACCTTCACCTTCACCACCTGCCGCATTCTGCACCCCTCCGATGAACTCACTCGAGTCACGCCAAGGTAAGGGGTTCCCATGGTGGCAAGGCCTTCAGCTGTATCAGAGTTTTCCCCTTTAGGCAAATGCAAAGTCAGGGCATAAGCAAAAGCATTTGCTGCCCTGGTGACTTACAACACATCCACAAATTATTCCTCCCATTTTGAGTTACCTCAACCTGATTTTGAGAAGTGTGTGTAGTGCTTTAAAAAGCTCATCAAAATTTCTTAAATTGTGTTCTCTCTAGTTAAGATATTGCAGGATCAGACATAACTATATTGGCTTCTGGTATCCAAACCTAACTACTCTTGTTCTGAGACTAGTTGAAGTCCTCATATGAGAATGTGCAGAATGTGGTCTCTCACCAAAAAAATGAGAGGTTTTTCCAGGGAGGAAGTCTAAACCTTTTCTCTCAGAAGAGAAAGAGATGTGCAGGTAAAGAAATCCAGGAAGTACATGAGGAATGGAGGAGAAAATATGCCTGAATCAGAAACAGAGAGATGTCTACTTTCATCCTTGGTGTAATGGTTGGGAATGAGCTCATAGTAGCCAGACTGAAGCTAATGACCTGATGTAGCAATAGCAATTGGCATGTATAGGCACTGCAGAAGGCAATTCTATAGACTTAGTGAAGGTGAAGAAGTGAGAACCAGAGGGGGGGTGAATTTCATCCCTAAAGAGGAGACTTTCCTCCCTTAGCAAATCAGGATTTAACGAATGTTCTTTTCTGTTTAGAAGGACAATGCCTCTGCTTTCTCTGCCCCTTCCAGCTCCTGTGTGAGTGTACCATTGTGTAGGTCCCCATGCAGAAGTGTTGTGTCTAGACTTGTTTAGACATGAGACAGACACTGACCACCTATGGAAGGCGTGAAAAGTAAGGGTATTGCATATGAAATCTGTCAAATGAAAAGGAAATGGATGATCATTAAATGTAACTTTTCTGCCTCCCTTTCTGAACTAAGTGGCCTAGCTGTTTTTTCTTTACTCTTTTCTGTCTTTCCCCTCAGCACAGTTACTGAAGAGATCCTCTTATGTGGCTGCAGCTTATTGTTGGATTGCTGTTAGTTGTGGTCATAATAAACTCTTCGGTTACGAAAGCTAACAAATCAGTCAGAAAAGACAGCTAAATTCAGTACATTTTAGCTGCCTCAGTTAAATCAAAGTTTATAATTCATTCAGGAGAACCAGGAGCAAAATAAACAATATAATGTTTTCAGCAGGTGTGTTTAAGGAGCTCCTCCTTACCAACTATAAATGGTTCTTCACAGGTCATGTGAGGAGGACGAGGAAACTGCCTTATGTCTCGTTGTGATGAGAGGAGGTGTAGGGCAGACACCATGACCCACCGTGGTCGGGGGTGAGCAGCACTGCCAGCAGCATCCGTGTTGGCAGGGTCATGTACAAGGAATGCTAGTGTGTATGGCACCAGCTAACCCAAACAGGTTTGGCATTTACCTGCCTGGTTGCATTTTAACCTGTGCTACTCCAGGTGTTGCTCTAACCTGACTAAATTTCATCCAGCTAAATGAAATGCTCATTTATTTGTTTCTTTTCTCAGTCTAACTCTGAAACCATCACTGGGCTGAGTTGCTGAGGCCACTCTGAGTTTGTTTCTGCCATTGTGTCCAGTCTGCCCTGCGGTGTTGATCAGTTTGATGGGAAAAATATTTCCCAGTTAAAGGAATGCCAAAATGATCAAACAGACCAAGTAGCAACGCCTGCAACTGCTTTCTTGCAGGGATGGCTTGGTTTTTTAATTGCACTGTAGTGTATAACTGAGCTGAAAAATCAGTAGAAATACTAATCTAAGTGTCTGTGCAACTGAAATCTGTATCTGGAAAGAGTGAAGCTGTTGGAGTTAATAAACCTTTGGAGTGGTGTAGTTTTTGTCTTGTCACTAGGATAGCTTAGAAGCCTGATAATTAACACCATGTGACTGGGTTTCCAAAATGTATATGGTCATACCTTGTAGAAAGTCAGCTCATGCAGTAAATTCTCTTTCTTTTCTCTCCCTCACGCTTTCCAGGACTTCTGTATTCTGTGTTTAGCCATGTGGGAGATGCACCACAGTGGCTGTCACTGCTCTTTAGTTCCACTGGAATCAGAACTATGAGGTCCAGCCTTAGTCAGTGCTTAAGAGAAAAATTGTGGACTAATTCCTTTCCACTCAGCCTTGCCTTCAGAGTATGTGTGCCCTGCTGCAGTGGGTGTGTGTGGCCTCTGTAGTTCTGCTGTGAGGAATCCTTCTCCCCTGCTGCTGATGTAGCCTGGGCAGAAGGGAGAGGACATCAGGATGTGCCTCAGCACATCTGCCAGATGCACTGGCAGCCACAGCACACATGGGGTGCAAGGACACTGATTCCAGAGCCACTTAGCAAGGCTACTTTTCTACTTACATCTGCTAGATTTCTCAAATATGTGTTTCAGTGCAGTATACTGGGAGGAATATATGGGATTCCCCTTGTTGAATTGGTACTGCAAGGTAAAAATCCTTTTGGCAGCTTCACTTGCTTATGTTAGAGGTTGGTACAGTTCCAATTCACTGTTAGACATTGTGCTGGTCAGATCCTACTGAGCCATGGAAAGTGGACATGACTTGAGACTTCATAGCATCAGGCTATTTTCTTAATTAAGGAGTGCCTTAAAGGTATGCCGGTTTTTAGAAGACCACTGGACCAGATTTTCTAGTGTTATATGGACTCATGTCACCTGATCACTGTAAACCAAGGATCTAGGTGAATGTTCTAAGCTCATCAGAAGCTGTTCCTCAAAACATTCCAGGTGTCTAACCTGACATGCACAGTAGTTTTGCCTACACAGAGTTAATTAATATAAGGTGCAATGAGAAATTCCAGTCAAAATGTCATCTCAGCCTCTTTTGTCTATATGGGGAAAAAAAGGGCATGGTTAAGTCATTGGCCCAAGTCTTCTCCACACCTGGAAATGGAACCAGATTATCTCAAAGTGGCTATTTGATGCTTTTCTTGGTGCAAAGAACCCAACTTAAATTAAAGTTGCATGTTATGACTGAGCCAATCCAACAGCATGGCTCTGCTGAAAGGGGAAGATCCTGCTCTCTCCCTTTCCTTCACCTCCCAGCTGCTTAGTTTTCCCACTCTCTTGCACTGTCTTTACTTTTTGTCTGACTCTTTGCTGAGTGTATTCTACTTGCTAACCTGGCAAGATGAGGGGGAAGATTTCCTTTTTTCAGCAGTGGTAAGCTCGGGTCAGTGAATTCTCTGTTAGCATCAAGTGTCACATTGCTCAAGACCCTTTAAATCCCATTAGAGGGGATGAACCCATGCCTAAGAGATATTACTGTGGAATTCTTTTGTGTGTGTATGTGTGTCAAAGACCATAATTTGAGCATGGTTAGAAAACACTGGACAGTTTTTTGGGGTTTTTTTGAAGATGCGTGGAGCTCTTGGGATTCACCCAGACAGACATGAATTTGTAGTATCATGGATATCCCACACGCCTTGTTTCTGTTATGACTGGGTACACCATGCCTTAATGAATGAATGGTGTGCCTTGGACTGGTGTGAATTTTGAGTGAAGATTACCCAATCTATTGGGAACAGGTTTTTTTAAGGATGGCATTGTAGTGCTAGAGACAGTCCATCTTGTTCATGAGATCTTGCACTGTGGCACAAAGGATTTGTGGCACAAAAGGATGTCTCTTTTGTGTTGTTAATTCTTTGCAAATGGGTGAGTATTGAGCCGGTGCTCATTCAACTGGTTAGCTTGTGGGGAGAGGGAGGTCTCCCAGAATGAATGTTCTTTGGCATGCCTTGAGAAATCCCAACCCCTAGTAACTACCAGCAGTGTGCTTAAGAAAGCAAAGTGCCATAAGGTAGCACTAAACATAAGTATGTAATGTGTCACTTGTTCTGAATATATAGATTATTGCCATCTAATATTTTCCTGTGCTCTGCCTGTAGGTTGTGTATTTTGAGAAGAAAGAAATGGAATTGGGGAGCAATTTAGCAAAGTATAAAAATTGTTTTACCAAATTAGCAGTAGAATGGCTCCTTGTTATGCTCCATTTGCTGCTGAGTTATCAATTACCATTGGCCAATTGACAACCAAGAGCTTGACCGGATTTTTTTTGCCACTTTTGGTGATTATTCACACAATTGTGCCTCTTGATCAAAAGGCAGACAAGACCCCCCATCACCCTCCCCTTAAGTAAAAGCAAATTCAACATAAAAAGAGAAGAAGGGTTTGACCTTACAGAAATGCATGTTGGTGGCAATTTCATCTTCCAACAACTTTGCTAGAAATACTTCTGTAGCAAATAAATTCCTCTCCTCCCTTGCCACTGTCTCTGCTATGACCCAGCAGTACTAGAAGGACTGGCAGTTCTGTGTGCTCAGAAGTGACACTAAAAAGTAAATGTCTTGCTTATACCATTGGTCAAGTGTCCCCCATTTCCTTGTCTCTCAGAAGCAACTGGGAGGTGTGGCAGCCAGTAGGTCAGGAGGAAAAAATGAAGGTATTGTCACAGACCTGTGAACAGTTTATCAGAAGAAATGTGGTGCTGGGTGTTGGCAATGGCATTAACCCTGTGAGACTGGGCTGTGAAGTGTTTTTTAAGATATGATGGTTTTGCACTTGTAATCACATTGTGAGGAGCTGGGAACTGTCAGTGTCCTGTGCACTCTCCAAATGGATAAAAGGCCCTGCTTGGGCTTAAAAATCTTGCCTGTTTCATTTTCTACTGGAGAGAATAATTTGACTGCTCCTTTGCTTTCAGCCTTAACGCAGCACCTACTCCAGCTTGTGGCAGCATTAGCAATTTGAAAGGCACCCCGGTGGCCACCCCCTGCACCCCTCGGCGTCTGAGTTTGGCCGAATCCTTCACAAACCTCCGGGAATCCACGACGACCATGAGCACATCCCTGGGGCTGGTGTGGCTGCTGAAGGAAAGGGGCATCTCAGCAGCAGTGTACAACCCCCAGAGCTGGGACAGAGCCAGCAGGAGCACCCTGCTGAACACATACTCCCCGAAAATGGCCATCATTCCTTCCACTCCACCAAACTCACCCATGCAGACGCCTTCTTCTTCCCCTCCATCTTTTGAGTTCAAGTGCACCAGCCCACCTTATGACAACTTCTTGGCTTCAAAGCCTGCTAGTTCGATCTTGAAGGAGGTGAGGAATAAAAAGAACATCAGGAACAGTGAGAGCCAAACTGACGTGTCTGTTTCCAACCTTAATCTCGTGGACAAAGTCAAGAGGTTTGGTATTGCCAAAGTTGTGAGTTCGGGGCAAACATCAGCTCCTCCTTTAACTGATGACCAGGGACCTCTTCTGTGTGGGGCACAGGGACCAGTGAGGGCCCTTGTTCCTGGAGGCCTGGCAGCAGACGGTCTCCCATTGGGCTGCCCTGCCGTGACCAGTGCCATCGGGGGCATCCAGCTGAACACCGGCATCCGAAGGAACCGGAGCTTCCCCACCATGGTGGGTTCCAGCATGCAGATGAAAGGCCCAACGTCTCTCACTTCGGGGATCCTCATGGGAACCAAGCTCCCCAAGCAAACTAGCTTACGATGAAGGACTTTATTTTTACAGCTAGTCTTTTTAAATGAAAATACTCGCATTCTTTCTCTAGTCTCCTTTTCCTTTCCCCACCACCCCTTCATTGCCTTTTGAGTTTGACAAATCAACTTTGTGCCTAATGGGAGAAATGTATAAACTTTGTATAAAATGTGTAAATATGTACCAGATCTATTGTAACTAATTGGATTATTTTACTGTTCAATCGAGTGCAAAAGGCTCTATGTTATGATTGCTGTATTAAGGTTAACTTGCTAACCTTTTGAAAAGGTTTTTTTTTTAAGATGCACTGAAAAAAACAAAAGAGCAAAACCAACAAAAAATAACTTGACTAGAAAAACGTGAATTCTGTAGCTAGCCTAACTTGAGTCAAAGGTGCATGGGAAGCTATTGAATGTCCATCTAGAGACCTCTCATTACATCACTTGAAGCATGGGAGCATTTGTGCTTCGTTAAATACTGAAAAAAGCACTCAGTTTAACGTGATAGTTTTAATTTTGCCTCTGTAGATGAGTTGAGCTGAGTTATTGGAGTGCCTGGCTATTATGCCTGAATGGAGGAAACTTTTTTTTTCCCCTGTTCTGTATTTGCCTCCTCCCCAAGATTATAAACTTGAACTAATACTGTGTTGAGGTCAGCAGGCCTACTGGGTACCTGGAATATTGACATATTCCTACCACCGCTGTTTCCTTTGGCACGCTTACACTCTGTGCAACTTCTTTTTTTGTAGTTTTGTTCTGTTTTTCAACACTGCACTGGATTGTGGAAGGGAAAATGCTTTATTTTGTGTTGCTGCCACTGAAACATGCTTTGTCAGTGCCCCCAAAGAGAACAGTTTTCACAACTCGTGAGGTAAACATGGCCGTGACTTCCTAGAAGTCCAAGTTGCGGAACAGATCGACAGATAAGAATGTTATAAAAGAACACGTAGCAAAACCAGTATTAGGTGAGTCCTTGAAACCTCAGCAGAGAACCACAGAAAATATTTAGTAATGGAATGGTACAGGCGGGAAAGAGCAGCTTGCAGTCCTCGTGCTGATCTTCATCTTTCATGCATGTTGAAGACCGTGGCCTTGTAGGCAGAGTGAGAATATTCCACACCCATTTTCTGTTTTCTTTTTTTCAGACAAACCTTTTTCATCCAAAGTCAGACCTTAGCATAGGTGAAAATATGGGAAACGCTTTATTTTCACAATGTTTTTAAAATGAAAAAATACCTGCCATGCCAAACATATAACCCCCTGCTTTTTCAGAAAGGAAACAAAAGACCTCACGCAACCTTTAGTTGCCAGGTAATCCTAATTATATCGCAGTTTTTTCTCTGTTTCTCCCAATCTTCTGCTGGGTGCTTGTAGAAAGAGTTGAAATACCTTGGAACTGGAACAGACTGGAGGGAGCTTGTTTCTAGAGCGGAGCTGAGACATACTTTTTTTTTTTTTTTGGAAGAGGGGATGGAGAGGAGCAAAGCAGGGAGGGTTTAGCATCCACTTTCTTTTCCTTGCTCTTCTTGTGGCATTTGAATCAAGCTTCCCGTTTGTTACCATTGTCACACTACACGTAATTGCCGTGAATTGCCATTTGTACCAGACTGTTACTAAATTATTAGCACTGATAATTTCTTGTATAAATGGAACTGTCTTTTAGTCTTTGTGACAAGAGATAGGTGGGTGGTTTGTTTTTTTCTGAATGAAGTAGTTATTGCAGTAGTGCTATGGACACTTAAGGATATTTTTTGAGAAAGAAAAAAAACACATCGGTCAGTTACAGCATGTGTTTGAAGACTTCTATTTATTCTATGAACTTAAAATGTTTTAGTAAAATGCCATCAGCTCTGTTTGCTGTTGTATGTGTGCACTTATTGCAAGTAAATTTAACTATCTTTTTATTTGAATGTATCTTAAACCAGTAGATAGAAGAACAGTTGATTCTGAAAAAAAGTCATGGACTTAATGGACCGTTTTATATACCCTGAGGAAGAAAGCAATACTGCAAGAGAACTTAAAGTGTAGAAGTTAATCATGCAATCGGGAAGCATTATTTAGCCTTTAAATAAGCTGTAAGAGCTGTCCACCCACCGGAGAAAGCAATTGTAACACATCAGAATGATGAAATTTAATTTTTTCTTCACTAATATAAATAAAATAACAGAAAAGTTGCATTGTTGTGTGTTATTCAACTTTTTTCCTGTTCTTTTAAGGTGATAAGTCTTCCACCTTGATCCCTTGCTTTCATCTCTTAGTTAAAGCAAAATAAGAGGCCATCCTTTGGGGTTTTTTTTAATTCTTAGACACAACTGGTTGAAAAGTTTGCAGATTTTAAGTTTTCTGAAATCAGTGAAACTTGAGTCAAAATAAAAGAGAGAGAAGCAATAGTGCTTTTTTGATTTTTTAATTTGAATTGTGAGAACACAGAATTGGATGTTGTTTGGTTTCTGTATTTTGAGAAGGAGAGGAGTTTGCATTCTCCTGCCTCATACGGTGCAAAACCTGTAGCAACAAAACATAAAAGTACAGAATAAGAAGGAAACGTCCTGTGTTTTTCAAAAGACACAGTACTGAGGTCTGCTGTTAGCCAATATCTTCAATACTGAGGGAGGGAACATTACACTGATTAAACATCAGGTAGTGAGAAACTCAGAAATCCTGCACACATGGTGAAAGCTAAGTAATGCAAAAAGCTCCCTGGAGGAGGAAATATTCAGGCAGTAATTAATGGAAAGATTGGACAACCCCATTGAAGAGAAGGATGTGTGTGTGTGTGTGTGTGTGTGAGGTGGAGAGGGAAATAATTGCATTTATATAGCATACTTGCTACAGAGAGAAGGTGGGATAGCAGTAATGCCAAAACAAACTTGTGAGAGCTTGCACGAGCAGGACGCAGTGCCCTACGCCAGCTGCCAGGGGCTGACGCTGCCCCAGCCGTGCTGGGCACATCCAGGACTGCCAGTGAGTACAGAGACCCATCCTGCCTCTCTGCCCAGCTCCCAGCCTGGGGAAGCTCGTGCTCAGACAGTTAATGATTAACAGCAGGGACCAGGGAGGATGAGCACCGTGCATCCGGCCCTCCTTGCCTGGGCACAGGATGAGTTGAGCAAGTGCCACTCCGAGGAAGGCGGGAGTTGAGTCTGCTCTGTGGGGTGCCTGTGGCTTTACAATGAGGAGGGTTTTGGCTTCTGTTAACTTAGGGAAGGGCGTGTGCCTGTGAAATGGGAAGGAAACCTGGAAACCACTGCAGATGTGCAGAAGACCGTTGAAGTAGTCCTTCACCCTTGCAATATCCAAATATCTCAGCAACTTTTCAGATGCATCTTCACTGTACTACAGCAAGGAATCTGGTCATCCTCCTCTGAAAGCTGTGTTGGAGGTGATAGGAAAGTGAGGTGCTGAGGGCTGTGTTTAACACTGGGCTGTGGACACACAGGATGTTCTTTGGAGAGCCAAGACTGGTATTTCAGCCTTTTGAGACTCTTCCCCTCTGCCTTTTGCATGCGTCCAAAGCATTGGATGGCCCCACAACATGAAGCTATTGTGCACAGGGGTTTAAGAGTTCCTCCCAACTTCCTGAACACATTTGTTGGCAGCTCTCTACATTGAATTGGAAAGTCCAGCCATGTCAGTGAGATGTGTCCTGCCTTCCTTTGGCACAGACAGCGTCTGCTGCCTGTAGCTGGTATTCACAGAAAAGAATTAGCCTCGTTCAGCTGTGCTCCCGCATCACACTGTGTGCTGTTCAGACCTGTTTTAATTCACTTAACAAGCCAATTGAACCCACAGAATAGTAAGGAAAATAAAAGACCTGAAGGTTACTGGTGTTTAGCAAAGTCTATGATGTAGGCAACGGGCTTTCATGTGAGAACGCCGTACACTGAAGAAGACAATAGTGTTTGTATTTAAAAGATTCTAGAGATTTTTGTCCTGCTGAAATAGGATTCAAGCTGTGCTGAATCCAATTGCTATTCAATTGACAGAGGTACTTGAAATGATTAAAGCTTTAACAAGCACACAGCCAGTATTTTCTTTCTTTAAGGGAATTTTAATGAACTTAGGGGATATAAAAATTGAACACACAGAGCAGCCTTTCACTTCTCTGCTGGGACATTGAAATGTTCGTTTTGTTTGACTTGCAAGTTCCTCTGCTCAGGCCTTGGAGAAGGACTGCCTGGTTTGCTGTCAGGCTTGCTGAAATGCACACAGCTGGGCTGCAGCTGGGAACATCTGGGTGGGGCACATCACCGGCCTACATGGAGCAGCTGGGGATGCATCAAAGCAGGGAGGAGAGCACAGGATCCACACACGTTCCTGTATGAAATCCCAGGGCAGATGAGACTGTTCACGGTCAGGTGCACTGGGGTAGCTGAGGTTTCCCTCACATGCTGCCCCAGCTCCCAGGGAGAGCTGCCCCTTAGTCATGGGTGCTCCCTCTCCCTTGCCTCTCATTCTCAGAAGGAACACTAGCTGCTTCCCTCTTTGCACAGCTGCTGTATGCACAACTCTGCAAAAGAAGGACCACAAGTTTTTCCCAAATAATTTATGTGGAATTTGCAGTAAGCTGCTCTGTTCATGGAGATTTGCCCAGCACTTGCTTTGAAATAAAGTTAAGAAAGCTGGAACAGAACTAATTGAATCAAGCACATGGAGAAAATAAGTGTCTTTAGAAGCAAAAAGATATTGATTTCCTGTTTTGCCAGTATAAGTTTAGCACCTATGCACATGGTTTCATAAAGATGAATTTGAATAAAGCTAAATTAAATGTCAAGAGGGTTGGTAGTGCCAGGAATATCAACTCCCACATGGCACCAGGAAGTTGTGCCAATGCACTGCTCTGTGTGCTGGAATCTGTGGGGCACTCAGCACAAAGTCTTCACTAGACCCAAGGGCTCCTACCCAACTGCAGGTTCTCCATCCCCGAGGCTGCCATTTCCATTTGGTAAAACAGGCCAGCCTGGAGAGTGGCTTCACTTCATGCCATGGGATAAGGGTTGCAGCTTCCAGGGCTGCTTGATTTTCCCAGATTTGCCAGCCCTCCTGTTTAACGCCAGTTAGCACCTCCAGGTCTCCTGGGAGCTGAATGGGGTCTCAGCAGCCTTTACAACCCTTTCCCAGCTGGGGAATTTCTTCTGTTCCAGAGGAGCAAGTGATTAATATTTTTATGATGAGGATCATGTTGTTAAGCTGGCAATAGCCAGCTCCCCCTTGTCTCGAGGAACAGTGCTGTGTCCATGTCACAGTCCCTCTTCATAACTACTGCAGTTGCTCCCAAACTGCTTCCTTCTTAACACTTGCTTCTGTGAGCGTAGATAATCAAGAAAAGCTATCATCTGCAGGTACAAGTTTGTATCTTAGCAGCCCCTGAAAACCCATATTAGTCCTGAACTGGGTATGAGGTGGTGAAAAGGGGCTCTGTCAGAATTAAGAATGTGTATTTTCAGTCCCCATTTGGATGCCAGCTGAGTCACTGCAAGTCCCTCTATTTAGACATAAAGAAGAATTTTTTTAGAGTGAGGGTGGTGAAACACTGGCACAGATTGTCCAGAGAGGTGATGGATGCCCCATTCCTGGGAGCATTCAAAGCCAGGTTGGACAGGGCTCTGAGCAATCTGATCTTTTTGAAGGTGTCCCTGCTCATTGCAGTGGGGCTGGAAGAGGTGACTTTTAAAGGTCCCTTCCAACCCAAGCTGTTCTATTATTCTCTTGGTCTACTTTACAGCACTGATACAGCTTAAATATTAATACTGAACTCTTCAGAGTCTGTAAAAAAAATATTAGACCAAGTTTTGTCTGAAGCTCTCTGGTATCCAGGAAAGGTGGCAGATGTAATTACTTAGAAATGTTAGTGGTGGGCTGGCAAGAAAAAAATATCATTTTCTTATAATCACTTTCAAAAACAGACAAACTTGGCTTGCAATTGTATCAAAAGGAGAGACCAGTTTCACAGGTGAAACTATGTGTTCTGTAATTGGCATTTTTGTGATTTGAAATGAGCAAATGCTTGGCCAAAGTCAATGGCGGGGATGGCTTGGCAGAGGTGGAAGCATTATTTTGTGCTTGGAAATGGTGCCTTGCAAGTTTTTCACCTGTTGTGGGTACAGAAAAGCACAATTCTGATGACTGCAAGGGACCTAGGGTCCTGCTCACGAGGCAGTTTTGCACCACAAAGGACAGGGCCACGCAGCTGCTGTTTCCTGGGAGCTTTGTGAGAGTCAGGTGGTGAAACCTTTTTTGTGTGTCAGGCAAGGAAAAGATGCCCCTGTCCTTTGGGGAGTGACATGTAAAAGCCCCCAAACCCATCACTTGACTGCACTGGGGGCCATGCACTTTCACAGGCATCTTCAGAGACCTTCAGAAGAGAGGAATGGGAAAGAACATCTTTGTCTATCTATCCATCTACCTGTAGGAAATGAAACAGGAGAAAAAGAAAAGGTTTGGTCTTCTCCTTATGACAACATTCTGCAGTAGTAAGGCTTGGTTTGTAATGTTACCCACTCCCAGCCACCCTCCAATATTGTAGTATTACATCCCTCATCACATAATTCAGGGATGGAAACATTTTAAAATGTTGTTTGAATGTTCTTGACATTCATTTAAAAGACAGCAAAGCAGAAACTTAATTTCCTGTCAAGAAACATCACTCTGGTGGGAAATGTTTAAATATATGCATTTTCAGATTTATTTGTATTCTCCTCAGTTTGAAGAAAGAATGGATTGATTGGTTTTAATCTCTTGTTTGAAAGTTTTGGGAAAAATGGGCCCTTCAGACTATTTTTCTGTGAGCAGTAATCAAAACCAAGGAGAGAATTCAGGGGGTTTGGGATTCATTATGCTTGGAAAGGAACCAAAAAAAGCCAGAGTAGATGGCTTGGAAATTGGTTGACTGGGAGGAACATGAGAGGAAGAAGAGCAGAAAAACATTTCCATGTTTTCAAGATGAAATGCACACACACAAAAGAAGATATTTCGTGTTACCGGAGAAGAAAACTCACTGTTTGCTGAAGTCTCTGTTTCACTGCAGGTTCTGCAGTGCTGTTTGCTCTCCCAGCTGCTGCTGAGAACAGCTCCTCAAAGTGATTTTGTGCTCAGCCCTTGGCACAGCCATTTTGGTTTGTTTCTCAGTCTTCTCGGTTTTAGAAAAAATTTGGTTTAGTGCAAGTATTTTCTATGTATTGTTTTCTACCCATTGTGTTTGCCTATTAACTGCTGTAGAAATTGGTGCCTCTTTCCCTTGGCAAGCACCGGCTTTCCAGCGTGTGACAAATACTTTCCTTTTTATATTAGTACACACATTTGGGAGAAACTCTGTGAATTATGCAAAGCACAAGTCACGTCCTTTTCAGTTTGGGGAGTTTTCTAGAGGTGAGACCCATCTGCTGAAGCAGACCCAGGAGCTGGAGTAGAAGTTGGTTACCTGTGGCGCAGGAGGAGAGTGCAGGTAAAACACTTTTTTTTTTGCAGCCTGCCCACGAGCAGACGGGAATGACTGCAGGAACTACAGCGTTTTGCACAAGCAGGGATCACTCCCCACTTCTGAACTTGGGACCCTCTGCCCTGCTCTGAGCCAGGTAAGAGCTGGCCACAACCTCCCTCCTTCTCCCCACATCGTTGGGCAATAGCCAGCTCAGGCTGCCTCTGTGGTATTCAGGAGCCACCTTTTCCCTTTTAGGATCCTGTGACTAAACTGCTCCAAGACCTCCTCCCCTTCAGGATCACCTTCTGCTCTGTTCAGGGACCTGTCCTCACCCGTCCCCAAATGAAGGCTTGGCTCACCACACAGCAGGGAATGCTCTGTTTATTCTGTGATTCACAGGTGTCAGCAGAACTTTCACATCGAGTTCACAGCATAAAATAGATAAGCCAGGAAGATGAAACACATTGGTGTCATTCCTCTTTTTCATTTAGTTTTAGCACTGTTGGCTATTCACTGCAAACACATGGGCTCAGTGTATAACTCAGTCCTTTGCAAATAGGGTCACCATGAAGATAACTGGTCTTTTCTGGCAGTATTGTGCTACTCTTTTTATATTTGGACAAGTTCCCTACAGTTCAAAGCTAGGACTGACACAAGATTTCTCTGAAAAGTGGACAATCTGACTACTCAACCCATGGAATACATTTACATTGCCAATGAAGGCACTTTCCTGCCTCTGTTTATAGTAAGACTCCCAGCAACATGCAGTGAAAGGACAAGGAGGGTAAGTGAAATCATTTTAATATAGTATCAATGTATGAGAAATGACAAAAGAAAAAAACAGTTTTCTGGAAAATTCTGCATATGTATATATTGCATTGTATAGTCTTACAGACAAACTTATCTCAAATACATGATTTAAAATACTTTAAAACACTGATTTGAAGAGAACAACAAATTGATTTCTGTCTTTCTGAACAGACATGGGAGTGTGATTTTTTTATCTTGTTGCTATAATTTGGTGTTCTTCAGGAAGAATACTCGTATTCTTCAGCACTGCGGCGTCCAAAATCCATCCAGCCCATGTAGTCTCTGTCATTTATCCTGTGAGTAGGATCAATGCTCTGTACCCTGTTTCCCATAACTGAGAGCCTGCCAGTGGAACCTAAGGAAAAAGAGTTTGGGAGAGCAGAGAGTAAGAGGACACATTTTCTGCATTCACCTGTGTTCTGCTCTGTTTTGTGTTCATTATCAGAAGCCTGCAATAGTGGAAACTGCCCCAATACAGCCCCCACAACACCACTGTCATGTCATTGGGGAAAACATCAATAGAAACCTTATAGGTAATGTCCTGAAAGTGGCTTAGATTTTTCCAGTGCAAAATAAACAGACCATTTTCTCCCTCCTGCTCCTGTCTGACAAGAAGGAATATGGATAGATCTTTCCTTTTTCCTTCCTGTTTTCTTAGAGAAAGAGAGAGAGTGAGAGTCCAAACCATTTCTCACTCTTTCTATAAAGACCCCTGCTTGCTTGCTGGTATTGGAGAGTTGCTCTAGATGCAAAATAACTCTTCTTGAGAGCAAGCTGAAGCCTGAGGCACCACAACGTTGCTTAAACAGACATAAATGTAAGTACAGGAGCTCTTACAGTGCAAATCAGTAACAAGCAGGGTAGAGTTATGAATCCTACATTTTGTGGAAAAGTGGAAATAGTCCTGAAATGGAGAAAGTTGTTTATGGAATTTACAGTTAGTGATATCTATTGCTGGAATTGTACAGGGCTTATTACTATGTCAGTGATTTTTTCATTGCTTATCCAAAACCTTCATAATTCTGTTCACAGCACAGTTGGATGCTGACTTCTGACCTTGCCTTATCCTTTCTGTATGCCTTGCTTAAGGCATCAAAGAGACAAAAACTGTTTGCAAGGAGAATTTTTGCTTTAAAAAAAGGGCTGCAATCCTCTGTTCTCACATCATCACATGATGTAACTAAAAAATACAGGAAAAGGTAAATTACTTCTTTTCGTACTATCTGAAAACAGACAAAATTGATACATGCCAATAATTAGATGCAGATCAAGCCTTGAGTGAGGAAGGAACAGGTTCAATATATTAGTATTCAATGCAGACTGAGGCTTGAGGAATACTTGAAATGTTCAGAAAGGAAAAGGAGCCCAAATTAAATTCCACATATCTAAATCTGCAGAATTTCCTGGTTTACAGTTTCTTGTGTTTTAAAGAAACCCTTGGTGACTCTGTGCTTTTATATTTCAAGCTCTTCCTCATGTAATAATTTATAATGAACATGACCCAATAAAACAAAAAGCAACTGCATTGTTTTGTTAGCAGTTGCAGAGGGATGGGATAGATGAAGGTACCAAGAAAAAAAAAAAAGGAAAAAGAAAAAAAAACCACATTTAAGACATTTGCCTAGAACAAAATGACAACAAATTTAATTAGCTCTAGAAAACAATGTCTACCATTCAATGCTCAAACCCCATGAAATTCATATTCATAATCCAAAAAAATGTAATTAAGTGAATGGCAGTGGCTCCTCAGCACTATAAGCAGGCAGGGCTAAGACAGCACAGAGCCATCACTCAGATGCTGGTGCTTAAGAGCCTTCTGAGCCTGCCATGACCTGTAGGCTGTGAAGGCTCCTCTGCCATTGTGCTCTGGCCTGGCAAGGGCTCGTTGGAGAATAGCAAATGTGAGTGTCACTGACTTGAGGGCTACAGCATCTCTTCTACACTGTGCCAGATTCATGCTGAAAGCCTGCAGATGGACATCACTGAAAGCTTGGGTGACAAATTTCCTAAAAGCACGTTCATTGCCTCTCCTTAACGCACCAGGGATGCCCTGTGCTTATTGCAGGATCAGGGTACGGCAAACAAATGCAAAGTTGTCACAGTTCAGCTACGAGGCTGCCATCAAGCCCTAAGTCCTTGAGAGAACTTAACTCTCTCATGGTTTTAACTGGAGACATTGGATAAAACCAGCCTTTCCGGCATCACGAGGGCAAATGCCACCACTGGTGACTGCTAACACTAACAAAAGTCCAGACTCTCTTTCCCCCCGGGTGGAATTTTCTAGTGAGTATTATGGTTTAGATTGGTTAGAAGTGACTAATACAGTAGATGAGAGTGTTCTGCAGAGATTTCTGAAGTACTGCCCCGAATTGTCTCGTTCAAGAATATAACATTTTGATGTATCATTGTAAATTATATAAATGCTGTTTGCTCCTGTGAATCTTCTCTTCTGTATCCAGCAACTGCATCTACAAACTAGAGTCCAGCTAGCCTAGTCACATCACAAGGATCCCATCATCTGCTTCCAGACACTGTGTAGAGTTAATTATATATGTTAATAACACATATACAGGAAATTCTCCCTCATATTAGTTTTTACCAAAAAAGACATCTTAAATCCAAAGGCATTTCTTCCACTTTATCTAGTTAATCTACTTGGAAATGTCAGGCAGATATTTGAGAGAATATAATGGATACATAGACTAGGATGAGGAGTTCAGTTTCCTTGTGGGTAGGCAACAGTGACTAGGCTGGGGAAAGGTACGGAGGATTCTGCTTTGTAGACTCCTGCAATAACTCCTCATTCAGTAACAGCCTCGAGTGTAGTACTGAATTCTGGAATTTCGTATCTGAATTCACTTTCCATTAAATTACATGAACAGCTAGGAGAAGTTCCTTAATGGATATTGTGCAAATTGCAGAGAGGTCAGCACAGAAACTGTCAGGAGGAGAGAGTTAAATTATTATTGTGTGGAGTGACAGGAGAGGAGAAAGCTCTTACTTATATAAGTGAACTTTATCCTAAGCACAATCTGAGGCTGGGTGGGAATTAATTTCTCAGTGTTTGTATGTCCAGTAATGCTAATTACTGGCCTCCCTTGAAGCCCTCTTTCCTTCTTAGATGTCCTCTTTCCCTCTAGTACAGGGCACAGGCTGGAGTGAAGCTTCCATGAATAAACAAAATTTGTGTAGTGGTTTCTGTCGAGGTTGGCAGCCAAAAGGCCACAGAAATTACACTGTCCATGATGTTACTCTACTGAGATACAGAGCAATACAGAGATGAGACAGCTTCAAAGGAAAAAATGTTTTCTTGGGGAAGTTTCAGTGGTCAAGGATTTTGAGCCATCATTTATAGAGGTAGCACAGATGGCACGCTTTTCTGTCTATGCAAAATACATTCTGTAAGGCGTCAACAGGGATAGCTTCACTCTTATGTAATAAAATTCTTTCCTCAAGTGACTAATAAATCACATGATAAGAATGAAGCCCTGTAATTCCATTGCTCTTCTGATGCTTCATGCCCTTGTTACACAGTGCCATTGAGATTTTAGGTAACTGCAAGACTGTGTTCCCAGGCTGCCTGATACCAAAAACCTATCAGGAACTGACATGTTTTGATGCTAGTGTGCTTTTACTTTTCATTGTTTTTGATTATTGCACTAAGAAATGGGAATTCTGATGTTTTGAAAGCTTTCATACTATTGTAATTTTCTCTGGGAACAAATATATAAAAAATCCAATATTCAGAATATTTCCCTGGTACAGGTATTTCTGGCTGAGGTGAGACTTGCCATTTGTTCTGTATTTATCCCCAGAAAAGTTTGCCTCCTCTTTTAACATTAAAAAGGGGTTTAACATTAAAAAGAGTTTAACTAAACGAAAAAGTTTGAAGAAAATGCAATTCCTGTATTTTAACTGAGATACAACATACTGAAAATACTACCAAAATAATAAGGCTATGAAAACAGTTAGTTAAAAAAAAAAAAGCTGGAGTACAACCTGGCAGGCAGGTATTTTCTTCAGTTACATTTACACAACTCTCAGTCAGTGGCTGCTATGTAGAAACCCTGGTTTTTTGGGAGGGGTTTGGGAGAGAGCACTTGGAATGCTCTCGATTTAAGAAATAATCAGGCAAACCTAAATTCTCTTTTCTCTGGGAATTCAAGTGAGATGATGATGGGGTTATGCTAACACCCAGGTACCCTGCAGGCAATCACAGTGGCACAGAAGCAGGTGACAGGCAGTACCTTTCCTGGCCTGCTGGAGGTACTTGGCCAGCAAGGCGCCGATGTTGGCCCTTTGGTCAGTGCTGCCGTCCGGCCGCGGTGGGGATCTCAGGGGCCCAGCAGCCGAGGGCGCGTGGACGTGCCGGTGATGCTCTGCCAGCCTCTGCTCCAGCTCAGCAGCCACAGCATTCCCACTGGGAGAGCCCACAGCTTGCTGTCCAGAGGAGCTCGCCGAGAGCATGGCGAGGAACAGGCAGATGCATATTCCGCTGTACATGGCTGGGGAGAAGAGGAACCACAGGCTGTTAGATGAGCAGATTTACTACGCTGTGTGCCGTCCTGTTGGAACCCTGAATTTTGAGAATTTCACTCTTTCTGCTTTAACAAGTTTTGATCCCCAAAAATACACCTCATTTGATCTTCAACCCTGGAAAAGACTTCCCCTGTAGTGTGATAACTTTGAAATTAATGCTGTATAGTTAAGGTTATGTCACTAGGTGAATCAGGTAGAAGTGTAGACATTTTGGTTTATGAAATATTGTAAAAATAGTGTCCAAAATGAAGGGTTTAGGTGTTGTTTTATAGCTTCCTTTTTTACCTTTGTTACTTCCCCTTTCTTCTCCAAAAACTTGTGTTTTCTGCCATTGGTTCTAAAGTTCCGCCATGCGGGATAAGAAAAACTGATTATTGAGTTTTTATTGAAAATATCCTATGCAGCATCTCCCTAATTGGACAATCTGGTGTATAAATAATCTGGACAAGAAGTGCTCGAGGCCATTTTGCACCTTGTTATTAACGACAAAGCACTTTTCTGTGCTGCCAAGTTATAGATAACACCTAATAAACATTTTGAGACCAAAGGAACTCTGAAGTATTTCTACTGTGTCTTATCTCAAGTGTCTGTTCAAAGAACTCACAAAGAGAAGATGTGCCGTGGCAGGGCCGAAAGCTTCGGCCAGAATCACGGCACCGTCCTTAACCCCATCTTCCATTGGGAGTGCTGGCTCCCGAGCAAAGCAGGGTTGTGTTGGGCTTTCTTAATGTAGGTGACTGTGGGATCTATCTTAAGTTAGAAAACACCTACGTGAATAGCTAAATATCCCTTGATAAAGAGGAAGATACAGTTAATTACTTTTGTGTCTTCCAGCGTAGTATGTGCTGTATGTCCCTGATCTACTTAATTCTTACTTGCCTTTCTTTTTTTTGGAAGCTGTATCATAAAAGCTTAAGGGAGATGAATTCATCTCTGTGATAAAACTCAGGATGCAAACATTTTGCTGTTGTACTAAAACCTGCTGTTATTACAGATACTCCATTTCGACAAGTTCCATTTCGGCAATTTCAGTGTCCTTAATCTATCTTGCAGGCAACAAGTAAAAATCAACTGTGCTAGACAGAAAGTAAGCATTTTATATTCTTTATGGAAATGGGATACATTAAAAAGTGGAAAGTGGGATTATACACATCTGTTACAGACACAACGGTTCACACAAGGATCATTTTCAAGCTACTGCATGAGCAAATCTATCTTCTGCAACAGAAAATGTGTTGAACTTGTAAGTGAACCAAAAAAGAGGTACAAGCCATTAAGATTTTTCTCCGAAACTAGATATTGCTCCCATTTGGGTTATTCTAAGCACTCTACTATTGCAAGATCACATGTCTTCAAAACACATTAAACCATATCTGGAATGGACAGTTACTCTGTATGCAAAGTGTGCTACCTGTTTCATTTCTGCCTGAATACATCTTCATTTAATGAAGGCAGAAACAGGATACAGCAGAGTATTCGGGGTAGGAAAAGCAGCTGACATGGCAAAGGGGAAAGTTTGGGGAGTGGTCCTGGCCTCTGAGCTGCTGCTGAAGAGCCTTTATTCTATCAAGCTTCATTGTTTGGAACTTTAGTCTTCAAGAGGTTTCATGTCATAATACACAAGAAGAAAAAAACCAAAAAGCTTGTCCCAAGGAAAGAAAAAACAAAATCTAACACTCCTGCCCCAAAGCATTTGCTGTAATGGCTGGGGTGGTAAAAGCTGTTTAGTTAAAAGCCGTAAGAAATAAAGTGCAACTTAATAATCTTCTTCACCGTAAAACAGAGAATTCAGATTTTCACTGCTTCCTTAAATGTGCACTAAAACCTAAAAAACAATGTAGGTTTACTAAATTGTTTTATCTCATAAACTGAAACAGTATTTTTTTTCTGGAAACAGAGAAATTACTCTCAGTTCTTAGAAGAAATGAGCTACCTAGTACTTAAGGCTATGGGGATAATTTCCAGTTACAAACGCACATGAATTATCCCAACCATACGAGCATTTTTGAATCGTTTCAGTTCTTTAACAGTCTGAACACAGCCTTTTAATTTTAAAAGGAGCTAAAATTAAGTTTCTTTGCCCAAAACATAGACTAGATTGAAAACGTTCACGACATATAAAACACGAGGTGTTTAAAGTATTGTTCGGAGATGAATAAAAAAAGTTGAAATGTCACTTCAGCGTGGTTATAAGGGGTGCACCCACCTATGTTTGGGTACTTAGAAAAAGAAGATGCATTGCATCCTTTCAACCTGTATTTTCCTGTACTTTTTATACACATACATAAAAGAAAAAAATTATATATTTACACACACACACACACACACACACAAGGATTGATATCCTCGCTAATGTCTCCAAAGCCAACATCCCACCTCCGCTGGCTGTTTCCCTTCCCAGCCGTGGGGAGCCCGGCTCGCCGCATCCCGCGCCCGGCGCTGGGGACCGCCCGGCTCCCCGCGCCTGAACCCGGGAGTTCTTCTTCCCCAGCGGGAAAGGGCGGGATGCCCTCAGAGCCACCGCACAGGTAAGCGCCAGGCATTCCGCTTCCTTCGCCTTCCCCCCACCCAGCTGTGCTGCCTCAGAGCGCGGAGACGGCTGCTCCTCACCTTTCCGCTGCGCTTCTCCAAGGTCCGACTCGAGCTGGGTGCGCTGAGTCCCGCGTGTGCCCAAGCAGGGAAGTCAGGGCAGCCTCAGCCTGGGCCCCTTAAATAGCGGCGGGCACGGCGGCGGTGTTTGCACNGCCCCCCTGCCCCCGCCCGGCACCGGCACCGGGGCTGTGCTTCTCGGGGGGAGCGGGGCTCCTTCCCCGCCCTCCATCCCTCCCTCACTGCCGCCGTGCCGGGGCTGTGCGGGCTCGGCGGGCCTCACGCACGGGCCGGCCCCTCCGGCCGCTCTCGGCTCTCCGGAGGGAAGCGCTCGGCCGGGCACGGAGCAGCTGGAAGCTCAGGGGGGCTTGCAGCCGGGCATTTAAAATGCTCCTGACCGGCGGGATGCCCACACTTCCCGCCCCGTCAGGAGGCTCCAGGTGGGGCTTATGCCCTCAGCATCGTCAGCTCCGGCCGTCGGGAATCGCTCCCGGGCCTCAGCAGGGAGGGCTCCTCGTCACCGCGCTTACCGGCGGTGGCAGGTGCGGGCTCTGGGGCGCTGGGTTCTGCCCTCCGCAGCCTCCCGTGACCTGAGCCCGGGGGGCACAAATGCCCCCCTTCCCTAGGCTCTCCCGAACATCTGCTCAGGAAGACGGGACGCTCGTTTTATTTAAAAAACAAAGCCAAATATAAAACCATGGACGATCCCATCCGAAAGCTGGGGATGGAGATGCCTTCCACGTGGCTTCTCCCTCACCGACCCCGGCACCATCAGAATCTCCTCCGGTCGCTGTCCCTGCTAAGCGCCCTCGGCCGGGCGGTGCTGCCCTGAGGCGATGCCCGCCAGGCGCCGGCAGCAGCCTCGGACACCCTCCCTCTCTCCCTCCCGCCTCCTCCTTTGCGAGGGGTGCAGGAAGTGCCCTCAAGCTGGGGCCGCCCGGGCTGCCTCGCCGAGCCCGCGGAGGGACGGGCGGGGCCGGCTGGGGCAGCCGCGCCTCACCGCCCTCACCTCCCGGCAGCGCATCCCCCGGGAGCAGCGCTCCTGGCACCGGCGTCACCCTGCCCAGTCCGTGTCTTCAAGTTTACAGTTTGGAGGCAAGCGAGTGCTCAGGTTACTTTTCCCTCTCCGGGAAGGGAGCCGGGCAGCCCCGAGACGCCGAGGCTGCCCTGGGAGGCGCGGGGGTGCGGAGCACCGGCCGTGCCCGAGCGGCGGCTGAGCGGGCTCCAGCCCGGCAAGGCAGGGCGCGGGGATGCGGGGGATGCTCTTAACCTCTTAGCTCGGGCTCCCGGGGAGGGCAGGGCGCTGCTTCCCCATCCCGGTCCCGCCGCGCTGCTCCCGGCGTGGCCCGCAGAGGGCGGCGCGGCCCCGCGCTGCAGCGGGGGCTGGATCCATGGAAAGGCCGCGAAATCCCCGGGGAGCAGAGGGCCCCAGGTGGCGCGGGAGTGGGAAAAAGCCAACTTGCCGGCACCTCCGCAGTGCGGGGCAGCCCTGGCTGCCGGTGCCCTGCGGTGCCCGAGCGGAGGCGCCCGCGTTGGTGGAGCGGAACGGGCGGGAGAAGGATGCTGCCGCCGTCCCGCCGCCCTGGTGGTGCGAGGCGCGGAGGTGGCAGGGATGGCGATGGACCAGCTCTCTCACCGCCTTCCGGCTGCTAACAGGGTGCTGCCCAGCGGGATATGGCACCTGAGCTGCGGGCTGCCTTTCATCCCACACATCGGCGCCGGCATCGGGCAGAGCTGCCATCCCGGGGAGGCTGAAAAAAAGCAAAATCAAGACTTTTGAAAACAGAAAAGCAAGTCGAAGCAGGGGGAATGAACAGCACTGAAATTTTTCCAGCGGTACCTGTCCAGTGGCTCTGTCTGTCTCTGGAAAAAAGCCGCGGTAATATTCCAGATTATTCAATTTCACTACTTCGGCTCGGTGGGAAAAATACTCACTGCTATTAGACAATTAAATAGTCAGCACTGAATTGAACTGTAGGTGTCTGGGAAGAGTATCACAGTCTTTCTGGGAAGATGCAATAACAATTCTGGTAGAGTCACATCGAGCCCTTGTGAAACCCTGTAGATAATGAGTTCCCAAGGGACCAGCTCAAAGCTTAACAGAAGAAAAAGAGAGTGCTTACTAATATATGCACATGCATAATTCATATCAAACAGATATAAATGCGGGCATTTAAGTCTGACATATTAGCCTGGTTGAGCAAATACACACTACATTTATGTTGAGGTGACTTGAAATATAAGTTCACTTATAAATATATCCAGGATTGGACAAATGGAATGAGAAAGTGTGTGTGTGTGTGCACACGTGGCACAGCCAAACTCTCTATTTGTGCTCAAAAACAGACAGAAAGCCAGTGTCATATGAAATAAAGAAAACAGGAATGATATCAAGTTATTAAAATCAGCAGTGCTGCACCATCTATAGCCTGGGTAATAGACTTTTGAGCACCGTGTTTTCCTAATTGAATACCCTAATACTAGTACGTACAGTCCTTGGAGTTTATTTTCTGACTTAACTCTTGTTTTCTTCAGTGAAAGTTTGAAGTTGTAGGCAAGTTTCAGTCCTTGGTAAATATATGTTAATTAATGGCATTTTAGAGTTGTTTTGAGCAGAGATAAAAGACCCAAAAGCCTGTTCAGCATGAGCAGTTATGACAGCAGGACTCTGAGGTGAGCTGCCTGCGGAAACTCAGACTATGTATTACTTTACTGACTGATGTGGTACAAAGAGCAAAGAATTGGGGTTTAATTTGCGGTGACCCCTGTGTTCCAGGACCCCTGTTTTTGTCAGGTGCTGTCCCAAGATGTGCACCATGGATTGTAGAGTGTCAACCATAGGAGGGTCTTGTGCCACCTTCCCAGGTGGGGTGAGACAGAGGCTGTTCTAGCACAAGACTTTAGCCTTAGATCACCAGGAAGGAAAGTGCTTTGACTGCACCAGAGCTTAAGTGATATTGCAAGAATCGAAGCATATATGCAAAATGAATTTAAACATAAAGTGAACCCTGCAATGCAGTAAATGCTAATATAGATGCATCCCTGAGGAGGAAGCTGGAAGATGCCATAGTTTAGATACCGCAGCCTTTTAAAAATTTGTTTTCTGGCAAGAGTCTGTTAAAAGATTTGCGTTTCTCTTATCTTTCCCCCCTGACAATCAAGACACCTCTATCCTCAATTGCTTTCCCTATTTATTTGCCAAAGGTTTTCTCTTGTTTAGCTGAGGTGGCAAAAGAGAGTGTTTGGCCAAGCATACATTTTGTGCTGTTCCAGCACAAAGCTGGGAATTGGGTTTGGAGCAAGAAAACAGCATGACAACAGAGGGATGGAGAGATTTCCTGATGCCTGTTCTGCTATTGGGATGGCCAGCACCAATAGTTAGAGCACAAGTCACGGTGTTCAAGCCTCAGTCCCTCTAAGTGTCCGAGGGACAGCAAGCCTGGAGAAGCCAAGCTCTTTCCCTGCAGCGGTAGGCATGCAAGTGCTGTGCAATGCCTCCTTTCTGCCCATGTGCATGTGGCCTTTGCCTCTATAGGATATGTTTTTTCTTGGCAATATCACATGGAATTTGCAGTAGCGTGGCTGTCACGTGGACAGCATGGCAACCTATGATGTCTATATTTGATGCCTTTTCTTTTTAGCAAAAAACCCAATCCTTATGGATATTACTCAGTGTTACTGCATGGCTGTGGATTCCATGGCTGTGGATATTACCTGTGGCACTGTATACTGCCAAGTATAAATGGATTGGGATTTTAGACCATGAGGAATAAAGCCAGGTGCATATCCTGTGGGACTAGGTGGCTTCATCCAAGTATGCAGCAGGAAAAAACATTGTTTTGTTTCTAAGTATGACATTTTTTTGTGATTATCACTATGCAGGTTTTTTTTTTTTTTTACTTTAATCTGGACCCTGACACTTATGGGTAACATTCTGTGCTAATGAATTGGGGGGAGGGGTGAAGCTGATGTCAGTCTGGAGGATTACAATGAAGTAGGGATAATTAGCAGAGGATAGCAGGGAAAGGAATGGTGTAATTTTCTGAAATTAACAGATGAATTAGTGAAGAGATTATTAGGAAAAAGTGCATGAATTTTAAATATAGAACAAAGAATATATTTTAGGACAGCATATTATTCTGCTACTATTTTTGCGGGTGTTGATTCAGACAGTAAATTTTTGATATTTTGTTTTTCCAAAGACTTTTAACTTTAATTCAGTAATTTCTACCAAAATGCTTTTGCGGTAGTCTATTTTCTCTGAATTTTCATCCCCTTCTTGAGGGGAAGGTAAACTCTGCTTGGAATCAACCCAAAAACCAAGGGAGAAATTTTGGTTTGGGGCAAGTGAACAGCAGTAAGGGATCTGAGTTCTCTGCCAGAAGAGTTGTGACCTCCTTTCCCGGAGCAGTGCCTCAAACCAATGTATTAGTCCCTGGCTAATACAGCTAAAGAAAGGTCCAGTAGAAACAGATCAGCAGAGCTGGTGCTGAGGTTGTTTGAACACTCACAGACTGCTCTGCAGTGGAAAC
This sequence comes from Climacteris rufus, assembly GCA_013398175.1. Classification (NCBI taxonomy): domain Eukaryota; kingdom Metazoa; phylum Chordata; class Aves; order Passeriformes; family Climacteridae; genus Climacteris; species Climacteris rufus. Next base: position 27,634 of record VZRZ01006751.1, on the reverse strand, counting down.
ACAAGAGCAACAAGTGGGAATAATCACAGAATCACAGACTGGCTTGGTTTGACAGGGACCTTAACCTAGTCATCTAGTTCCAACACACCTCCCATTAGACCAGGTTGTTCAGAGCCTCATCTGGCATGGCCTTGAACACTTACAGGGATGGGGTACCCACAGCTTTTCTGGGTAACCTGTGCCAGTGCCTCACCACCCTCACAGTAAAGAAGTCTGTTTAAAAAGTGTACTCCTTGTATGAACTTGTAGGAACTAATGCAAATTCACTAAGTGTCTTAGAATTACGCATTATCCTGCAGTTGTGTGAAGAAGGAAAGTAAGAGAAAAAATCCAATTTCTTGGGAGAAGGTTTGGATTGTTTAGAAAATCAGATTTCAACCTGTGTCACATGAAATTCAGGCAGTTGATGTGTAAGCTCCCTACAGATCACCTGGAAAACTTACTTACATGATGTCTTCAAATTTAATTCCCTGTGGTTTCAAGAAGATGTGGCAAAGTGGAACAGAGAAAAATCCAGCCACTTTACATGAGACCACCCAAACCCAAATCACTTGCTTTTTGATATATTTTTTATGTGTTTGTTTGTTTTCCTCTCTGAAAGACCAAATCAATTTTCTGTGGGAATTTGCTATATATATCTTCCAAACTGACCATAGTATAGAGGCTTTCATGCAAGTTGAAAACTATAAAAGGAAATCAAAGTGCTAGATAAAAATGGCAAATATATGTGAAATGCCTGTTGCTGACAAATTCTCTGTGATTTCAGCAGTACTTTGAGAATTATGTTCAAACTTCTCTTGCTTGTTGTTACCTCAGATACATGTCATGCATCTCAGGAGAGTCCTTGGCCTTGGCCTTCTTCAGAAACTTTCTAACACTTGAGTCATCTGCTGTTCAGGCTCGAAGTACCTGCTTCATCGGATTTTTTTTTTGAGCAAGCAACTGGGATAAAGCTCTTGTCAATGAAACCAAAATACATATTAATAGGTACTGGAAACTGATGGGATTGTTTATGGTTTTAGACAATTATATTTCATGCCATAATTAATATTTCCTTTTATGTAGGAGAAGCCAGTCCAACACACTTCAATATACATACTAGTTAATTTATTATAAAAATAGACTACTACAGAAAGGAAATACATTGTACCTTTTGTACCTTTCAAAATACTTTGTGCTTTTCAGATGTGCTCTCCATTTAGCTGCGTGGACCTGGACAAAACTTTCTTTTCCACTGTATGGAAGTAACAGAATCCTGTGGGAGACACCGTCTGCTCCACAGTACTCTCTTTGGAAAGGGGAATGTTTGACTAATGAACTTTGTCAAACAATTTAAAGCCCAAAAAAGGAAGTTCTACAAATGACAAGTACAAGGTACTAGCCTCTTGTCTTCCAAACATTTGCATGCTTTCATCTATGCTAAAACTAGAATCAGGACTTAAGAATAGCAAAGTAATTTGACACTGGACAGACTGGACAGCCAATAAGGGCTTTTTAGTGTCCTTCAGAAGAGACAGTGTTTCTGTTTGATATATAAGTAGATAGGACAGCAGGAGTCTTGTTATTTCACTTCTGCTGTTAAATTATACTTTGTAATATGGAAGGAAATTGAATTAACCTGGATGCAAAATATGAATTGTTATTCTGACAATTCCTACTTAAACAGAAATGCCAGAAATGTCCACGGATGGTGTAGGTGCTACATAGTTGTTTTGATTGGCTAGAATGGAATAAAAAAATAGTGTTATTTGGACACCAACTCTGAATGCATTGGTATCAGAGAGTTGTAAAGAAGATACTGCAAGGTCCTAGAAACTGCTCCCTGGAGGAAGCCAATATTCCCCACTTTTGGCAAGGCTGCTCTGTTACTGATTGCCCAGCAATATCTCTTGGATGTACTGGAGGAGGATTACCTGCTGTATGCCAGATCTAACACCTGTTTATGTCCCAGTATTGCCATGCTCAGAAATGCCTACTTCTGTGTCCATCATGAGCTAATTATAGCCTCCAGGAGGTCAGATTGATCCAACACCTTCAAAGGCTGAGAGAAAAGGAAACAATTAATTCAGAGCTCTTTAAAAACTCCATACTGTTCCTTGGTGAGTGAGCCTTCTCTTAAAAAAGCAGATGAAACCCTTCTAAATTAATATTTTTTTCTGAATAATGAGGTATAAATGTATTGTGAAAGCGCTGGGAACTAAGAACACATATTGGCGGTTGGACTTGATGATCTTAAAGGTCTTTTTTAACCTTAATAATTCTATAATTATAAAATAGAAAAGATTCATCACCCAGACAGAACAACTAAATCTAACGGGAATGATTCTTTGGGAGCAGACAAACCTTAATATATACTGCTCACTGCTAGGAGCAGCCTGTTGGAGCTGGGCTGAGCTAAGGGTGTTGGGAACCCACTCCAGTTTGTGTTTAAGAGGAGCAGACTGGGTGTCCCACAATGTAGCCATAACACCTCTGTCCCCAGCTGACTGATTGTGGTGGTTGCCTGCATGATGTACATTTGGTACTTAATTTTTTGGGATTCAGTGGCATGCTCACATGAATGGGCTTCCCAGTGTAAGGATGCAGTTCTTTGGGAGATAATGCCAGTGGGAGGACAGCAATGCAGACACATTATAACACCAACCTCATGGTTGTACACACCCTCCTCTTATTCAGGCAATATAGGAGAGCATCCACTGTTTGGATGTACATAGGCTCTGTTAAGAGGTTGTTGGCTACTTGATCAGGATAATCCGTACCTGGAATGCTCATCCATGTCCATTTAGTGTTAGAGCTGAGGGTGCTCCTGTTGGACACACCACCAACTGCAATAGCTGGGTTGGCATCGTGTGACATTCCCATAGAAGAGTTCAGGTCATGAACAATATGCTCTCAGATACCTGTTTCCAGTAAAATTGTGTTAAATCTCTTCAGGCTTGGTGAATTTTCATTCACCAGTTTATATTTTCATTATTAACCAAAACGAAGAGCAAAGAACTTTTCATAAGACTAGCAGAAACTCAATTGATCATGTTTTATGAGAGTCATATTCTCTTGCTGGAAACTTTTTTTATGATACAAGTTAATTATTTATGATTTACCTTGACTTTAATTATTTTTATATTGCTTTCCTTGATTATGATTTGCCTAATTCTTATTCCACAGTGAACAGTGTTTCAGTCCAAGCCCCCAAGCATGGCTCAAACATATCACACCACTTCAGTGATGCTACATATCTGATGAGTTATACTTCTTCCTATCTCTGTGAAATGTGTCCAGAAGAGTTTTCCACCAAGAGAGCAAAAAGAGACTGGCAAAAGTCTGTGTAGTCTTACTCAATAGAGTTGATGACCAGAGCTGGGTGACTGATGCCTTCTGTAGTACCTGTCTTGTCAGGATAGCAGCAACCACAGATCCTACCAGGCTGCGCTGTGGAGTAGCCAGATTTTAAGTTGCCATTTTTAAATTTATTTTTTATTTTTCAAGGTCAATTGCATGTAAGATTTGACCATATTTTTAAAAGGGCCAAATCCCTCTCCTTTAGAACACTGCCTCTGCTTTATGCCTTAGCCAGAAAACCAGAATACCAGAAAAAGTGTAGGACATTACAAACCTTGTTGTATCCTGATGTTAGAGATAATACTGCAGTTCACCATTGTTTGCTATTGTAAAACTTTTCTGGGCTTTTAGCTGTATCTGTTCTTCCCTGCCCCTGGGGACACTTATTGTTAAGATGGATTTAGGATGTTTTCTTCCAAATACCAAATTGTACTAGAAAAAAACCCCATTCAATATTCAGAGGACAGACCTATAGGCACAAGAAATTGAAAAACACCCTCTTAGCAGTAATAATTCCTTGGGAAGATGGATAGAGTGTAAATAGTAGCATGCATTATGCATTTTGTCCAATATACTGCTGAATAACGGGGTAGAGAATCGATAGGTGTTTTCGTTATGCCCTTTTAGGAGCAAACTGAATATGTCCTCGTCAGCTGATTGTCTGTAAGACCTTACACTGCAAGACATATCTACTTATATGTGCTTCTCATAAGGTCACTGAAAGCTGTAGCTGTTGCAGGAGTCCCTGGAAAGATTTGAGCACCTCTAAATATGGGGACCATGAGCCACAGGAGAAAATTTCTCTGTCTCTGAATTATCCATGCTCACAGTGGCCCTAGAGCATTTTCACACAGCTCTTTGCTGGAGAACTCTCATTTTCCCCTTGCCTTTTCTAAAGTCAAATGACATGGGGTTTTTTTAATATATTTTTCATAGTTCTTTGACTTGCATCTAAACTTCATTAAAAGCAGGCTAATTAGAACAAAAATGACAGATAGATTGATATTATTACCTAACACAGTGAAATGTACTAAGTGGAGAGAAAAGGAAGGAAGATTTTCACAGATAAGTTTGATTTTGCTTGCTAGCCCAAGGATCATGAAGCCATCTGGGGCTCATCTTTTTCTCACAGAAAAGCAGTGAATTATCTTCTTTTAATCTTGCACAGTGTTTTTGTTTTTCTCTCAGTGGCTAGTAATCTGCTTTTTTCCTGGTACAGACTACAGAACACAACACTGGGCTGTGCTCTCCATCCTTAGCTTAATGTGCCTGAAAGTTTAAGAGGAATGGGTATTACTGCCACATATACAGGCTGTACATGACTCTGCCCATACAAATTTGTATAACCTCTGCCATTGGCATTTTCATCTCCTACTGTGCTTCAAAGTGTGATCTTGGCTTGTTGGCTTTGAGGTGAAGTCCATACAAAGGAGCTGGGTCAGGACTATAGATACCAAGCTACAAAGACATCTGTCTGCTACATCTGAGAAGGAAAAAATCTAAAAGGCACTCTTGTCTTTTTGTATTGCATTGTTCATATGCTCAAAACACAGGGGTGACTCCAACTGGCCCTCTCCTCTTTCTGGTTGCTTTTAGTCAAGCAATATTCTGAGGCACAGTTTTTAGTTACCCAAGTCAGTTGTTACTGGGTCAAGAACTCTGTACTATGCTGGAGTCAACAGATGACACCATGGCAAGTTTAGAGCTCAGCTAAAACAAGATTTGTTGCTCTCCCTTCCACACAGGCATTTTGCTTTGTTTAATTTGGGATAGTGCCTGGATTAGATAGTAATTTATTTTTTTTTTTTATTTCTGTAGCAGGATATGAATGACTGGACAGGATAAGTAATGGAATCTCTTGTAATTGTATCTACATGAATATTTCATAATCTTAGAGCTGTGAATTCATGGCATGTCTGAGAAAGCAGAAAAGTAGAATTACAGTTCTGTAAACATCAAGAAAAGTTTCTGTACTTCCAGATGTGGAAATTACTAGCATATTATCCAACACGAATACCCCACTGGCACTTCAAACCAGCTTCTTGGACTATCTTGTGTAAGACAATGGTAGTAGTTTCTTGCTAGAGAATATCTTCCTTTCTTTAATTTTTGTGTTTATTTCAAACTAAGTATTGCCAGCTCAGTTTTAAATGCAGAAAGAGTTTAGCCAGCCACATTCAGGGTCAAACATTCAGGTTTCTGTGTGCGTATGTGTGTCCAAAGAATACTGAAGCACATATAAAGAGGAAATCTGCATTCATGTATTATCTGTTATTCAACAGAGGATGTGCCACCAAGCCTATAATCAGTGTTTATTAAAGGAGGAATAAATACTGCATGATGTTCCAGTCATAGACAGAGCTGTCTCATTCTACCTAATAAGCAGGGGAGGTTTATATTGTTTGCCCAGCCATTTCCCAAGATACCTTTTCTTACTAGGCTTTGCCACAATGTGACTTTATTGCTTCTTGCTGTGTTAAGGTCCCACCTTGTCTTGTCTGTTCTCTGTCTGAGATACATTTGTCAGATCAGCTGCTATGATTCAATGGATCTGCAGGGAAACTGCTGCAGGAACACTGATTTACAACAGCTGAATATTGGCTCTTGTTCCTCACAAATTGCTGAAGTAATTAACTATTGAGAAGTCAAATTTAAAAAAAAGTATCCATTAAGATCAGAAAACCACAGTAATGTTATTTCATAAAAAATGTGAAAAAAATAGTGTTTATCATGAAATGAAGGCAAGACACATGAATGGAGACAAACTGATTATCTCAGGAGAGCGAGTATTCCAAATGATAAGAATAGTTAACAATGCCATGATTTGTTCATCCACATGAGATTTGAGACTTCTGTTTTTCAGCTTGTGTTTCCAATCAATTATATTTGGGATGGGGACTTCCTATCTGTTCTCACTGAATTGACTAGCTGCAGAGTTACTTTGTCACTTTGTCACTTTCCTGGATCTGATGTATGTTAATTAAAATCAATGTTTCCATAAACACCATTTTTGACAGAACAGCATTCTTCAGTGGGAAGTAACTAACTTTGTAAGTGGGAAGTAACTGTCTATACAGGGTAGTAATTCTTTTTTTTGTGTGAGCTCTGATTGTATCTAAATCAGAGCTCATGTAAACCTGATTTGAGGCAGTATAATTTTGCTCCAGATTAAGGCAGAATTTGCACAAATCACCAAAACTCCTCTTCAGACTCCAGTCTCTTACCCAAATATGAAGCTAAATGGTAAAAGGATTGATTATATCTTTGTACACTGAACACTTTTCATCTGCCACTGGAAAGTAAAGCAAGATTTGTATCCTTCCTGCATTGATACGAATGCAGATCTTCCCCTTGCCTGGTTTAATAAATATAGTTGTGTAAAGGAATTCTCAAGGACAAAATACATCTTTCTAGTTTGTGTCTCAACTCAGTAATTTTCTTCCCCCTTTTTTCACAAGTGAAACTAATGGCAACTTGAAAAATTTTCTGTTGCATTTCATTGGTAGGTGGTAAGATGCTGTTTGGGTACCAGATAAGTGAAGGATAATGAGAAGGGGTCACCTGGTGCTCTCTAACAGCTGCAGTTTGTGGGCAATTTCCACTGGACTGCTCTAGTGCAGAAATGGGAATGTATTCCCACTTACCTGTAATGAGAGGTAAGTGGAACTTGCTCTCTCCATCTCTTATTGAAAGAAGCTGCTTAGCTTATCACTCCTGATCTAAAGCATCAGGCTTTGTCTGTTGTATTCATTTCTCATTTGCTTTTCAATTCATCCACTATCAAGATAAAAGTCAGGATTAAACAAAATGCAGTCCTGTCCTTTCCACAGGTTTCTCATTGTTTTAAATCTGCTGCCACACACCTTTAGTCTTTCTTTCCTGGAGAAGTTAGAGTTTGGTTCCTATCCAGACAAATAATAAGGAAAAGCATCTCTGTTTGGGCTTGTGGTGTGTTTGTTTGTTTGTTTGTTTTAGTGAAAACCCTACAAATTGTGATACTAATCAGAAAAATCAATGTCATAGAGAAGAGACTTCCCTTTCTTAGCTAATAATACATCTTTCAGGGTTGAATGTGGAACCAATATGTTTGTTAGCAGGGACTAAAACACATACATGCAGAACTTCCTTTGAAATAAAATGAAAGTGAAGAATTTGGGAACCACAGAGATAAGGAGCCTTTTTGATGGATAGAATGAACTCTAGTTTTGTTTGAATGCTGAAGGTTTAGTTTATTTGCCCAATAAAATGGTGATGGTATTATGGGGGTAGTTAGAGACCCCTTGCTGAGATCAGAGAGTTATTTCACTAAGTTCTGGTAAAACACATGCAAGAGAGGTAATGAATGTCCTAGAGAGCTCACCACAGGACTGTGTAGACAATTCATGTTACTTCAGATGTTGTCAGGAATTGAACAGACTCCTGAATAATGTGTGAAGTTCACATTCTGAATGAGCTAGGTTCTATGAGATTAAATGAAAAACAGACAATCAATGAGAAGACAAAGGAAAATTGTTTTCAAAAGATTTAAAATAGATCAGAAAGTGAAAACAAATCTATTGTCATTAAAAACAAATCTCTTCAGACCATGAAAAGAGACCTGAAGAAGAAAACCACCTTGTGTTAGCTCAAACTCTGCCTGTAACCATAACTGCAAATACCTGAGCCTCTCTCTTTTCTCCACCACTTCTCTGCCCTTGTGAGCGGTGAACATGTGAGTCTGAGGACCTGTGCTGGAAACCAGATTTTGGCAAGAAAGGTGGAGGGTTCTTCCAACCTCTTAAGATGAGGCACAAGCTAGAAACAGGGAGTTCTGTACAAAACTCCCACTGGGCCAATTTCTATTCTCATTGCTGCTGGTTTTATTTCTTCACCTTGGAGAAACGACTGGGGACATGAAAAAATTACAGATTTGCTGCCATTGTAAAGGCATCTTAGAGTGAGGACTATCCTCACATACTGTTTGGTGTACATTGCTTTTTTGCCTCATTTCAACATTAATACACTACTGTGCTGTAGATTGTAGACAACAATGGGACAGTTTGTGAGTAATTTTGAAAGCCAAATGTTTTCTTGGAGAAGTGGATCTACCTCACACATATCTGAATCATATTGCTCTTCTATTAACTGTAAGCCAAAGCATAAGTCTTTGAATGACTTCAGTTCTGTATCATGACATTCCTAGTTTACAGGGTTATCCCAGTTTACCAGCTAAGAGTGCAAGTACTGCAGTACTAGTCCTGCTCTACCTATTTCTGGAACACTGGAATATCTCTGTTCTTGAAATAATTCAGAGTATAATTAATTACACTGTGTGTTGAGTATACTTATATAGTTTAGTACCATACTGCAGGAAAGAAAGATACACAAGTGTTTTGAAATGTAACATACATAGAGAATGTAAAACTGTTATTCATCCTGTTTTCTTGTGCTAGACCATATGTTTGATATCCTTAATTCTGTACTTTAAGTATAAAGGCATGAAAATAAACCAGATGCTGATTTCTGTAGCTATAAACTGTTTCATCACCTAATAGAATGAAGAAAAGTTTCAATGCTTCTTTGTTGTAACATTGGTCTGAGTTTTACATTCTGTCCATCTTTAAGGAGAAAGACTGGATGCCACAGTGAGTGCATACATTTGATTACCTGCTCCCTCATCATTCCTTCACTAGTTTTGTCTCCATGACTGCAGACACAATACCAGAACCACAAGGCCGTATCTCTGTTCTGCTTGTGCTGCATGCTGTATGATATCATCCACCTTTTATACTCTCAACTTACTGTCTTCTGAGTCAAAAACTTCATAGTGTTTATTTCCCTTTGCATTTTGCTTTTTAGTACACACATTCTACACATTAATTCTACACATTATTCTTTATAGACACGACCTCTTTCAAAGTTGTTGTCTTAACAGCATGTTTTGACCTAGCTGCTTCTGTTCCTCAAGGAATTGTGAGTGCCATACAGATTCTGAATGTTTTTTGTTTGTTTTATTTTCTCTTTGGTACTCTGGAATTTCCTAGGAAAAAAGTACCTCTGTATGTTCTGCATTGGTGTGAGGAATCCTGGAAAACCCACGCCCCCTGTTAGGAATGTTATTGGCTGTGGTGGCTGCAGGAGCCAATGCCATCATACTGCCTTGAGTCCTCACTGCACAGCTCTGCTGGCCCAGCTGGCTGCAAAATGACTTCCAAGGGTTGTATGATGATGAAAATCTTCTCCTGGACTTCCCATCTCATGAATTTACTGAGCCTTCTCCTGGAGGATCTTTGCTAATTGAAGATTTTGATTAGTGGCCTGTAGTATTACAAAGGTTGTTTGCCTCCCATTGAAACAGATTCTTTCTTTTGTACCTTATGTTCAGAACAAGGATTTGGAAGGTTCCTTCTTTGGGGACACTGATGACCCTCTAGAAGTGAAATTGTCCCAGGTGAGTTCCCCCATCACCATCCTGTCCTCACTTTTCTTTCTGTATAGGCCCTGGGAGGAGAAAAATGTTCTTCGATAATATCCTCAGTGAGGAATAAACAGGAAGAGAAAACAACCTCTATAGTTTATAAAGGCTTATGGAACAGAAGTGTTAAAGAACAGTGAAAGAGGTGTCTGCCTTGATAGAAAACTACATAGTAATAGAGTTTTCCATTAGTTAACAGCTTCTAGCACTAAATGCTAAATCCGCTTTTAAAGTAGCAAACAGTTGAGTGCATTTTAAAATTTAACTTTAATCACTGGATCTTGGCTCTATGCCCAGCAAAGAAACATACTAAATAACTTGTTTATGGTCTCTAAAAAAAATTCAGATTTGCTTTCTGATGTTTGATTTCTACTTGGGAAAAAAATAATTCCTCAACTCATCAGTTTCATTCTGAGATTGAATGGAATAAAGAGCCTGAGGAATCCAAATAAACATGTCCAGAACTGTGTATCAATGAAGAGGGGCTGCTGCCTGTGGAGAGGACAGGACTGTTGGCTTCCTCTCACTGCCCCATCAGTCATTTGTGGCTATGTATGTTGGAAAGCACTTGACTCTGAATCCTCTCTAAGCCTAATGGGACACTTCTCTTGCTCTTCCTTGTTTTCTGCAGGATAAGTGGGTATGGAAAATCTGGGCTGCAACCCTCATGGTGATGTTTGTAAGCATGAAACCGAGGATTTGTTTTACGTGCCCTGCAAGGAAGCATGAAGACTGAGCATGGTGAATAATATGATAGTCTGGGAGGACTGGGTATGGCACAAGCCAGCCTGGTGTAATCTTGTCCCTAGTGCCCACTGGTTGGACTATGGATTGAAGAAATTTTCATGCTATATATCCATAAACCAATACACGTTGGTGGCCTTCCAGCTGAACTCCAGTTATGGGCTCTCCAGTACAAGATGGAGTAAGAGGATTAGGGGACCAGAGCAGCTCTCCTATGAAGAAAGTCTGAGAGAGCTGGGATGGTCCAGCCTAGAGAAGAGACAGCTTGAGGGGATCTTAATAATCTCTGAGTACCTGAAAGGAGGACACACAGAGGATACAGACAGGCTCTTTTCAGTGGTATCCAGTGGCAGGACCTATGTCAGTGGGCACAAACTGATGCTGTGGTGACTGGGCAGAGGCACAGGTTGCCCAGAGACATTGTGGAGTCTTCAGTCTTGAAGATAATCAGAAGTCATCTGTACATGGACCTGAGTGATTGGCTTTAGGTGGCCTTGCTTGAGCAGGGAGATTGGACCAAATGACTTCCAGAGGTCCCTTCCAACCTCAACTATTCTGTGATTCTGTGACTTGTACTAGTAACTAAAAAGATTCATGGCAGTTCCTTGGCTCTTAGGCAAGTGGTATGTCATAGGCCATGCCCATACCAGCTAAATTCTTTGCCCTGCTGAACACAGTGGCTTCGTGTGTGCTGTGTACTGGGAGCAATCTCTCATGTACGCTGCCTTCTGAGAGGTCAGAGTGGCTGATAGGTGGCCAGAACCAAACCCAGGCCTGGCAGCATACTAATGAGCTGGAATGCATCCATGACTGTGGAACTGTGCTTGAGCCTGTGGTCAGTGTATGTTTGGTTTGCTAATAGAAACACAGCCTATCAAAACTGTTATCCGTATTCCATCCACATTAGAGGAAATCATCATAGTTACTGTGAGATTTTTAGATACAGGTTTCTACCCTCTGCATTTGTTCCTTGTTCACAGATATTAAAAGCATCCTTCACTCTGCCTTGCCTCATGACTGTCCTGACTCCCCCCGTAGCCTGGGCTTCCTGGTGCTTTCCTCATCCTGTCTTGTCTGGGGGTTTTGCTCATATTTTTACAAATCATCATGCAGTTCAAGGGATTTTATGGGAAATTCTGTGCTGAGGCACCTGATTTCCTTAACAGGTACCAGAGGCTGTGTAGCACTGCCCTGGGACTTACTAGTTGGTTTCTGCTGTGTGGAGAATTGATTGCAAAGGTGTGAAGCAACTCTGTTACATTCCTAATGGGTGCTCACAGTGGAGGCTAATGCTGGCACAGTTTCCCAGCTGCTGCCTCCACTGCAGAGAGAGGGAGGGGAGAAATACAGGAAGAGAAAGAAACCATGAAAAGAAACCTTGGAAAAACGAGACAAACACAAAAGCAGGAGAAATATTAGGAAGAATAAAAAGAAGGAAATATTATAAGAAGAAAGTAGAGCTAGAAAGAAACCTGTGTCTGGCAGAATAGAGAAAGGAAACAGAAGAGTGTGGTGGGATAAACATATAAATGGAAAAGGAAGGGAAAAAGGAAAATGGGTAATTTCTTTACATTATTTTTGCTATTAGTGCATTCTCTAAGCACTGTGTAAACAGCTACATACTAGATTTGTGTTTTGCAATAGTTATACTAGACATTTTATAGCTTTCAACAACATTCTAGCTGAAGCAGAAGGAACTTGTGGTATTTTTCTTCCTTTATGTCCCCCAGTGCCCTCTCAACATTTCCTATGTTCGGCTGACAGGAGGCAGAAGAGTTACTTGGCACCAATCACCCACTAGATTAAGTGCAAATGTGTTTTGGCAGTGATTCTGGTAAACTGCATATGTTTTGCACATGGCTCTTTCCCTGTAAAGTTTTGGGTAATATTCTGTGTGAGCACGAGCATTGGTATAGTGCTTATCTTTTCCTAGTTTACTGTGTGTTTAAAGCTCGCTCATGCTGATTAGTGTTTTTGCCTCCCTCTTCTTTGCCTTATCTGTAGTATCTTTTTTTCTGTGTTGCATACAAATGGGTTAGAAGCTTCTGCACAAGACAGCTTTTTACCAGGCACCAACAAGGCCCTGAGGAAATGAGCTATGTTTATTAAGTGTACCAATTCTTTATTAAGTGTACCAATTTATTAAGTGTACCAATGTACTATTTTCACCCAGGCTGTGTACCCTTTTCCTCATTCTTGAAGAGAGCACGAGGTTCTGTTTCTTTGAATAACGGAGAAAACAAGGACATGATGTGTTTGCTTACAATTCCCAGCCTCTCATGCATCTTGTCTTGTGCAAAAGCTCTTCTTTCAGTGCTGATACAGTCTGTTTCTGGAGCTTGCTTTTCAGCCTGTTTTTGTTGTATCCCCTTCTTTCTGTCTTTTTCACTGCTCACTTGGCCAAAGAACAATCAGCTCAACCCCTTTGCCAACATAGCTCAAATCTGGAGGATTCACAGACAAAGAGGGCCTTCAGAGAATGTCTTCCTTGCACATGGAATGTCTTCCATTTCAAACACTATTACAGTGATGAAAAGCTGATAAAAGCTGCAAAGAGATGTCTTTTGGTCCTGAGAGATGTAGGCAAGGCATTCTGACAGATACTCTCTGTCCCTTAAACAAACAGTTCTTCTCTATATATTTCACTTTTAGTACAAAGGTGCTTTACTCTTACCAGCTTCATTGCTCATTTCAACTTGGAATGGTACAGCAAGATATAAAAATAATTAAAGCTGAGCTGTAGTTAGAGGGTCACAAATGCCACAGAGTGCATTTGAGAGTTTGAGTTTTGTCTTTGGATAATATTATATTTATTAGTTTTATTAAATAAATAATAGCCTAGTGGAAAAACATGTATTTGGCTAGGAAAGGGTTGTCAAAAGCACATGAGTATTCTAACCTCCCTCCCTTTGGGTCAAATTTGGACCCCTAACTCCTGCATTTTTTAACTCTCCTACTCAAAACCTGACAAAGTGCCTGTACCTGCTGTGTTTAAAATATGGAGGAATGAGAATCCACACAGAATATATTTGCTGCTATCAGTAATTTCCCTTGAATCCTTCCTCTGATCTCAGTGGGAATTATGTCAAGCCTTTTTTAGGCACATAGCAGATTGTGGTGCCTATCACTCCTGATATTTTAATTTCTTTTCTATTGAGTATGTATGTTGCTACAAAAAACTATCTGTTAATTGGGTCCTTCCCAGAAAATGCAATTCTGATGAAGCCTATACATGGTTCTTGGTTGCATTACTTTTTAAGTCAACACCTTTACAGAAATAACACTTTCTCTGAAGTTTTACAGTAAATAGACGTGCTAGACAAGGGTAGAAGGCAGTTAGAAATGCGGTGGTGTGACCAGCCGTGAATGTACTGTAAATCTCTGGGTAAATTTGATGCTACAGTTTGATTGCACTAACTGTATCACCTTGTTTTCAAATGAGAGTCCTCTTTTGTACTGTTGGGTTTTTAGTTCCTTCTCTTTTGTTTTTTAGTTGGTGTTTTGTTTTTTTAACAGAAGCAATTTACATTGCTAGTGCATTGAAAATGACTTGAAGCTAAGTAACAAGGGTATTAAGGCTTCTCTTTTTTTTGTATTTACTTTCACAGCATTAACAACATAAGGACATGACTGAATAATTCATGTTTGTTTTACTGAGGCATTATCACAAGGAACCAAAGCTTTCTTGATGGTTTGCCTAGACAGTGATTCCAGTCTCTGCTCTGAACATTTGATTTGCAGTGCCCCACCACTGTGCTAATGTGGTTTTCTTTCATAGCTGTCGCAGCCATGCAAAATAGTTTCCCTACCTATAGACTGATAAATATTTTCCCTTCTTTGGCTCTATCAATTCATATGAATATTTCTTGCTGCTCCAAGTTGATCTGGATGGTTGAACTAGTGAACAACCTTTTCTCTTTGAGTTTGCCTCTCTGATATTCAACCATTTAAAGAAAAACTATACTTAATTTGCAAGTATTTTTTCTGCTGTAGACAATCCATATCTAGATGACCTTATGCACCCTATTCCAGCCATATCTTCATACCTCCATTGTCATCTATCTGACTGTTAGTTTTATGTGGTAAAATTTTGGTAGTGGGGTGTCTACAAGGGTGAGTTCTGTGAGAAGGGACCAGGAGCTGCCCCCTTATTGCACAGAGCCAGTTCCAGCCAGCCCTTGAAAGGGCCCACTGCTGGCCAACGCTGAGCCCATCAGCAACACTGGTAGCGCCAGTGTGATAATGTTTAAGAAAGGGTAAAAAGCATTGTGCAGTAGCTGTGAGAGAGGAGTGAGTTAAATGGAAAAGTCCTGCAGCACCAAGGTCAGGTAAGGACAGGGAGGAGGTGTTCCAGCCACTGGAGCAGAAATTTCCCCGTAGCCTGTGGCAAGACCATGATGAACCAGGCTGCCTCCCCACAGCCCACAGAGTAGGTGCATGTATCCTGAAGAAAGCTGCAGCCCATGGAGAGCCCACGCTGGAGCAATCTCCTGGCAGGAGGTGAAGGACAGCGGGAAGGAAAACACACAGCACTTGTGGCCCATAGGGGACCCATGCTGGATCAGTCTGCTCCTGAAGGACTGCACACCATGGAAAGAACAAGTAAGATGGAGTGTTATCAACTGAGTGTAACCCCCATTCCCCATCTCCTGGCATCTCCCAGAGAATGGCAAGTGGTAGAAGAGTTAGGAGTGAAGTTGAGCCTAGGAGTGGGAGGAACATGTTTTTTATTTTAATTTTTTTTTTCTGTGGGGTGGAGTGCTATGATTCTCACTATCCTATTTTATTTTTACTTGGCAATGAATTAATTATCCCCAAACCAAGTCTGTTTTGACTATGATGGTAACTGATGAGTGATCTCTCTATTCTTCTCTCAACTCCTAAGATTTTTCATCTTATTTTCTCCCGGTCATGCTAAGGAGGGGGTGTAAGAGAGTGTTTTGGTGGGCATTTGTCAGCCAACCAAGGCTATTTACAAAGAAATGTAATCAGATGTCAAGGGAATATGAATGCTTTCTCACTCCCTAGTTTGCACTTTGTATTTGAATACAAAGAGAAGATGAACAGAAATTCATGGGTTCTGGCACTTGATTTGAGCTTGTGTAAAATCTGACAATCCCCTCTCAATTTTCAGCTGTTTTCTTGTCCTCTGAGCAACAAGGAGAAAAATTTGCCTGTGAAATGGCTTGTTCCTAAAGCATTTGTATCTGTTTCAGCCAGAAGTTTACCTTTGCAACACTGGAACTAGTCACCTGGGCTGAAATCTCTACTTATTCTGGTGCATCTCTAAAATCCTCCATCTCATGCACTCAGTGAATTATGTCCTTTTCACTTTCATTGACATTCTCATACAGGGCAATGAGCAGCGGTGTTGCAATATTTGTTGACACATTAACTGCTAATAGTAATATCTACTTTTAGCTGATATGGCCATCTAATTTCTTAGACGAGATGAGATGAAAAGAAAACTATCTCTTAAAACGAGTCTCTCTTTCCAATAAGCTATATGTGCTTGCAACAAAGGCAGTGTGCCAATATACTGTATGAAACAAAAATATTCTGGTATTGCTTCATGGGAAGAGTTGCTATTCCAGGCAAACAAATTGCTAATGTTGAGTATTTGAATCACAGCCTTTTACTGCTGAAAGATAGGCTTTGCAGATGTATGTAATTAATGAAACCTGAAAAGTTTGCTTCTTCCCTTGCAGGTCTTGGAATGGAATGAGAGAATACCTACTGCCTTTCTCCTGTTCCCATCAGCTCAAACTAAACTGATGGTTTGTAAAGCTAAAAGTCTCTCCATTTGCCACCCAAATTACAGTGCAAGGGATTCCATTCAGTGGACAGTGAGCTACAGAGACAAAAACCCCTAGATGTTCATGTCTCTGTTTTGGCGTGAATCCTCAAGTGCCTAGTAAAGACTGAGCCAAACAATGTTTTAGATAAGAAGAATAAAACTCAAGCTCAAATGAGTCTGCAGAACAGGTCTCCATGTGGCTTATAGATCCTCTCAGCAGAAGCCTCAATGACATGTCCATGGTTTTTAAACCATGCCAGGGTAGAATGAGGTGTTTTAGCTGGGACAATTTCTCTGGGATAATTTTTCATTTGCCATGATGCACTCTATCTGGTTGTTGCCTCTTTTCAAAGCTGAAAACAGTGGCTCTGCTTTGGAACAGAACTACCTTATTCTTTTGCTAGCAAGAATTTCCATCTCAGAAATCTACTAGCAGGGAGCTACTGCTTCTGCTTAATGGAGTGTGAGCAAGCATATGGTGGGTAAAGAAGTTTGTTTCAGGGTTTTGCTTAACTGCACAACTACATGCAAGAATGAGGCATTAAATCTGAGGCTCTAACATCATCAGAGAACTTCCACTTGTGATGTGGATGTGAGATAATGGCTTCAGTCTCTTGAAACTGAGCACATTTTGACAGCAAGTGAAGGAATGAGGGAAAGGTAAAGTGAGCCTTCTTGTATGAAAGCACTAATACACTCCAGAAGTCATGGTGGAGACTTAAATCTCCAGCTCACTCCCAAGTGACTTGATTTTAATAGCCTGTCCAAACTCAATTGATATTCCTTTCAAGTCCTTCAGGGCATTCAGATTCCACAAGCATTTGTTGTGCTACCTAATTAATATGACTGTACTTAATCCCAAGGATAAATTGAATAAGTTTTACAAAGGCTGATCTTTGATAGCAAAGCTGTTGATGCTTCAAATAAAAGCAAGTATAGAAATTTACAAATACATTAATTTTCTAAGAGAATCATTGCAAACGACATGAGCAGTGCTCAGTGACCTTTTATATTGCATCAGACTGTTGTTTAGAGTAGAAGCTGTTTGAGTTTATTAATTCTGAGCATATTTATTAATTCTGAGGCAGCCACTGGCCTCCTATCTTACTTTCTCAGGCAGATGTTCCAGAGGAGCAAGGAAGCTGAATTCCCTTTCCCAATTAGTACTACCTTATGCAGCATGGGAAAGATCCCCTCAGCACTTTCTGGCTCATCCAGCAGATATGGAGTGACTACATCAGTGGATAAGGGAAGAGGTAAGGGTGTCATCTATCTGGACTTCTGTAAGGCCTTTGACACAGCCTTAGACAGCATCCTTCTTTCTAAATTGGAGAGATGGATTTGATGGGTGGACTGTTCAGTGGGTAAGGAACTGGACAGATGGATGAATTCAGAGAGAAGTGATCAGTGGCTCAGTGCTTGGATAGAGACCAGTGATCAGCGGTGTCACCCAGGGGTCCATATGTGGACCAGTACTGTTCAGTATCTTTATCAATGACAAAAGGGGATCAAGCATATCCTTGGCAAGTTTGCCAGTGGCACCAAGCTGTGTGGTGCAGTTGACACACCTGAGGGGTGGGATGACATTCAGAGGAACCTGGACAAGTTTGAGAAGTTGGCTCCTGTGAGCCTTATGAGGTTCAACAAGGCCAAGAGCCAGGTGCTGCGCCTGGGTCAGGGCAACCCCTGGTATCAACACAGGCTGGGGGATGAACAGACCAAGAGCAGCCCTGGGGAGAAGGACCTGGGGGTGCTGGTGGATGAGAGGCTGGACATGACCCAACCATGTGTGTTCACAGCCCAGAAACCCAAATGTGTCCTGGGCTGTATCAAAAGCAGGGTGTCCAGCAGGGCGAGGGAGGGGATTCCGTCCCTCTACTCTGCTCTGGTGGGACCCCACCTGGAGTCCAACTCTTGGGTCCTCAGCACAGAAAAGACCAAGACCTGTTGGAGCAGATCCAGAGCAGGGCTATGACAATTATCAGAGGGATGGCACACCTCTCCTAGGAGGGAAGGCTGAGAGCATTGGGGTTGTTCAGCCTGGAGAAGAGAAGGCTCTGGGGAGAGGTTATTGGGACCTTTCAGCACCTAGATGGGTCTTAAAAGGAAGATGGGGACAAAGTTCTTAGCTGGGCCTGTTGCAATACAAGGGGCAACGATTTAAAAGTATCAGAGGGTAGGTTTAGACTAGATATAAGATTTTTTTAATGGTGAATGTGTGAAACTGCAACAGGTTGCCCAGAGACATGGTAGATGCCCCAACCCTGGAAACCTTCAAGGTTAGATTAGATGGGACTCTGAGCAACCTGATCTAGCAGTTAGAAGATGGTCTAGGAGATGTCCCTTCTCATTGCAGGGAGGTTGAACTAAATGCCAACCCCAGTGATTCTATTACTCTATTCTATATTTCAGCTTTGGCTGTGTCTGGAGTCTTTTCTCTAAACAGTTATTTGAGCATTTTGCTACCTGAATTAACTTTGAGTGTTCACAGTGAGTTGTCTCAGTGGTCCTACATCAGCTCTGGTGCACTGTATTTTCTGGGGTGCTGTTCTGTTTGCCACATGGATGAGAAACACAGTGGAGTGCATCACAGAGCCTCTTTCAATCATGAACGCAGAAAGGGAAGGGGATATGGTGTCCACTTGGGTCTCAACCCACCTAAGGTTGAGGCCTACTTGAATCCTGAAGGTGAGAAACATGGCCATGCTCTGCAATTTAGCCATAATCTGTGCGAATTATATATTTTCCAGTGAAACACTCTTCAGATCCCACAGCACAATGTCTATGGCACTTACTGGGGAAGTGGCACAACAACCAAGAATTGAGTTGGCCTTGAGATGCTCCCAAGACGTTCATAGTAGACTGGGATTTCTGCTCATGTGCAGCAACGTGTCCCTGGAGAAAGAGGGGCTGACCCTCCTGCATGAGGGAGAAAAAGATGGGAGCAAGCACAACAGCAAGGCAGGGAGGGGCAGGAGCCTTGAGATGAGGGACAGCAGAACTTCTATGCAAACTCCTTGCAGCTGAGCTCCAAGGCTGACCATGGCTTCTCAGAGAGCTCTCTCTTTTCAGGAAGCTGGCCTTCAGTGCAAGCAGGTCAACTCCCAGGATGAGTAAAGGGTGTGCTCCAGACATGGCGCTGTGCAAGGAGGTGCTCACAACCTCAGACTGGAATAGTTTTGGCCTGAGGGACTAGTACTCAACTACTTTGAAGTACTTGCTGAGGGTGCACCTTGTTCCATCATTTTAGTTGTTGTGAAACATACTGATTATTAACACCGGTGATAATCTGACATTGACCCACTGGCTGGGACATGAGGACAGTAATAGTCCTTAGTCTCCCTGACCAGACTCACCTGGGGCCTCCAACCATGCATTCTGCCTGTAATCCCAGGAGCTCCATTTAAACTGTGGCTTGGGCACTCGGTCCTACTCTGAGCTATGTCACAGATGCAGCTCCTGTCTCCAGTCTTGTCTCTGGTCTTGCTTCCTTGAGTGTTTCTGAGTCAGTATTTTAGGTGGCTTTATCCCTAGTCCTTCGTTTCAGGTGGATATTGGATATTTGCAATATTATCTCCAGCCCTGCCTGGCATCATCTGCTGTGTGTGTTCCCGGGTCATACCCTGGACCTGGTTCATTACCTTGCTTTGTCTGAGACTGTAAATAGACTCTGTTATTATCACCATGGCTGCTTGCCACGTTCAAACCCTCTGGGAACATGCCCTGATGAGTGAGGGCACTTCCAGTGTTGCAGTCACCTTTGGTTCCTGGCTTATTATTCCTTGTGGAGCTGCTCTGCTCTTGCTGCTCTCATACAAGTAAAATGAAACTGCAGGGCTGTCAGTTTTATTCTCTTTTTTTTTTCCTGTGAGTACACGGTCCAAATAATTTAGGATGGCCTCTTATATAAAAAGGACAAGAAAATCTACAGTAACTCTAAGTGAAGAATAAAGGATAGGATTAAAGAAGAGTAATAAACTGTTCCAACTGTTAACTGCTCACCACTCTGAATATCGTCTGATGTTCATATCTGAAGATGATATATGCTTTTATAGACCTGTCAAAATTCTTTGGCAATAAGTTTCTGACAGCACTGTGTACTCCAACAGTCCTTTTCAAACACTTTTTTTCTGTTATTGTATTCAGCTGTGAAGATTTCATGCAAGGAGCCACTCTGAAAAGGCCTGTAGCTATGGTCCAGAAGGAAAAAGAGCCCTGCAAGAATAAAATAAGTGATGAGATACTTCATGCTGCTTCTGTTAAAGGTAATAATAACTATTATAAAAAGAACTTGTACTATATTGGAGGGGATGGGGTTTTTTAATTAAAAAGGCTAAAGCTGGTGGATCCCACAAGCTAAGGAGGATAAGAAGGATGAGTCTGTGGTGTAGCATCACATGGGAGGCTTAACATACATAGTGGATCATACCGCAAACACACAGTACACTCCTCTCATTTTTGGCTATTGTGTTTGTCTGTGGGGCTTTTTCTAATGCTGGAATTTTTTCAATTATTTTTCAAATGGCTTCCCACTGTGCAAAACTTGCTTATGTCTCAGTTGTTCAAACCAGCAGCCCAATTTATGCTTTCAGTTTTGAACTCTGACCATAACCTGTGATGGGCAGAATAATGGTAGTAGCAAAAGCTTGTTTTTGAAGTAACCTCTAGTCTTTAAGTGTTAAAAGAGAAGCAAGAAGATACACCAGAGATTCTTCAATGCTGTTTTCATGACATTAAGCTCGAGTAAAATCAACTGAAAAAAAATGGTCACATGCTGTCCAAGAATATGCCCAGAAGGTCAGTTGCTTTGTACCAAAAATTGCCCTGGGAGGTTTGCAAAGATAATTAACATTAGCCTAATTGCCCTGTTGCAGTCAAGGGGTAAGGCAGAGTTGGGCTACGTGCAGTTTATGGCACATAAGTACTTGTAATGATACAGGAATATTGCTGTTTTCCACTGCAAAAGGTATATAATGGACTCTCAGATCCTGACAATGACTGTACAATGTACCAGTATAGCTAAAGCTCTACAATACAATCCCTGTGATTTTTGCCAGTAAAACTGACATTTTGTGAGGAAATTCTGCAGCTCCTCGTGTCTCTAGGCCAATGTCTATATTAGCTTCTCTACTGCAAATTTTCAGGGAGTGACTGGTGTCCAACAAATTTGCTTTACAGGAAAAGGGGGAAATTCAAGAGATGGTGAAGGACCCAGGGGTCTTCTAAGCATTTACTTTAGCAACCTCAAATATACTTTAATTCTCCAAACAGAGAAGCAAGGGCTGGCTGATTTGCAGAAAACAGAACCTTAAGCATGTGACAGGAAATCTTGGTGAGGCTGAGTACGGAGCCCTCACAGGGTCTCCTTATGGGCAGGAGGAGATACCTTGTATAGAATGCAAGGAAACAGTGCAATTATAGAAAGGACATAAAAAATGGCAGGGCAAAGATGGATTTGAGGAAGTCTGGGGGACTTTGATGTGGGAAGTTCACTGTGAGCTCTATGTATGAAAGATTTAGAGAGTTTCTGAGAGACTTAGGGGTGAAGGGGAGAAGTTGGTATATAGCAAATAGGCTTACACATGGGCATCCCTCCACAAGAGGCAGGAGGGGAAGGCAAGGGAATCTTGGTTGGGAAAGGTAGAAAAGGGTTTTTTTATAGGAGAGGACTGGGGCACAAGCAGGGCTCTTTCTGGCAAGGTTAGTGGGAACAAAATCTGTAGTGTGATGGACAAAAAATGATTGTGGCGTGAAGTGCATGAGCACAAGGACTCTTGGTTTGGGAAACTGGATTTCGAAACTGGAGTCTGGATAAATGAGAATGATGAAACTGATGTAAGGGCAAACATCACAATGAGTTTGAGATATGGGATAATGAAAAGGAAGAGGTGATAGAAGAGGTGTGGAAAAAGAGGAAAATAGCCCCTATATGCATGAACAAGCATTAGGTGGGGGTGAAACCTTATTAGGTAGCCATGTTAAGGGATATATTAATGTTTTGATAGTGGTGGGCTCTAGTTTTGCTTCTGCTCACAGTATGTGATTGGGAGGTTGTCAGTTCTGTCAGTACTTGCATAAATGTGTACTGCCCAAGTGTCAGATTCTCTTTGCTGTTCTATGCTGAAATTCTTAGCAGATGTGATTTTCAAAACTCCATGGCAAGTGTGGAAATTGGTTGAAAACAATGTCCTCTTGGATCTGTTGTGACAGAAAGGGACATCAGTAGCACACATAAAGTAATAGTGAAAAGAGGACTTGGGAAAGAAAATAGTATGTCTTAGTATTTAAAGTAATTATCAATCCACATTTCAGCTATACCTAGTTGGCAGTTTCTGAACTATGAACTCCACTGTCCAGTTCTTTGTATTTCAGGTCTATCTTTATTTGTGTACACAGGGGACACTGTTGTTTTTGAGTGGTTTATTCCCTGTGAGGTTAGGAAAGAAATGTGTAAGTAGAATTTTCAGGAGCATTAGGAACAAAGTCCTATGGTTTTGAAATGTTATGTAATACTGAAACTTTAATGAAATCAGTTTTCTGGAATTACTGTAGTATTTATGGGGAAGGGACTAAGCAAACTGTCATGGGAAAAGGTGAACTACTAATAATGATTGTAGCTGGGAATTCTCACAAGACCTGGTATTTCTAGGGCTCTGAATTGATAGCTTGCTCCAAGATTCAGCAATTAGAGCTGTGGCTGGATACAGCAATATTGAACTTTCTGTTGGGTATAGCCAAAAATAGAGGAACACAAGCACTCTGGAACAGTATTTGTTCTCTAAATTAAACATCCAGATTTTTAGACCTCTGTATTTCTAATTTTGTTTTCTATATAAGCATCTGTTGGAGTAAATGCCATGCTGCTGCATTTCTGTTTGCACTGGTTTGTAGCTCCAGATGTTCCCAGTGAAATGAAAATAAGCCTGGATAGCCAAACCATGTCCTTCTGAAGGTATTGTGGAAGTTACTTTGTAACTGTGGCAATCTGAGTATTGAAATACACCCAGGTGCATCATCCACAAATTACACTGAAGCATTTAGGAACATGCTCTCCTTTAAAGCTGAAGCCAATAAGGATGAATGTTCCTCTTTCCCTGATGTTGCTATTGTATTCTCTGAATGTTATCCTTGTTTTCTGGCTAAGGACTGTTAAACTCAGGGGGTGGTAGAGGGTGGGTGGGTGCAGGATGGAAATCCTAGGAATTGTTGTTTCAGGAAAGCATTTTCTTATGTCAACCATTCTTTTGCTAATGGAAGAAGGCATGCCTGATTTACTAGCTTCAACAACTCAGCCTAGTACATGAACTTGCCATGTAAATATTCCCATAAAGATACACATGTAACCATATAGAGAGCCTTACTGCTTCAAAACAAAATTAACAGTACAATAAAAATTACTTTGTTGTAACTGAAACTATACTGGGCTTTAAAAAAGAACTTTCACTCTTTCACTGGCTTAGGTCACATTGAAGTTTTTAGTCACTTTGAGACTTTAGAGTGCTACAGGTAATGCAAGTCATGAACAGATAAAGAGTTTTTGGTGCTTGTTTTTTTAGATAGAAATTTGGAATATGAAATCAAAAGAAAATGTGATGGTGAAAAGGACCAAGGGGGTCCTGGTGGGCAACAAGCCAGAAATACACCCTTGCAGCTAGAATGCCAACAGCATCCTTGGCTGCATAGGAAACTGCATTGCCAGGCTGGGGGAAATCATCCTTCTCCTCTATTCAGCACTGCTGAAAACACATCTGGAGTGCTATGCCACAGTCCTCAAAACCTGAACAACCAGCTGTAGTCCACCCTGCTTTGAGTAGGGTGATTGGACTTTCTAACCTCAGCCATGCTCTGACTTTGCAAGTGTGTTCTCCAAATCTGTTTTCTACATCTGAACATTTTAAAGCCTCTTGGGAAGTACTCAGATGATATACAATGAAGAAGAAGTTGAACTCAAAGCTTATCAGTATGAATGGGAGCTTTCCTCCTGAATGAATAAATTTATTCCCTTCATTAATAAAATAATACTTGAATTATAGATAAACAAATTATAACATCCAGCCCTGATAGGGATGGAAAATGATTTGTGAAATCGATATTACCGTGTTCTTATGAATCCTTTATTCACCTAAGTGAATTTGTGAGTGTTACTCTCAGTAAATTGCTAATGTGAAAATTTGATATAGTTTCATTAATGTCTGCAGAATCCAGACTTAGTAGATACATTCCTCTCTCTGATTTACTCATCAACCTCCCTTGGGCTTAGCAAGGATGGCATTCCAGTCATGATTTTCTGACTAATAGTACCCTTTGAGGGGTACACTGAAAAAATTAGTGACACCATGCAAAAGTGATTCAAAGTTCAGTCCAGTTTAATTTTATGGTCACTCAGGAACCAGAGCTGGACTCAGATTAATAAGGGGGATTCACTTTTTCCTGGGAGAAGGATGAGAATTTTTCTGTTAAGGAACTAATCTGCTCCATATTTATGGACATCAAGGGGCTGCTGAAAACACAGGAATTAAGAGTGATGCCATGGTGGATCAGAAAGTAGGTGAGGTCTTTCAGTGGGACAGCTCAGATGACAGCATCACTTATGTACATTTTAAATGAGTCCAGTATATTCTGGCCCTGAATTTTATGTGATTGATTTGAACAGAGTGTAATTGCTTGGGCCTTTTCCTTAGTTTCTTCTTTTAGTGTTCACCTGCCTACAGGTCTTGCTTTAATATCATGCAATTAGAAGCGAATACAGCATGAATGAGTTCTGATTTACAAAATCCGTGTTTGATATTGCTTAAGAACCCTGATGAGCTGTAGCAAGACGGCTTTTAGATGGATGGCAGTTGTAGTGGAAAGGAACTAATTGGCAAGATAGAGAAATTCTTTAGCGAAATTAGTGACAAGTAGAATTCTTCTCCAGTGGAGATCTTTAGAACAGTATCCTTATATGAAAACAGCAATATTATGGTTTTTCAATGTAGAAATATTTCAGTGTATTTGTTTCTGTTAACTCTGGAGTCCCTCAGTGACAAAGGTGTTCTAAACACCTAGGTTACTTAAAAAAAAAAACAAAAAAAAAACCAAAACTAAAACATAGCAAAATAAGTGCTTGTATTGATACATGTAGTTTATATGGTTTATATCTCTACTTACTGCTCATATAAACCTTTAAAACTTGCTTGTACCAGACCTATTGTATAACATTTTTGCCATAGGATTCTCAAATTCTCAGTATCCATTAGTATCACCCAAAGATAAGAATGGCTGATATGAAGTCCAGCCAGTATTTCCAGAAATGAGTCTCTGTGAAAGCTCCAAAGGTTTTTTCCAGATATGCAGCTTTTCATAAAAGCATTGTTGAGCCTCTGTGTCAGTGACAGCTTTTGGCTTGATGTGAAAGTTGCCAAATTTTCAGGGTTCTGTGATCACCACTGCATGTGGCAGACAGATCTGGCAGAGGGGATGATAAACACAACTCTGAGCACACAGTGCAAAAGCCTAGACTAAGAAGAATCTGTCTTTCTAAACATCCATCTTGACAAATAACTCAGTTCAAGAAAGGCCGTTATCCTTCTTAATACTCCTGGAGTATTTTCCTAAAGAAACTTTTAAGGAGGAAAGGCTGGTATTCCTGACCTTGAGATATAATGCCGTCACACAAAGTTACAAACATGGCAATATCTGTGTAGGGTGTTCAAAGAGTTTTCCAAGCTTGAGTCAAAGTGTTTGGCCTAAATTTAAACTATGAGTTTTTTAAGAGTGAATCTTTCAGCTCTTACAGGACCTCAATCTTAAAGCATNTTTTTAATTAGGCCCCATTATTGTATTAGTCCCAATTACTTTTCTTCCACTTGAAGATGGATGTGAGCATGGAGCTGACATCTGTCTCTATTCCAACATGCAGATCTCACAAAGATCAACAAACTTTCAAAGCCATGCATAAATTAAAGAACTCCAATGAAGACTGGAAACAACAGTTGTTTCATCAAAACTGTAGTGGGAGTTCCATAAGAATAATCAGAGACTACGGCAGTGGGATGCAGCGATCCGATTAATGAGACAGCACAAGCCTTGATTTTGAGGGTTGAGAGCCAGCCAGCAGAAGCAGCCCGTTTATTGTATTGTCCTTTTTTATAATAGGAACCCAGGTATATGATTGGCTGGGTCCTACCCGCCCCAGTCCAGAACACATAGCAGAAGAACAGTAACAGGTGCTTATCTGATTGTTTTCATATTTCTCATGTGGGAGAAGGATTTTCTCACAAGCAGCCCCAGGCAGAAAGCCTTGGGCCACGACAAGAGACAGTATTTTTGGAAAATGATATTTTCTCCTTGCCATCTCTCCTTTTATTGCTGTTGTTTGGGTTTTTGTGGGTTTTGCTTTTGTTGTTGGGTATGTCAAGGATGGGGAGAAGGCGTGCCAAAACACTACTCAACCCCGAGCTGTAAAGCAAAACCTTTTTATTGAAAAAATAACAGGCAGGGATGGAAGCGGTGAGCTAGTCTCGTTGCTTCTCGTGGCAAGGTAGACACGGTGCAGCGGCGATCACGACACTGGGTGCTCTCTCTACGGCGCTCCGTCAAGATGAGGACCAAGAGTCAGGGACCAGCTCAGTCTTATACCTGGGCCCCTGCTCTCCTATTGGTGCGTTTGTTTGAATCCGCTGGCTGATTGGTCCAATTGTCTCAACCCTGATTGGCTCGTTTTCCAGGGGTCTCCTCTGGTTGGCTCTTGCTGGATCGTGGTGACATCAGTTCTTTAGTGGAACAGTCTGGAACAGTCTGGAAGGTTCCACTGTTAGCATGAGTGGCCTCCCTTGCACCATCTAGAGTGTCTGGATCAATATTGCACCCATTGACACACCACCTTCCATGGCCTGAGCATGCACAAACCCCCAACTAGTGTTAATTCTTAACAGATTGGAGACCGGGGCTTTGTGGGGCTGGGGCCAGGGAGAGGCTCCCGGCTCTGTGGAGAGGGTGGTTTGAACTCTCACTACTGCCCAGGCTTTCTGCAGCTCTGGGAAATGTGTTTTGGTTNAAAAGTTTCTTTAGGAAAATACTCCAGGAGTATTAAGAAGGATAACGGCCTTTCTTGAACTGAGTTATTTGTCAAGATGGATGTTTAGAAAGACAGATTCTTCTTAGTCTAGGCTTTTGCACTGTGTGCTCAGAGTTGTGTTTATCATCCCCTCTGCCAGATCTGTCTGCCACATGCAGTGGCATGCACATGCATGGCATGTTCAGGCCATGGAAGGTGGTGTGACATTAGGTGCAATGCTTATCCAGACACTCTAGATGGT